>JALDNG010000015.1:12870000-13450000 GCA_024349245.1 Neodontobutis hainanensis
TATTGGATTCCTCACCTCTCAAATGTGGGCAAGGAAATTAGTGAAACACTTCAATCAATGCTGGGAACATTAAGAAAAAAGAAAAGACAGAGCATACATGACACTGGGATAAATTATTGAATTTCAACCAAAAAGCACAAGGACCCATCTCCCAAAAGATCCATTTGATCAAATGGCTCTGAATGCAAGATATATGTGTGTCAGTGACATCCAATGATTCTCCCTGGATCGAGACTTTGGCATAAAATAAAGATTAACTGGCTTCAACAGTGGGTCATGTCTGTAACTAAAGCGTCCAGTCATCAATCATAGGAGCTGTTGCAGCTGCAAAACTACTACACTGACATCAATCCTGTGTTTATAGTGATGAGGGCTGTAACTGACTGTAATAGATGGTATAATGAGCTATATTCTCAATGACCTTGGCGGCTGCACGTGCCTTGTGTGTAGTGCACATTGAGCCGTGGGCATTAACTCATCAGCTGTGTTGTAGTCAAACAATAGGAGAAGTTTGAAAAGGGAAAGGTGACTGGTTCAAGGTATTTCAAAGGGATTTAGGCCAAAGGCAAATTAAACACATGTTGTAACTTCTTCTTGTCCTTTCTAATTTTCCCTCTCTTGTCTTTTGCCTTCAAGTACTAATACGTTGTGAAAATAATGGCGCTGGTGACATAAGATCAATCCTTCATGGTTTACACAAATCCACCTCCAGATGCTAAACCGTGGTCCTCTTACTGATGCACATTGACACATGTTGTGCACATGCTGACACACATGTCAGCCTTCACACCACCAGCCACGCAGCACATACAAGCTGGAGATTAGCATAAAAGTTACACTGAGAAAAGACGCTGCCACTTTAGTCACAAATACTGAAATATGGATTAAAGCCCACAGCAGAGCCTCGTAAGCTCGATATTTAACAGTCATTTATGAGGACAATTCAGAAATAACATCATGTAATTGAGTGTGATAGTGCGAATTTAAAATGTATTGTGACTTCTCATGACACCAGCTCATGAATATTGTAAACTAGCAGGACTAGGCCTGTGCTGTAAAAACAATTGCAGAAGACAGGCTGAGTGCCATTCAAACAGATGTTACTGTTTAGCAGAGCATACAGCGTAAACATTGAACAATTTATCACAGAATGGGTTAGAAATAGCCCACAATATGTCCAAACTTTGTTGCCATATTTGAAGCACATGATGTCATTCATTTTGGAGAAAAAAGAGAGCCTTTTTGAATTGTCAGCTAAACAACTGTCTCTACCACAGCTTTGATTCATTTATCCTGCTTTAATTGAGTGTCTAACCTCAAAACAATATAAACGCCCATTTGAATTTCCATCTCAAACATCCGCTAATAAACAAAATTAATCTTAGCTAATATCCAATAAGATCCAGTGTCTACACTACTGATCCATCTCCCATGCAGTCAGACAACAGGTTATTTACATTAATAAATCCACTCTTATTAACTATATAATTGCATATTTTTGCCTTATATAATGCAACCTCCGGCCTATTTATTTAGTTTAGCCTCATCATCTGACACCAGCACAACAAATACCATTTATATCATCATCATTTAATCATCATTTAACTCAAACATCAGACAATAGAACTAAACAGTTTATGTTAAAGTATAGACAAGGAATCATTAAGCTACACATCTCTATAGCACAGTTTGGATAGATATAAAATCTTAATATTATCCATACCCGATAATAATGTATGTGTTTTAATATCCTTCCCTGGAACATACATCGCAAGACAAAAAAGCAACAAAGAACATTAACTGACAAAGAAGATATTATACACCACTACAAACTATATATATATTTGAGAATAAAAAAGAGATACTTTAGAGAAGAAGCAACACTTTTTACTAAATGCGTTAAAATAAAATCTAAAACACAAGATAAGAAACATGAACTCACAGGAAGGACTTGACATCGAGGCCTCTGTTGCGGATCTGGTCCATCATGTAATCCCAGCTGCCAGGGTTGGCCCGTGAGCGTCCTCCTGCTCCTGCCCTGTAACGTGAAGTCCCCGCTCCTGCCGGGCTGCCCCTCGCCCCCCGTGCAGCAGCTCTCGTACCTGTGCCCCCGCCTTCACCACCTCCCCCCTTTCCACCACCACCACCACCACCTCCGCCCGTCCCTCCTGCTCCTTTACCCACAGCGTCCCCTTGAGGAGCTGTGTGTAATTGTCCCAAACTCTGGGACGTGGTGGGCGGGTGTCCTAGACCCGGGTGACTTGAGGGATGGATCAGTGGCTGCTGGAGGCTCTGCTGGCGGAGCAGTGTCCGAGGCCGGGTTGGAATGTGCTCCAAAGTGGATGCATAGGACAAAACTTGATCCCCGAAACTGGGAGGGCACAGGAGCAGGGAGGACAGGGAGCGTGAGGAGGGCCAGGGTTGGCAGAGGTGTGGGTGACGTAGAGACACCAGGGAAGAAGACGAAGAAGAAATGGCCGAAAAGGTGGTAAGTTCGTGATAGGCGGTATCAAAGTAAGACATAGAATCAGGTGAGATCAGGCACGGTGGGATGGGGCAGACAGGAGGCAGGTCAGGAGCAGTCAGGTTAAAACAAGAGCACGTTTCCGGGCAGGAAGTAGGTAACGGAAAGGAGGAAGTGGGTTGGGAGTTTGGAGTTGGAGACAAAAGCAAGAGGAGACAGACAGAAAGCACTGTGAGGCAACAACAGTAGCAGCAGTAGCAGAAATAGCAGTAGAAGGTGCAGTCTTGGTGGTCACTGTGTGGCACATGCTGCTCGTGGGCTGGGGTCGCACTGCAGACCAGTGACCTGTGGGTCGGACGTGCTTTCCATGTTTGTGCCGCGGCCTGAGCGTGCGTTTTACGAGGTGGCAGAGGTCGAATGTTGACTGTCCGTATTGAGCGAGCGCGCCTCGGCTTGATCGTCTTGGTTTTGCTGCTCCCTGATTTGCCCGACACAGGTTTTTTAGTTTGACGAGAGACGCCCATGGCCTATGCTTGTCAGTTTCCATGTCTGACAGGTTCTCCTCATTTCTCTCTTAGTCTTTTAAACACATGCTGTATCTCTAGAGATATCCTTACAGCCAACCAAGTCCTTCTCCTCCCTCTGTCACTGGCTCATCTTCCACTCCCCCCTTTCAAAAACTAGCTCATACACTTTTCCATCAAGTTTTTTAATGCTACTATAAAGTCTTGACACACTTGTTTTTGTGGAAACCTAACTAATGGGGATTTTTATTTTATTTTAGCTTCTCTCTAAATATATCCTTCACAGTGAGTCCACAGAGTAACCCAGACTTCGAGAATTGGGTCATGGGAGAGCTATTCACATCTATCAAGTGCAACTTACTCCTCTTTGCATCGGTCTAACTCTGAACATTGTGACGTAATGGTTTCAGTCTGATATGTATTATGTTTAGAAAACGATGCGCAGAAGAAGAAACACAAAAACACGAGTTATTAAGGAAAGAAAGATGGAGAGAGCAACGGGAGCACAGAGTGATGATGGAGGAGACGCAGAATGGGGTGCGAGACACACACACAAGAGACACTTATAACGGCCTGAAATAGATTCCAATTATAGACGGGGGGCAAAAAGAAAGATGAGAGAATGAGGAGTGAGGTAGAGATGAGCGTAAATGTGTTGTGGAGGAAGAAATCACAGGCACAAGGTGCTAAAGGAAGGTGCAAAATTTCACCAAGAGTTGAAAATTAACTGCCTCGTTTACAACGCACTGAATATAGACCGTAAATCTTGTCATACTGTTAGTGCCCACCAAACTGTGCATGTTTTAATTGCTGAAATGTTAATCAGAAAGCAGGCTGGCAGGCGGTGACGCATTCTTTCAGTCTGCAAGAGAAAACGAGACTATTTCTGTATTGCCTTTTTTTTTATAACTACACTTGCGGGCAGTGCAGTTCCTCGCATAAATAAATCATTTTTTGCAGTATGCTTTTCTGTGTGTGCAGCTGGAGCGGCTGTGTCAGCTGAAGGAATGAGTCGGTGCAATACGGCTTTAGTTACACGCTCTGGAGTTCACATTTTGTCACACTTTGATCTGTGCTCACGCAAGCCACTTTGACACCAGGGCCCTGTGCTCAAAGCTGAATGTAGAGTTAGAAGGTCATTTTAGGGTTAACTGGGTTTTTTAGTGTCACAATGCTGCTTCATTTTAAAGCAGGGTACATCACCATGGAAACCTACTGACCTTCCTAACAACACTGAAAGAAGACTTTGATGTCAGAATTCAGTTTCATTAAATCTAAGGAATGGTAAAGGAGAGGTCAAAATAAATCCAGTTATGGTGCTGTTACATATAGGCCTTATTGGCTCTGTGTTGGTTCTGGTAACTGAACCTAAATGTATGAACCAACCAACACCAAAAGATTTTGATTTGGATCCTAAAAAGTTGGTTCTCAGACTGAACAATATTACTAATTGCCTGTTCCTTAAACGTCTTCAGTAACGTCTCATCATAAGCAACGAATAGTTAAATTGTTGGGCAAAGTTTGCAATATACAATACCATGTTTACATACATACAGCTGTCTAAAGCTTGTTCAGCTCACAAAAGAGCAGACGAGAGCTAGAACAAGAACCAGCATGGCGCCTGGATGACTGGATCTGTTCAAATAGCTTCGGAGTACAGAGCCCTGAGCTGCACCAAGACTTTTTTTATTGATACACCCACATGCTACTGCTTGAAACAATAAAATTTCTTACAGTAAGGATTGATGCAGTGTCCACACTCACTTGTTGGGTCTCACTCCTCCGGATTGGATGTGGCCATGGACAGTCTGCCACCTCCCCACCTTTGCTCCGTCCGACACCATGCTCTTCACACTGTCGCTGCGATAAGGACCCCCCCTTTCATCCCCATGCCCCGTCGCAGCACCCTTCTGACCCCCTGACACCGCCCCACTGAGAAAGACAGAAGACCCCGTGGCAGACAGAGAGGATAGTGAAGAGAGACAGTAGAAAAAAAGACCAAGAAGTGTCAGGAAAAAGACACAATAAACGCAAATAAACAATAACGAATTGAATGACCACAAGGAGGTGGGAGAGGGCAGGTTGAGATGACAAGCTCTGGAGTCCAGTGTGGAGAAACCAGGTGGGATAGGGGTAAAAGGAGAAACAGGAGCCTGTGCAGAGTGGAAAACCAGCAGAAAGTCACTCCTGAGGGTTTGGGTGAGGGGGGTATGGGGGACTTAATCTTAGAGCAAATAGTTGACTCATTTTGGATGTCATCCAAAGTGACACTGGATTAAATGTCCTGTAAAATGCTGATGACATTCTATTTTTTAGATGTAATAATTCAAGATGTGCTCACCATATAATCACCTCTTTGAGTCAATAACCGAAAAGATTATAAGATAAAGTCATGGAACAAAGCCATAAAAGTCAAGAAAGCAATTTGATATTGACCATATTTATTAGTGGTCAAGCTAAAGTTTCTCTTAAAAGTGCATTCTAATTTGGGAAATTTTACCTTTCAAAGAAGCAAAAGGAAGCACAGTAGTGCCCCCTGGTGACATGAGCACATTGCATTGATATGCACAGCACTGCTGGGTGAGACTCAAAATGACAAGACTCACATGACATTGTAGTCTAATGTTGGAGAGCAGGATTGGCCAGATAAAGGGGAGTTTGTTTTACTTGCATCATATTCATTCTGAAGGTCACCTTTCACATTTAATTCTGACCAATTGACCTGACAGTACATTTGGATAAGTCATCAATCACAGCAACAGCACAGATGACACAGCAGGAGCAACGGTCAACACAGGAAACACAGGCCTCATTTATCGAGCAAGCTACAAGGTGAACTCTTTACAAAGATTGGGGCACATAAATTAAAAGGGCCATAAATTCTGTGCAGTATTTACTGGATTAGAATTTACAGCCCTCAGGTATCTGTCTATTTACTGTATACAAAAAAAATATGTTTAGTCAGGCCTACAAGATGGATAAATCTATGTCCCACAATCTTTAATTTATTAAAGTATATGAGCATCATGCTAGGGACTAATATACTGCTAAAATTTGACATTTGAATGTCTTTTCCAATAATTGGTGGTAAAGACTATTGACCTGTCTGATAAATGAGGACTGGTTGTATTTATAAAATTGAAAGCTGCTGATGTGGAGGGAATTTTTTTTCCCAGAAGTCTATTGGTTTAAATGTAAAAGTATGTGTGACTGGAGTAAGGGGGTCATAGCTCTTTGCTGTAATTAAAAGAAGTTTGAGTTACAAGCTTAAAGGCCACTAACTGAACCAACTGTTTCCTCTAGTGAAGGTTACTTTATTTGCTGGTGCCGGAGAGAAAAATGACTGTTTCGTTTATAAATTGCAATCTTGAGGGTTTGGTGAAAAATGAACTTCTCAAGACACTTGTCTTATTTCCCCAGATCAGCAGCCATCATCTTAAGGCAGAGTTCTCAGACAGTAATCCATATATCCACGGCACTCACAAACACATCACGACTGCCTCCTTTCTCCAGGCAATTTAACTGGAAGCCTTCCGACTCAATGACCAGTTATTAGAGAGTTTATCAGACACATGCCTGGTAGCAGGATGTCTAGGTTAAAGGCCTCTCAGAGCCAGTGGCTAGATAGCTTTGACCTTGCTTGTGCTTTATTGGATTCAGGTGCCCAGTGAGTGAAAAATGACTTATATCCAGTAAACACGTTATCTTTCAATATGATAGTTCAAGTGCGGTGGCATTAGTGCAGGACACATTAGATATTAGGCAGAGAAGCCACAGATGGATGTAAGACTGGCACCACACTGCAACCTGGTGTAACGGTCAACCCTCCAAAAACACACCAGCTTTTAAAAAGTAGGAAAGGACAGACATACAGCACAAATAGAGGGTTAAAAATTCTTTTGGAGAGGGAAGCTACGAGGGTTGTCCGTCTCCATGGTTACAGCCCATGGGAGAGAGGTGAGAGGTTAGAGGTCAGAAGTTAGTGGGACCAGCAGAGCTGTAAGGAGCAGGCACGAGTGTGTTCATTAAAAGGTGGCGAGTTGTGAGGAGCGTGAGCAGGAATCAGCCCGGAGGCTCACAGGGCTGCTGTCTCGTCGCCACGGTAATAGTCCAATGGCTGTCATAGGGATGTGGTAATGTGTGCGTGTGACATTTCCTTCGCTGAAGAAGATTATGAGTAATCATGAATAACTGTCCATGCCCTCCAGTGAGCTAACATTGGTTGGGTTGTTATTGTTGTGGTTATTAGTATTGATGGGAATCACATTATGCAACAGTAATAACATATAGGTCCTAAAATGAGCACTGTGTATACATGCTACATCCAAATGTCTTTCATTTAGTGTTTTCAGTTAAAATATCCTCCTAACTTCTAATCTCGATAATGAAAGTAGAAGACTTTAATTAGCTGTCAGGCATTCAAAGTAACTTGCCCGATGGTTCAATTGAGAGAGCAGCTATTGCACAGCTTGTAGGGGGACGTGTGAAGATAGGGGAGGAGTGTGACGCGGTCCTGCCTCATTACAGCCCTGCTCTGTGGGAATTCTCTTACCAGCCGCCGACCAAGACTCACTTGAGTGTGAGGCGAGGATCTCCATATGGGGCATAGGGAGAAATGTTTAGTACGAACTCCTTGGGCGGATAGGAGCTCCACCTCTGCTGCACTGTGCTGCTGTCATTGTTATTCCAAAAGTCTCTGTCTAGATCACTGTGGCCAAAGAGAGAGACAGGTGAGAGCAACACAACGACGGATCACCAACCCACTGCTCAGACCTGCAACGCTTTAAGGACAAGGTTTTCTCTTATAGCTGCATTAGACAGACTTGAAACAGGCCCAAATGTATCTGTGTTCTACCTGATGTTCTCACATCAGTGGTTTGATTTACAAATAAAAACAGGAAGTCTGGAAAAAAATAAGCATTCACAAAAGCTTTTCATAAAGCAAGGACCCGTAGCAAAGACACAAGAGATACAGCAGAAAAGAGGAATAAGTGTAATCTGATGAATACATCCAGCGTGGTCAAAAAGCACAGCAGCACTTGTTAAACACATTAAAAGAACATTAAGATGTCTGGTCTCCGTTCTTGGCGCGAGCAGTGAAAAATGCATGGGCGCATATAAACCACAAAGCAGAGAGAAACCACACAGTGAGAAGTGTCATTCAAGTCACACACACTGGTCAGAGCTATAGCACAAAGTGAGCAGGAGAGAAAAGCAATGCACAGAGAAAGAGAGTCAAGCTGAAATGATAAACAGAGCACACACCAATGCTGTTGTGGCCAGTGAGAAAGAAAATTTTAAAATCATGAGACCCATGTCAGAATACATTCACAGATATGTGTCTATAGAGCTAAAACCGCCTGTACACAAAACCAAGAAAAACAAGAACACTGGCAAAGTAGCAGAGACAACAGCAGGCTATAGAAGAGAAGGAGTGCTGAGCAGGTTAACAGAGGCATTTTGTGAAATAAAGTATGACGCTTAGCATTACAAAGCTGACATTTTCTGCTGCTGACCTACAGCTTCAATTTATCAAGTGCAGAAAATACCTTAATCTTGGAGGAGCCCTGCAAAAAATGTTAGTGCAAACCTGCTAAAACATTTATCCTGTGATGCTTTCAGACCAGGTTTATTTACAGGAACCTGCACAGTCTGAAGTGCAGTGGCATTTGGGCCTGTTCCACAAGCCAAAAGATATGTGGAGGACACAATTTGGGCCGAAAGCTTTTCAAGTATAAGATAATGCAGATGGGATCAATACTGATTACATCACTAGCTTTTTGGTTAAAGGAGAAGAAAGTAGCTTATTTTGGCTTTTTGTTGTTTGTAATTGTTTTTACATCTGTTTGTTATCTAAAGCTGTAATCAAGAACTTATGTTTAAAGACATTAACAATATAAACACTGGCTAACTTACTATAACTAACACAAACTTAAACATCCACATGACTACATGCTTCTGAAAGCAGAAAATGTATGTGCATTTATTCCTCAGGCCTGCAACACTAATGACATTAACTAAATACAACAGAACAGTGTACTCTAGAGGCATTTTTCTCTAATAGTATCCAAATTATTTCCCTTACTCCTTCTTGAACATCTAACAAAACAGTTTCTTTTTTACAACAGTGTCCCATTTTCCAATAAACAGGCCTCAATTTTTACGGTGTTTCTGTAAAGTGACTCAGTGAATAGAGTTCATTATGAGCAGATTATTATCCCCCTGACTAGTTACCAGGCACTTACTTGATGGCTTTCTTCTCCCCTCGCCCACGTGCCGAGTCTGGAGTGTCTGCTGTCTCCACTCCTGGCTTGTTTCTCTTCCCCTTTAGCCAAGACAAGGCAGGCGGCAGCAAGCACAAAAAAATAAAAAAAAGAACCAAAAGGTTATCTTAAGACTTGTCCTTTCGAGCAGTGTTTTTGCTATACTAATATGAAGAGTAAATGCCTTTCTCATTATCTCAGGGAACACTGTGCCATCAGTCCTTTACCTGATGGTCTCCTGATTACACTCATCAAAGTCAAATCAAATCTGTGCTGGAGAGCCATCCATGTCTATGATCATCCTTCTCGACACCCTGAAATTTACATGCCAATTGGCTTTTTAAGGTTATCCACTGGGCGCTGAAGAGAAACCTCGAGAAAGTCTTGCTGATTTTAAATAGCTAGAGCATAACCTGCGGTAACCATGGAAATAATGGCAATTTGAAGGGAGTGAGGTCTGCTGGGCGCACACTACTGGAAAAGCTCATTACACTTAAAGGTTTTTCACATGCAGGTAATCTCTATTGACACTTTGAACGGGACAGGATGGGATCAGTTATAAAGCAGCCCCTCTTCCTCACATAAAAAAAACCAAAAAAACACAAGCATTCTCTTCTGAAAGTGATGCTCAGATACATATCTAGGAGAGGCTTTTTATATGGCAGGAAATGAGTGGGAGGAAACGGCACAGAGCTGCCATCGCGGCTCGGCCTGGAAAATTGGATCGGATCTTGGCTGAAGAGCAAGATCCTGTCAGGGGCTTGTTGGTTACAGGGGCGAGTGTGGATCTGTAAATTGGAGATCCCAGGTAGGACCATGATTATGTATGGGGCTCAGCAGCAATGGTGACTGCTATAGCCGTGTCAGAAACCTTCCTAACAGGCTTTTTTTTTTAATCCGACAGTTCTGCTTCATAAAACGGAACGGACACATCTTTTTATATCTAGGTGCTGTCAAGTTTTTGGCTCAGTTTCCCAAATCTATATAGATCTAATCAAAACCAACTCATGACCAAGATTAGACCATGACTTTTAGAGTCAAGACGAGTAAAAAAAATACTGGAGAGAAACCAGGGAACAGTAAACCAGTCCAGTCTCACAGTATCGACTCATGAGCTGGGATTCTAGTACTTGTGATAAGAGCAAAAAAAAGTTATCACAGGTTGAATGTGAAGATCGGTTAAATGACCCACAGGCCATCAGTTGCTAACACCTGACGTATATTTGCCATTGGATTTACACACTGTGAATGAGTAACACAAGTCCTGGAAATACAACTGTTAAAATGATGGCCTTGCGAAAACCAAGAAGGAGCAATCAGCAGAAGTTTTTTTTTTTTTTTTATAACTTTGTGTCAAAAGACTGGAGTGAGTCAGATCTATTTTCTAATGTATGCAGCTACTATAGATAGCATGAAGAAATGCAAATCGTGGCACAGTCGAGCTTGAAACAAATGTGTGCTGCCAAAATAAAAGGAATATCAATTGAAAGTGCAGTCCAGAGATAATAAACAGTGCGTCCTTGACCATTGCTGGATCTGTTACGAGTGACAGTTGACAAAATACATCCTGAGCAGGAATGATAAAACCCATAAAACGATATCCATCAGCACACAAGGAAACAAAGCAGCTTGTCCATTGTATAATCAGCATTCACCTGAAATAGACAGCTCCACAAATGAATAAACATAGATTTGATAGAGGTGGCTAGTTAAACAGAGTCTAACAGAGCTGTGGTTTCTGCACTGACTTCCAATTCAGATAAAAGAGCTTTATGTACTGACAACATTATCAAAAATTGTTGGAAAACCATTCAGGATCTTTTATAGACTGCTTTAGGCAATTCACAATATGTTATCACTGCCTGACATGCAGGACAAACATTTAAAATGACTGCTCATCCATGACATCCACAGAGAAACCTCATATAAATGAAATAAAGCATACTGTACCATGGCAATGCAATTTCCTGGAGAGGCTAAACCGTCAGAATAACTGTCAGCAGGGACACAGTCATAGGGGGCTCATGTAACATTCAATAGCAATGTAAACTTTTTAGGCAGGTGGGGAAAACACAGAGAATAAGTGAGAATCCAGTACAGACATAAAAGAGCCAAAAATAGAAATCAAATTTGAAAGGAAAATAACAGATGGACAGAGCAGGACGTGGAGAAGAGACAAAGAGAAATGGGAGGAGAGGGACAGGTGTGAATGGTGAACTGAGAAAAACCATGAGTGACAGCGAGTCCCAAAGGGAACGATGTGAAAACAAACGGAAGGCTCCTCAATGGCTCCCCAATCCTCATTTTCTCAGTGTGACTCTCACAAAACACACACACACAGTTCTACTACACACCAACCCCTACACTCTTTTTTTTTCCAAGTCCATTATTTCTCCACCTGCTCATTCACAAATTCAAACATTAATGATAACCTCTATAACCCCTCCTCATAGACACAGTGCACCCAACTCACCAGATACTCCACCATTTAACTCTTAATGACGCCACCATCTCATGAGAACATATATTTTATCAGAGATATTTATCTCTTCAGTAAAACATTCTACACTTAACATTCCCATTTGAGTTGATACCAGTGCAGTTACAGGCAGAGTGCTGCTGAGACATAGTAGCCTAGTGATTGGATTTATAATCTGTGAGCGACTGGAGTTTTATCCAATCAGATCAATGCCATGTTGTTTGCAATAGTAACAGAAAAACGTCTGCTATGTTGTCATAACACGTAAAACAAAAAATTGGATTTTTACTACAGATAATAAAAAGATACTGGATTACTGGTCCTACTTTTTTTTACAAGAAAAGGTACCGAGGCTACAGCAGTCAACAAAGTGGAGATATGGAGCCCACAACCTCCAAAAACTGTGCCCTCTTAAAGTCTAAGGTGGAGGTCAGCTACTCCATCGAAAACAGATCCAGTTAGATTTTGTGCGTGGGTCTATTGCTAATCCAAGACAGAAAAATGTTTCTCCGCGCAGCGTATAAGTACTTCTAAATCAAAAAAGTTAAAAGTAAATTCAATTGCATCTTAAACATTCATTTATTTCCTTGACGCCTGGAGATGTTTAATAAACCTTTCCTTTATTCCCATTTTATCTTTGTTTTGTGTGAATAAAGAATAAAACTGAAACATCTTACCGGGGCAAATGTAAAAAAAAGTGTGATAATAAAAGTAATAAATACCCAAAGGAAAGATTAATCCAAACCAATAAAAGAACAAGAAATTTCCCTGTTAACCCCCACTCGAACGCCCTCGAAAACACTTAAATCTAATTTATACCGAACACAACAAAGGCTTTCACATGATTACCACAATCAGCCGTGTCTGGATCTGAGCCACAGGTTCATAACAGACAATACAATGGGCGTATTATGAGTTGTACTAAAAGTGCAAAAAACTGGTCCAACTCCCAGCAGAGCTTAATCTCAACGACGTAACAGCAGTGTGTTGGCGCAGATGAGTGAGAAAAGGCTGCCCACGGTGAAACTACCATCCCCTCCGTCTCAGCTGGCAGTGCGGTGCCTCCTAACACCCAGCTGTGTTTGTTTGCTGTGAATTAGCAGGCAGCAAGAGTCTACATGCTCGCTCAATATTACCCACATCACGCCGTAATTAGGAAGGAGTGCACTATTAAAACGGCTGTCCACTGCTGAATAATCAAGCAATCATTCGTTTTTTAGAGTCTGCTCAAAACTATTTTTTACCTGTTGTTGTTCAGACAGATTAAAAATTTATTCAGCGCTCCCAACACACCTGTTACTTAAATGTGACAGCTTACATCCCTGATAATTATAGCTTTTAAAAGTCATGCATTTCCTTCTTTGAATGGCTTTTTTTTTTACTTCAGTTTCCAGTTTACAAATCTTAATGAATGCAACTAAAATGCTGACAGTTGTTGATAAATGTCCAGCAGGGATTGAATCAGGCTGTAGATTTGGTCAGGGCCAATCTTCTCACGACTATGTCATGGATCAAACGGCACATGGCCCACAGGAGTAAGCTGAGGCTTTTCTGAATGCCAAACACAAACTGCTGCTCCAACAGATGTTAGCAGCACCACCTTTCATATCCGAAAATCCCACCCAACGTCTCCGACAAGAGCCCCTGTCGACAACGCTCAGCTCTGCAATGCGGGAGCCTAAAAAGCAAGTTCCAATGTGTCCTATTTCTGCTGCTACTGCTTTTATCATTTATGTCGAGGTGCCTTTTGACATCAGAACAATTAGACTATAAAAAACCAACATGTACCGAAATGGAAGGTACGCTCACTGAGCATGGGTTGGCTTTCACAAATCAAACAACAGAAAACACACAGCAAAAGGATATAATATTATTGAATGCGCAGTACTTCAGGGGCTCATGTAACAAAGGCAAAAGTGGGGAGGGGTGGGCATCAGGATGACTGCACATGAGGACTTTTCAAATAAAAAACCCATAGCGCTGGTTGCCAAAGCTAAAAAAAAAACACCGAAAGCGACACTCACCCAAAATGTCTTGTCTATTAACCTATGAATCATAACTGAAACTGGCATGGGCCCACTTGCAACTGACACGTGAAGCTCCGGGGCCAACGTTTGTTCTTATGAAAAGTGACACTGTCAAAGAGCACAGGGAGAAATATGAAAGAAATAATTAAAGTTTCAGATGTGTGCTAGCCTTTTTTAGATTTTGATTTGTGCGGAAAAGGAGCCTTGACTACTGTACACCCACGCCAAATAAATAAAACAGTTTATGATGCACCTATAATAAGGAGCCTTGTGTGAGAGTTGAAAGTAGCCTTGTTTATGCAAATGATGCTATATGTATATTCTAATCAGGTGCTGAGGGAATAGATGACTAGCATAAAAACACACTGAGATAAACACAAGGACTTTTAGGCAAAACAGAAGAAAACTGTAAAGCCTCTGTACTGTAGTTATTAGTCATTTATTTAGTTGAAATGTAGCAGGTAATTGCCTCACAGTCAATGTATTTTTTCTATAAGCTTTATTATGAAAACTGTGAGGAAGATAATAACAAGCCAACAGTAGTGACAATAAATTAACAAATATTACACGCAAAAACATAATATGTCAGTGATTTCCTATCTAATTCCTCAGTGACACCTCTGAAGTAAGGACCACTACAACACCCCCACACACACCTGCAGTGCACCTATAAGAATGACCGGAATATCCCACAATGAAAAGTGAGTATGAAAGAGCCTAGAATCAATAACTGAGAAATGTTGTCTCAAAGTATTTTGTTCACCATTGTCCCAAACTGTGCAGCAGCCGATCATAAGTGGTTTTATTGAATTTTTCACAATTGTGTGTAATGTAGTCAGTATCAATTCAATGTGTTTTGTCCAAATCCTCCTCTTGTTCCAGGAATAGTAGGATTTTATTTATAAAAAAAGAGTGACTGATACTTTGATTAACATCAATTAAACTTTGTTTTTTTTATTGGAGAAAGGTAACCAATAAGAAAGTCAGATCTGGAAAATGGCAGCAGGTAAAGAATTCAGCATTTATGTTTGGAAGAAATAGTTAGAGCTTGAAAGTACTTCCACAGTTAGTGAGAGGGATGACAGCCGTTGATTATTTTGTACATTAAGTGGCAGTGTTTAATGTGTTCTCAAACCACTGGGTGACTGACATTTTCCCAAAGTGAATGATCTGAAGACTTCAAAAGCCCTAATTAACTTCTTGATGACACTCTGTGATTGTCCCTGCCAGTGCAAAGATAATAGAGCCACAAAAAAATAAAAAATAAAACACCAAATCCCGAACATAATCTCACATGTGTAGAAGGAATCAGGTTTGACTTCCAGGGGGTCAGAAGGCCAGTAAATGCCACTCCAGCCCTAATCCTGGCAGCTCACTGACTGTTCCACAGCAGTAGCACTGTCACTGGATGGAAATAAGATCCATTTGCAGCAGTGCTCCAGAGAGGACCTGGGGGACTTTCAAAGGTACTGGCAGCAGAACTACCTCCACCCACAGCAGGGAACTCAGAGTCATTCACTGCTCCATTTACCTTAAAGTGGAATATCAAATATAACAGGATGTTCCAGCGAGGCAAACAATAGAGGTGCTTGTAGAACTATTACTGCACAGACCATTTACTGCCTGTTGTAATGATATCTGTGAGTAATCTTGGTGGTCATCTAACCCATGCGTCGAGCCATATGGTGTAATACCAAACCTTGCCGTCTTGTCGAGCTTGTGTTGACATTCGACTTGAAACAGGTGATCGGTGTTCTTACAAGCACAAGATGAATCACAAATCAATTATCTTTAAAGGCATGCAAATCTAAAAGAGTCAGTGAAGTGAAGTAGGACTTGGCCGCAGTGCTCTGGCTGCTTAATGAGTGGTTCCCTCCCTTTAATCAATCACATTTCATAGCACATAATCACAATGACATGCCCTCTATCATAGGTCAGTCCGCTGGGTTTGTGCTCGGTTTCTCCTCAATAAGGGGACTGCTACTGACACAGTATCAGCACACTTTATGAATGTAGGAGCAGCCTCCGGATCATGGATGGATTAGTACTGACTGTAGCCACTGGCACTCACTATTCCTGAAATACATCTTTATTAATGAAAGGGTGGTTATTTTATAAGACAATAGCATAACCATGGACCAACAAGAAACAGTGGTAACACTGAAAACTCACAACAAGCCTTTGAAGATGCGTAAAAGTATTAATATTTATAAAGTGAGTACCATATTTGCAAAATCTCAGGCCTTACTGTTACTGTGGGCTTCATTCCAACGCCCAAAGACATGCATGATAGTATAGGTTATCTGGCAACTCTCAAGTGTTGCTAGTGAATGAATGTGAGGGAGAATGATTGTCGGTCAAGTGTCAGCCCTGCAACTAACTGGCCATTGTCTAGTGTGTACCCTGCCTTAGGCCCAAAGCTGCCGGGTAAGGCTCCATTCACCAACAACCCCAGGGAAGAAAACGAAAGAATTATTTCTGTTTTTATTTGATAAGCACTGTTGCCTCACAGCAAGAAGGTTCAGGAGGAGGTTCAGGAAGGTTCACTAAAATAGCATGCTACTCTCAGAAGATGGAAATGGTCCTGCTGATAATAACAGTGGACCCAGCACCACTAACAAATCACTTAAATTATTTAAATGAATGTGATATTGTTAAAAGAGTGTTCAATACTGTAAAGACAAGACCAAAATTCAAACTAAAACAAAAATACTGTCTTTGAATATTAAAGCTGAATGGGAGTCTTCATGGGGCCTATCCTTACTCCCACAGGAGCTTCTTTGTCAGTCTTTGTCATCCCAGTAAGCACATTTTGAACACCTACTATATTTACAGAGGTTTATGATATTTGTCCGTTCATTAAGGCCCTGTGATCGATGAAGAACGTACCTAACCTGGAATCTGCTGTGCATCTGTTAATGCGTGTTTATTTAAACTCACCAGTTTGCGTTGACACCATCCACAGACGCCACAAAGAGCCACCAGCCAAACAGCACACACTGTCACCGCTAACGAGACCAGGAACACGCTGAGGGACACTGAGCCTGAAAGAGAGCAGAAAGAGAGAGAAACATTTCAAGTCATCAGTTTTTAGCACACACAAATGCATTTTATTCATGCCATGTACAAAAGTAGCATTGGTCACAGACGGTCAAATACTACAGAGGTGATTGCACGGTACAGTAAATCCTATTGTCAGTGGAGGCCTAACCCAAACAAAGCGTAGCCCTTTAATTGAATAGCCGAGCTGAGCTGCCATTTTTTACATTGTGTCATAAGAAGCTGCAAATACAATCTCATCGCTGACTCCCTTGAGCCGGAGCATTTCAATACCTTTCCAATGAGAGCTGTAGCCGGGCATCACTCAGTGGCACACACATCACTGTCATGGTGTCACTGCTTGTTAAGTGACAGGCTGAAAGTGAAGGCGAGGTGGGAGGGGGGCAACCGGGGAAGGGGGGGCTGAGCTGACAATACAAGAGAGCTCATGATTAATGGGTATCGGTAGATGCCCAGCGAGAGAGGTGGCTCTGGGAGAGAGTCACAAAAAACATCATCTATTGCTGTTTGTCTTCTGTGTGTGTAATGTAATGTGCAGCAGAGATTTTCCACATACACCTGCGAGCTCAATACTCAACAATAAGCGGATCTATCCTAAAGAGCTCCCTGTGTTTTTAGTTTGCACAAGCAGTTCAGTGGCTTTCTCTTCAGGGGACAGTGATATATAGCCTCATTGATATTTGCACAGCAGGAAAGATGCTAATGTATTCAAATGTCTGATATCATTGTAACAATTTTAAGTCCAAATAAACAGTTGAGATAAACAGTTGTCTATATGCATTTAGGCACCGCTGACTGTCAAATACAAGCTTTCTTTGCCACAACTCTGCTTGTCTGCTCCACAAATGCAGTCTCCCTCCCTTTCTTTCCTTTCCTTGTCACAACTGGCCTTTTTATCTCACTCCTCCCTCACATCTTTCCTTTATTCTCTACCTTACTGTGTCCCCTTGGAACAGACTAGCTCAGGTAAACTTGCTTCTTATGAAAAAAAAAAAAAAACACAACAGGCCCTGCATTGTAATTCACAGTCTTTCCTCAACTTTTAAGTCTTTGTGCCACCTGAGGCTACACGGATTAGAGCGAGGGAACACAATAATAAGAATATAGTCAATTCACAATCCAGTGCATTTCTAGGTAGTAAAATAAGTTGGAATACATTCTAATCATTCTTCATGTGTTCCTTCTGCCTTGCTTTTGCAGCTTGCCTTACAATAACCCCCTTCAGTCTGTGCCAAAAGTTTTCTTTAGCCTTGGGATGTTTCAGGGAGACCTTCACCTGTTAGTGTGTCTCTTCTGTTTCAACCTTTCCCCAAACTCTTTTGACTGATAATTTCCCTTTTACTTTCTCTAGATCTAATTAGAAACCTTAGTTTGCAATATAGCTCTTTCCAATCCACATTCTGCCTCTAGTGCAGTGCATTCAACTTCCATTACAGCCACTGGTAGAAGTCATTTGTTGAAAGGACACCACTGGGAATTAAAGCCATCTCTCTTCTGTTGACTGTCAGCAACCTGCTCCAATGGCCACCACTTAAAAGATCAGCAGCCTAAACATTTTAACTACACTGTGCATCTTGTTATCGCTTGACAACATCGACAGCCCCAGACTGGAAAAGACAACTTGACTGATCTTGTTCACATGGTGAAGCTATAGATACAATCAGTGTAATAGTGGTTCTTTCTTGGCTTTATTTATCTACAGTCAAAGACACAATACAAATGTCAGGAGTGTGTCCATATCCTCTTGAGCAAAAGAGAGTCAAAACAGCCAACTGCTGAAAGATGAGTATCTATTCATAGATGTTTAAAAATAGAACAGTATATACTCTGCTACTGTATATTCATAGAGAGGTCAATAGCGTTGAGTCCATTAGCAATATCAGCAATGGTTATACACACAGAGGCTGGGCTACAGATAAGGATGTCCATAGAGCCTATATAGCACTAAGTGCCTCTTAGATAGATGGTTTTTGAAGGGCTTATGAAGTCCGGTAGAGCAGGATTTTTATGTGCTGTTCCCTGTGAAGGTCAAGGGAGTGAAGGGGGGTTATGATCTGTGTCAGTCAGGACAGCTCAGGGAGTAAAAACCCTCCAAATAAAACTCAGCATCCATCGAGGTCATGTTAGAGCTGACTCCTGCTCAGCGTTTTAGCAAATATAACAGCCGTTTTGTGAAAATACGGAGAAGCAGGGAGCAAAGAGGAATAAAGCTGGGACATATATTGTGAGGAGGGTTTAGAGGGATGTAGAAATCTTCAGCAGTGCAGCTGTGGAGCAAAGGCAGCATCATTAGAGCTAAAGAAAACTGCTCTATATAAAACTATCAAAGCAGTTGAGAAATGCATCTTTTTACTTGAAGGAAACATACTTTTCTGGCAGGTGTGCATTAAAAAGCAGAAAGATAAAAGAAAGTTGGTTCTCAATAGCAGTAGCTTAGCACTAACGTGAACATATAGTAAGCTGCTCTGAGTAAGAGATGAAAACATGAAAATGGCCGATGATGAGACACATCCAAACACACCGAGTCACTAAAACTGACAACCACTGGGCTCTTTGATCAGAAGCCTTCAGAAGTCAGAGCACTCTTGGGCTTGTATTTAAAAGTAATTTTGTTTGTTTTTCAGTGGCTATTTCTCTTATATCAACATAAAAGAGAAAACAAATGGTTCTGTGAGTTGCCTTGAGTAGTGGCATTGATGGAGTAAAGGAGCATACTGAAGAACAACTACAAAGACCAACTTGTACTGAGGTTAAACAGGGACGCTGGATAAAAAAGCTGCATGAAAATGCCTTTTTTTCTTTTTTTAATATGATGCGCTCCTGGAGCACAGCAGAGTGCGAGGCATTAGTGTCAATACGCAGAGAGAAGCTGTACATGTAGGTGATCTGGTGCACATGCAGCTAGCTAAGCCAAGCAGAAAGAGACCAGTTCTCAGGGGTAGGACAAACTGCTAATTGGACAGGCGTAACTGGAGCACTGTCCAGTCAGCAGTGCTGCCACGCCACATCTCGGTGCAAAGAGTGAGGTGGACAGGCCAGTGCCTCAGAAGCTGCTGGGTGCAAAGCTCACAGCCTAATCGCCACTACAAAGTGTCCCCTCTGTGTCGCCAAGGCCCAGTTGTGCCTACTCTCCATCTACAGAGCTGCAGTGGGGTAATCCTCAGATGTCACTCAGACGTCTCTACTGACGTTCCTCTGTGCCACTATCTGTGTGTGACACAAATATGAAATTTACTTCTACAATACAATGTCTTTTAAATTGCTTTTGTCTACCTTCTAAACTGCAGTTTAATGCTTTTGTTATTTCTGAAAAGAAAAAAAAAACTGGGAGAGGTAAACGGCAGATGCATTTTAAGTCTTTGAAGCAAAATATTTGACTTTGCTCAATGGTGCAAAAATGATTTGTGTGGGAAGGCTGTAAAATTAATTCAAGAGGGAGAATGTGGCAGAAATAAATAAGGCTGCTTCCAAGTAAATAATATTATTGTTGTAGGAAGTGACATTTTATACAGTAAGCACTAAGATACTTTCTATCTGTGCTCTGGCATTTGAAAACACTGCCAGTAGCTTAGGCATGTTTCAGCCGTTTAGCTGTTGTTGCACAGCCGCCCACTCTGCCAAACTAAATGAGCACGCTATTTAAAACATTATGCATAACCATGACTGGCAGCTCTCTTCTTTAGGCACACATCAATATAAACCCATCCAGCAGCAATTTAGACAAAAACACTACAGCTGCGAGGGAATATTATCATCACGTATCTTCTGTGGATGTGTCAGATACCTAATATTACCTCCATAAATCACTAAACTCAATTTTTGCTGGCAGAAATAATAATAAGTAAGTTTTTTAAAGCAGGTATCACTGTCTGTAAGTCCTCTGTTGCAGCTAGTGGCTAATTTCATTTTTATTTACCTTAAAATAAGAGTCTTTTACTGATTTCAGGTCACACATAGGGGGAACAAGCATATGCAGTTAATGCCAGTGAAATAACTGAAAATTCTTAAGCATTAAATGAATTGTCACCAGTGTAGTTTTTATGCATGTTGTAAACACAACTGTCAAACCTTTGAGTAGTCAGACACTCATATGCTTATTGTAGCCAGTGTGGTGTCCCTTAAAGGCTGTTTGTCCAGAGCGGACAGTTGAGTCCCATGTGGTGCGAATCATATGACTGTGGAGCAACCAGTGATAGTGTGACAGGTGGAGAGCACCTGTGGTGGCAGTGAGTGTCTTTTGCTTCCCCTGTAGGCCCAGGCCTGCTCTGTGCCTATATGCTCCCTGTGGCTCAGCTGCACCACTGCTGTGCTGTGACTGTGGCCGCTTCACAGCAACTCCCACCCACGTCCTGTCTGCTAGTCGTGAAGAACCCAGTCCATCTTAGGATGGCCACCACCCGGAGATGGACCAGCAAGACGACATCTGACACCTAACTGGTGTCACCTATCATGGCACCATCTCCTTATTAACACCTCTGACAGTGGATGGGTGAATCACCAAAATTACACAAGATGTGGAAACTCGGTCTAAGTTAACCCAGGCTAGAAAGTTTTAATGTGGCCACAAAGAAAAATATACATTTTGCAACAGAAAGTTATGGACAGTTTAGTGTGAGACCAGTACAGACCTTTTTTAATAAATGTTGATAAACTAATCCTTCACATAAAGTGGAAAAAGGATCTGATTACTCCAGTGTTATAATGGCAATGGTCTCAACTGAGGGCAAATTAATATAGTGTAATTTGGATTTTGATGAAAAGAGCGATAAAGGTAACATTTTAGTTCTATCTTCTTTCACTGTTGTTGTCAATGATGACTTTACAGAGTAGCTATCTATGTCTGCACCATAATGTTCTCCTTGGAAAGACTGACTTAACTGCTCTGATTGAAATGGATGACTTTTCCTTTTCCTTTTAACTTGTTTTCCACTTTGTAAAACCACTGGCCAAGCATCACATTATTATCGATCACACTCAAATATCAGATAGAGATTTTTTTTAAAGAGCCTGAATTATCTGGCAGCTTATATTTAACCAACTTTCAGGTATCAATGTGGTTTCTTTTGGTAAATCCTTCCTACACTTCCAATGGATGTGAGACAGAGGGCACTTATAAATGCTTGAAATGTGTTCAGGCTGAATGATCCTCTGGTCTTTGGTGGCCCCGGAGCCTGAGGAGGTTACAGACAGCCTATTATTCATCAGGCCCACCCCTGCCCTTGACTTTATTGACTTAAGTCCACATGGAGGCTGTTGATACTCTCCAGCTCAAGACTAGTGTCCATCTCAGTAATGAGCTTGAGGGCTGTAAACTAAGTCAACCTTGACTAACATTATTCCAGGTTCACAGGCATTAAATTGCTTATATGTAGCCTAGTTTATCTGTCCATGGCAGCCTTAGAGCAGCAATAACAGTATTTTATTGACTTTTTTACTGCTTTTCTTGTTCACTATGTTCATTATGACAGCAATTAGTAATGGCAACAAAGGTTATTTTTCCACTTTCCATCTTTTTCTAATAGGCTCAGACATTGTGGCAAATATTTCATCTGGCAGACCGTACTCTAGGGGACAAATATTTAAATAAAAACAAATACAGATTGGTACTGTGAAGAAGTGTCATTTGTGTGTAGTTAAGAATCAAATCTCTCCACTTATAAGTTAGGGTTAATCTGGCAATTTTTTCTCTGGCTTACAAATACATTTTGGGTGGTAATTTTTTGTCATTAGTATGCAATGAGAATCTCAGAATAACTGAGCTGCAATAACTCGTCTAGAAACACTTGTCTAGAAACAACCCAACTTCAGTTATTCTGATTGTGAAAAAAGTAACACATGCACGAAAACATGCACTTCTTCCGCACACATACTCTTCCACTTGACACAGCTTAAGCGCAGTGACATGAGTGGGAACACGTGCGCTTTAGGGATGTTAGGGAGAAGAGTGCAGGGAAAGCTGAGTGGGAGGGAAGAAAGAGCGACCCAACAGTAATGCTATTGAGGGGCAATTTGGAAAAGCTTGTGCGTATGCATACAGGTCTAGAGTCCCCTTCCTCACACAGCATCAGCTCACTGCCAGTGACATCAACAAGACAAAGGAGGCTCGGATGCATCCAGATGCATTATGTGGGTGGCATTATGAAACCAAAACCAAGTCAAAGTCAATTGCATTTGCCTAAGGATAGAGGGCAGAGCCGTGGAGATGGATTCAAAGATTCTATGTCCACTTCCTAACCTCTTACTGGTAAAATATTAGCTCACGTTCTCTCTTCCTCAAATACAAAAAACAATTATTAAGAGTGTAATTAAAGTATTGGCAGGACAAGTGCAACTTTAATTGAATGACAGCTTAATGATAGTTAGACGACAGTGAAGCGGCCTAGTCCCAGCATCTCTGATATGGTTTTATAAAATCTCATTAAACACACAATGAGCTTAACTTGAGGCGTTCATGCTCGTTCGTGACCAACACACACACATTTTTGTAAAAATGCAGTCGGACTTAGTTTGTCATCAATGAACTAATTTAGATTCATGACTACCTGGAGGCCTCTACCTTTGCCTTCTTCATTCAATTACGCACTGGTTGTAAAAAAAACTTTATTACATGTCTGGAAAAAGCAGTCAGTAAAATCCAGGCCATGCCAGACCCCAGCCTCTAGCTACTGGGGACATGTTGACTTGGCCGCAACCCAGCCAAAGTCATCTCTATTTGGACTACATAAATAAGACGCCAAGAGAGTCCCTACCTGACCCAGTGGGCAGAACCAAAGCCGTAACGATACATGGCCTTTATTCATGTTATAACAATTAGCATTAGCTGAAAAGCTAAAAGAAACAAGAGATTGGTTTAATGAAGACATAATCATAGATATAAATTCTATAAATGCTGTATTTACTGTTGAAATTACACTTTCTTTCTTAGTGAGGTCAAAGGCAGAAGGTAGAATAAAAAGTTTCCTGTTGGTTTTCCATACTGTTCACACTTTGTTATGAATGCAAATAGACCAAACAGAGAAAATGGACAAACTTGCCTTTTGAAGTGGCGCTTGCTAAATGGCAGAATGTCATCAACAGCAGATCATTTGTAAATTTGGTTCACAACATAAATACGTGGTTCCCGGAGCAGCAACTTTATTTTAGAAGTGGGTAATACTCTTTGGCAAAGACAGGTCAATGCACACTTGGTGCAACGGTTAAAGTGGGGTGCAGTTGCAAACTTTACTAGAATTGGGACACATTGCAACCTTGTGCCTTGTGTACTGGGACATTGGCACCTTTGGGAATTTGGTGCAAATGCCAATTTCTAGCAAGATAAAACATTTCATATATTTCAAAAAGTCCTTATTCTATTATCACGCTAAACATGTTACCAGCCAGAAATAGGTTTAACTATTTTTGGAGACTGGATTGGATGCCACCCATCTGTGTCTTTCCCTTTGTCTCTGGCGTTCTTCTTTTCCCAGACAAGCTTGTAGTCTTGGCTGCTGTGATGAACGGCCACTCTGCCACAGGAGCGCTGATGAGAGGAGGATGCACATCTGTGACAGGTAAGTGCTGTCCGCTGAGGGCTTGGATCTGAAGTAAAACACTGTGTTTATGTGCAACAGGAGGATCTGTGATTTACACTGTTGCAGCAAAACAGATAAATAGATCAGATGAGCTACATTAAAGGGCATTTGTTTGGTGTGTTGTGAACACCTTTCTCCTCAGGTGACCTATTTTATCAGCAACTGTGCATTAACAGGGCAGCTCCACTGTGGCCAAGTCATCCTGTTTTCATCAGGGCTGTGGACTGACTGCGGGCCCCGGGGACAGCCTCTATATTGGCTCCATGTCAGAAGAAAGAGATTTAAATACCAGTCTGCTTTTAGGCTCCAGCTGGACAGCAACCACCATCAGCCAATGTCAAAGCAAGGACAAATTGAAGTAATGAAATGTATCCTATAACATCAATATAGTTTAGTGTATTAGTGTCTTCCTTCTGGATCCAAATGGGTTTGTTCCAAAAAAGACATTTAACAATTGCAGTTACATTTTAATTTAAGCTATCTTTTCCAGGATAAAGTTTTCATTTTTGCAGACAGCCTGCTCTCTATCAACATCATTTACTCGCCATAAGCATAGGGTCATTTCAAATGTCCACTCCTGTCTGTCACTGCTAGACTGCTCACTCATGTGTGTGTCTGTATAACTGTCAACAATTTACAGCCGGCAGTACCCACCAGACTGAGACTTATTGACAATGCCACAGCTGCTCATTCACAACTAAATACAGTCGCAGACTCGTGGGGAATATACATTTCCACAAGTACAAGGGGTTGGGGTGAAGTATAGGAAATTTCCTTCCACTTTTACGTAGCACCTAAAGACATTAGCATATACTGTAATATTATTGTTGTTTGGTAGCTATTGTTGATGACATTTACTCTTACAAGTGAACACCACTCAACAACAATGAGTCTAAATACCAGCAGATACCGCTCTGAAGCAAAAGACAAAAGGCAAAAAAATAAAACAGTGTTGTCATCAGATTTTTACAACAAATCTTAATAACCTACAAAAATATGATGTCTTGTGTAACTATCCACTGGACAATTAATGTTCCATGTTTACTGTGTTGTTATCCAAGCAGCACCAAAGCTAATGAACAAAAATACATCCCCAGTTTTTAGATGCTGATGCTTTATGCTTTTCAAAAAACATGGGTGAACGTCTATTGATGGATTCAACCACATTTGGGAGATCAAACTCTCCCTACCCAGTTTATCACAGTCAAAAGAGCAGTACTGTCAGTATAGCGGGGCTAATGGATGTCTGTTGTAGAGACAATGACAGAAGCACACTTCTACCTGTCTATCAATCACCATGTGCACAATCTCCCAGCACATAAGCAATGAAAACACATGACACATTAGAATATGTCAGACTTATTGTAAATTGCCTGCTACACCTTCGAGATATGAGATGGTATTTGTTACACTTTGTTTTACATTTTTTACTTTCACTGCCTGGCTCCATTACATTTAACTGCCCATTGCCCTGGGTGTACCCCGCCAAATGAAGAATATGGGATTGGCTCCAGCCCCTGTGACCCCTCAAGGGATATGGGGTAGAAAATGAATGAATGACTGCCCCGTGGCAACTGGCAAAATGTAGGTTGCCTTTTGCTGGTCTGTGATTTAGCAGGGCCCATGCTGCACAAGTCTCAGAGTAGTCATAATACCCACAGCACACAGCAGGATGGTTGTGTTTGTCCCCACATTCAACGTGCTGAAGCTCTCCTTCCAGTTGGCAGTGTAAATAAATGGCAACCTCGGCAGCAGAGCTCACACACAAAGCTCTTACACCTACTTGACATTATCACCCTAACTTCATGACAAGGATGTCATTTGGCTAACTATTGCAGGTGTAGCCGAGTGGGAGAAATAATAGCGGCAATCTAATTTCATACTGCCCAGTTATGAATGAAATAAGGTTGAATCATTGCTTCAGTGGCATCAACATTACAAATACTGGATATTATTTAAAAAGGAAAGTGATTTTCAATCTTGCTGTGTGCTCGTAGGAGAACAGATCTGGTCACACTTAAACCAACATGTCACTGACACTGGAGACATTACATCATGAGTGTTTTTTTTTTTTATTATGATTGGGATGGGGAAAAAACAGCAGATTTAACCTGGTGCAAGGTTGATTTATTTCGTCTCTGCAGTACGCTGTGTTTAATGGGCCAGATGGTTTAGGTGTAGGAGAAGGCAGCCTCTCAGGGCTTTACTACAGACAAAGGACAAACAGGGCGGTTGTGTGATTTCTATGCGACCTGACCTTTAAGCTAATTGTGGAGCTCTTGAGAACACGAAGCAATCCAGGAAGTGTCCTGTTAGATCAGTGACCAGGTTACAACTGAGCCAAACTATGATTTAAGAGGGAACCTTTTGTAAAGATTGAATTCAACACTTACAGTAATGTTTTTATTAAAGGATAATCACCTGAAAATAAGAAGAAGTGTTTTTGTTTCAACAGCAAATCTGCTCTTTTTTTTTTTACAGTAAAAGTCTTTCACAGTTTTAATTGTCAGCCTGTAGTTGTCCTTCTATGTTTATATGTCAAACACCAAGCACATGACAGAGAGTCTACATAGATCAAATGTAGGGTTAATGGAGAAGGCATTGTGCCTGTTTGTATAAATGTTTAGCTGTGCTTGGACAAGGATGCAGAGGAGTTAACTGAGATGTCAGTTATGGGTCAAGGGAAGAGGCTGAACAGAAAGCTGGATGATAATGGCATGGTTCAATGAACACTGATCTTGGACCCTCGTACTTTTGTTTAAAGTGAAGTATGGTTTGAACGACTGAGTGGTTAAAACAGGTGATGTAATAGTATAGGTAAAGAGTCAGAAGTGTTCATCCTTTCTTGTTTTGCATCTGGACTGTAAAGACTCTTTACTGCACCCAACACTCTCTACTGCGTGCCAACATGCCCTACCTTTAGGCTGTGCTAGATGCTAGTTGGGGACTGGCAGGCTGATAGTTGTAGAGGAGGGGGAGCAGACCACGAGTGCAGCTGGCTGTAGCCTCACTGGAGACAGACAGTAAGCACACAGCTCTACTGATGCTCAGGGCTTTTCATTAGGCTGCTTTCCATCGCAAAGCCGAAAAAGACCAAATTACTCCTATCAGTAATTTCCATGCCTTTAAATGACAGTGAATCTTTTTGCACATCGTTACTGATGTCGATGACTGCCAAATGGGTTACATTTGAGTAGTACAAACCATGTTTTATGCATGATTTTATAACCCTTGTAAGCATATCCTAACAAACTTGGCTTTATTGTTATGGCTGCTGGCCAAAATTCCTGTCAGTGGTGTTTTATGGCTCTTTTTCAGACAAACTGTATCAAGAAAGTGTCTGAAGTGAGCCATGGCTGCAAATGACACTTGGCATTGAAAAGTGTCCATTGTTTCTTGGCTCTCAATGGATTTTTGTTTCTCAGCTAAATAGAAAAAAAAAATAATACATTTGGTGCTCAGTCATAAAAGTGTTTGGTACTTCAAAATATTGTCACAAACAAACTACCTGATATATGCTCCTTCTGCAGCAGGGAAATGGACCCTACGGCTGTTGGCATGCATTCAGAGACTAGTTTAGTTTCACAGTGCATTCAGTAGTGTAGTCACATGCATCACTGACCCGACCACTGACTATGAATGCGTCATGAGTGAGTGCCTTCCAAGAGATCCTCAAAGCTATTTGGACGCAATTACACCTGAATTAAGATCTGCGTTCTTGTGACGGCTGAAGACTTGCGATACATTTGAATCCACAGTGAGGACAGATAGGTCATAGTAAGTATTCACAGACACATTATGGTCAGTTCATATCACTATTATTTAGCCTGATATAGATCAGTGTGTTTAATTCTGTCATTTCATTCTCTATCCATCTCTGGCAATACCATATGAAGAAAGACTCAAATTTACAGACTCCACTTTCTTCAACACATTTCCACTCAGTGCAGCTAAATGTAATAATATATGGTCTTCTAGAAATGTGGCCCTACACAATGGCTGTTAAAACTGACAATGTAAAAGAAATAGAATCCATTAAGTACATTATTAGTCTGTGAACCTTCCACTTCTTCAACCCATCAATAGTGTGAATGTATTATAAAAATCCTTATACCCAATGTGGAAGAATAACCTTAGAAATGTAGACTAAATGCCTTTAATGAGGAATTATGCACAGCCTATTCACTATACGCCCAGAAGTGCAGCATTAACAAGTGATATATTCTCACGAAGTAATTATTTCTAAATCCTTCAGTGCTCATTTCCATCTCACAGTGGCTCCACCTGTCTCTCAATGGCTCATACTCTTTCTTTTCTCCAGTTGGTTTTTACACTTCCACCAGCTTCCAGTCCTGTGGGCTTGTGATCTCTCGAGGTAGATAGTAACTCTACCAAGAGATATTTTAATGCTGTCAAAACTGTCAGGAGTACATTACATAAAGTGCTGCTGCAAACATTGGGTAATAAGCAGAGAGACACGGAGCAGCTTGTGTCTCTGTTCATTAAATAGATTTAAGGCTGCGTTCACACTGGCCTCGAACCTCAACAACAGATTATACGTTACCTACTTTTATTTTATTAAAAATAGTTTAGTTTAGTAGTAGTAGTTTTAAGTGTATAGTGTATATTATTTATAGCTATTAGATTTAAACTGAATTTGTTAAATTGATGAGAACCTTCAGACAAAAAGATATCTAGCCCGTTTTTTCTCTACAGTGTGACCCGTGCATATATATTTTTTAAGCTTGGACTGCAAAATGGCACACTGCTATCCCCGACTGCTCTGCCATTGCAATTTTATCTCAACTTTTCACATTTCAAAAGGTAATCTAGTAATACTGGCCAGTGGTTTATGAGATGCAAATGAGGCGGAGAATTAAATATTTAATACAAATAGCCTATTACATTATATTAATATTTCAGAGGAGTAAAAGAGAGGAGGTGAATGAGGCTCTGGGATTTGGACTGAAACAGAGTCGTGTGCAAAACCTGCCTGCAGAGAACGGAAATATTTCTTCTTGTGTTATTAAAAACGAGGCTGTCATTTTTTTATATCAACATGCACACAGCTGGGACTGACAGTAAATGCCACACATACATCATGTGTATCACTGTGTTTACAGTTGAGGTCTTATGCTTATGCAGCACAGAGTAGTATATATCCCCATATAGGCCCAGGCGTGTACAGTCCCCTTGGGCAATTCATGTTTTATACATGTCTTTCTCTTTATGTCTCATGTCAATAGAGCCCGCCTAAGCGCTCTTTAATGAGGTTTGTCAGGCGCTTTAAGAAAAAGGGGAAATTGTGAGAAGGAGCTGGGAGCCACATGCCTGTCAACCCTCAGTCATGTCCGATGTGCAGTCATTAGGGGTTTGCCTCAGAGTCTTTATATTTAATTCAAATAAGAAAGAAATTTAAATTTAAAACAATACAACAAGCAATGGGTTCAAAGATTGTTCATTATTTTTTTTTAGCTCACCTGTGTATAAGAAACAATGTATTAAAATTTTTTGTCTTTTACATTTAGTCATTTAGCAGACGCTTTATCCAAAGCAACAAATATGTAAACTAACTTGGATGCCTCCATGCCTGTGTTAAATGAATGAAATGGACACAAAATATAATAAATTATTATTATTATCATTATTATTAGTAGTATAAAACATTGTACACTAATTTACACAATTATAATGTTGTTGTGGGACAATATCAGAGACACCTATACCACATATAACTTTTATAATTCAGCCAAATATAGTGCTGTTTTGGCATAATAATTTGTATATGTACACATACAGTATACTTAAATAATTCTGACAGTAATTAAAATGTAACCAAATGCTACTTCTTTTCCTACTGTCACTCACTTCCATAATCGCACACTCCTCTCTAATTCTCCTCTCTCTCTGTGTCCTGTTCAGAGCACCTGCGATTAAGCCATTAATAATGTTGTTTATTTATAACAACATTATTCCATGTATAATACCTTTGTACTAGCCTGGTCAACCTTACTCATTAACTTCTCAAAAACACAACTCTCTGTGAAATGTATCCCATCCCTTCACAACCATTTTCACTCTGCAGTAATCCTGTCAGACCAATCATAACTGTCTATCTCAAACTGGGCGAGCTTTATTCAGTGCACAAATTAATAGTAAAGTAAACGTGTCAGGTTGTAATCTTTATTCTCCCACGCACCTTTCAAACATAATTTTTTTTTTCCTTTCAAAAAAGTATACATCTATAAGTCTCACAAAACAAGAAAATTTGATATGTAATTTAAAACTTATGTGCACAACGTGAGTCATTTTAGCCTGGAAACATTTAAATTATGTGCATCCTAGGGGAAAATGGGAAAAGTAAAATGGTAAAAATCACTGAGACTGGGTTGACGCATTTAAAGTTTATCTCCTATTTTTGGCTTTTGCTCTTTTCTCCCACTTTGCCCTCACCTCTTCCCTTGACATGTCTGTGTAATTAAGCAGCATGTTTTAGGGGCAATGGACTCCAAAACAAGGAAGGAACAGATCTACCCCTGGGAAAGATGGTGTGAGAGTCAGATACCATGGCGCCCTGTGCACAAATTCTCCCTCTATGATAGCTCAATTAACACCACTTCCATTACACTGAGCCTGCCACTGTTGTTTTCTCATAATCACATATACGACAACCTCAGCTTTCTTAGTTCCTCACCACAGGCTGCGTGAGAGCCTGACAATTATCATATAGTGCTTTTTGGCAATCGGGCTCCTTGTTTTGATTATGCAATCAACGTCGTTATTTTTGTGGTGAGTGAGCTCAGCTGAATCACAGTGCATTGTGGGAGCTCTCTGTTTGACCTGTGTGTTTGTTTTCCGTGTCTGTGCACCAGGATTCAGCCTGTTCCCAAATATCCCGAGTGCATGGAACACAGTATGGGACGGAAAAGTCAAGACTTCACTGTTTACTTGTGCAAATGCGTGTGTCGGGGGGCTTTGGAGGATGTGCCAAGTCTGTTGGCAAATAGACTCCAACAGTGAGTGACCAAATATTGAAATATCAGCCAATGTCAGGACTATTAGAGTGTATAATTCTTTGCTTTTTATGACTCATTACTGCTATCAACGGCCCCTCCCAAGCCTGAGAGCTATAATCACTAAGAAGGGTCTCAAGGCGCTTGGCATTAATCAATGAATGTTGCGTTCATGAAATATGATCTGTAATGTAGAAAAGTGCCGCTGTTCATTATAGTGTAAGAGAGAAGAGAGTGAAAAGGAAAAAAGAGCGAGAGATTTGAGACCAGTAGTACAAAAGGCACAGCTATTTTTTTTGTGGCTCTCACCAATCAGAATGTACTGCTTGGACGAGCCAGCCCAATCTGGTGAGTCTGAGCTCTACTGAGTCCAAGGCTCTCACGGCATGCACAATTACTTGTATCCCAATTCATTGTGCTCTTCCAGCTGCACCAATTCACGCTGCTGCCAATGCAAACACAGGACGATAAGCGCACAGTGGCAAAAGTTCGATGACTGGTGGGGAATCAAAGGAGCGACGAAAACAGTAATCCAAAGCATTTGTGGGGATAGAGTGGGAGGCAGAGAGAGAACAATAACGAGTCACACAGCTGTTGGTATCGTTAATCTGATCTATGCTAATTTTGGACAGGTTTTGTGTCCCTATCAGGTAATTTGTCAGAGAAATATTCAGATGATGAACTTTACAGCCCTCACCCGTGTCACCTAAGGTTTTCAATTTTCTAATAAGTCACATGACACTAAGTTTGGCTCTTGTGGCATAGGACTGACTATTTCTTCAGTCTCATTACAGTTTGACCTTCTCCTCCTCCTGTCCCCGGTGCACCTTCTTTCCCATTGTCCACACTGTGCTCTGGAGTGACAGAATAAAAAAAAAGAACCATATACCCAAATGGTGCAATGATTCTTGTTAATGAATAGCTGTGTCATCACTAAACAACCATTTAATATGAATAATAATAATAATCTTTCATTGTGATATCAGAAAGTGTCTTCAGCTTGTCGTGTAGTGTGGTGTATAAACTGTAGCTCTCTACAATACGATGACAGATCACATGCAACACACAGAAAGGCCTTGAACCAAACCCATGACCTTCTTGTTGTGAGGCAGCAGTGCTAACCACTCTGCCACCATGCACCCCTGTGGTTTATATGCCACTCATAATTCCAGGTTCTAACATTTCTGCTATTTTCACCTCACCCCAGTTAAAGCCTAGGCTTAAGCTCGGGGGAGACAGACCCTGAAAGCCACTGGGTATTGTTGCATGCGGTTACGGAACAGTGAGTGGAGTTAATCTAAAGAGAGGCCTCAGCTACACAGCTAGCTAGATAAGGCAAACCACGGCAGATACCCCGTGCCCTGCTGGTCACCAGTGAAGCAGGGTAATAGGGAGATGAGACAGAGGGAGGAAGGAGGATCTAGGCACAAGCACACAGGCAACCGAGCTGAAGAGATGGCACTCACACAACCCAATCTGGCAGTCTGAATACCTTGCCAGATACAGCATGGCTTACACAAAGTCACACACTTTCTGCTAAATACCAAGAGATGGTGTGGTGTACACGCACAAACAAATGCACCAGCACACACTTCAAGTCGTGGAACATGTCGTACTGAACCGAACAGCAAGACACGCCAATAGTACCTGTATTATTCATTGTTTTCCCCATGTTCTGTGTTGCACTATTTGGTCATTTTAAATCTCTTTCCTCAAAAAAAGTACATTCATTTTATTTTCATTCACCTCTTTAACAGTTATGAAATCCAGGTCTTAGGCTTCCCCACTATGACCACAGACCTTTTTCAGCAACCGATTCTCCCTCCTTTTGTTATTAAGAAACAGCCTTGACATGAATAGATGACGTGTTATAAACTATATTTAATCACTACTTGTTAGAGAGGTTAAATGATTTATTGAATATAACTAAATGTATTCATATAACAAACATCGGCACAACTCTTGGTTATTGTGGTCTAGGTTGTAACGATAAATCATTTTAATACATTACATTTCCTATACACAGCTCCATCAGTCAATAGATGGTTTTACTGTCTGTGAAATCTGATGGAAGCCTGATGTGTTCTACATTCACAGTTGAGAGGGGTTCTTTAATATTCATTTGTTTCTTGGCAATAAACCCACTCATTGCTTTCGCTACACACACATTGACCTACAAACATCGAAGGGTATGGTCGGATATATACCAGGTCAGCTCCATGGGGTCTATTTAAAATGACACTTTACAGCTGTGTAATGCTATGAAACTATTATTACAGAAGCCATTTCTCCTCATCTGTGTAAAATCATCGTGTGGAAAGATTAATTATGCTTTGGAATGGTAATGATGTCTGTCAACAGGATAATTTGCCAGGAATTTGCTGAGAGTCTCAAACAAAAACGAGATTGTGTGGCCACTAGAGGTTTAATGGCAGGATTAGCAACGCTGATTGCAATGACAGAGTGGTTAAATGATATTTATCTCAAACAGATGCCACTGATAGAACAGGAAAAGTTACTGTTACAATCTTTTCAGTAACAGAGAAGGTCTGAGGGGACCTTCAGTGTGAACCCCTGACCTCCAGTGAACAAAAAGTCATCACACATTATCGGCACTGCCCACACCTTGGCTCTGGAGAGATAACGTCATTGTGTGCATATCTTCAGCATGGCAACTGTACACCCAGACTCATGCAGGTAATCTCTGTAGGGACGAGACACGCAAACACGCCTCATCTGTTTAAGAAGACAGTAGGGACCATTTCCAAGTAACTCCTGGCATCTTCCGAGGATAACCAAACAAAGCACAATCTCACGTTGAGAACACTTCAATCCTAAGATGACAAGCGCTAGGTGCTAGAGCTTCAGCTAATCAAGAGTAGAGCAGGATTTATGTATTTTCTGTGGTTTCAGAACACAGGAAAAGGTGCAAGGACGTACCTAGGGAGCGTTAAAATTTAGAATGGCTCCTATTGATAGCGGGAGTTGTTGTGAGACAGCAGAGGTCACTGAGTGGAGCCGGGACAAAAGCAAGAATGAAAGACACAGCTGAACAAAAGATGGATGTACAAGACCGGACCGGGGACTTATGTAAGAACGGGAACGTGAATGTGTAAACAAATATTATAAACATATAGCATCGTGCAGAGTTAATTAATGTCAAGTTACGTGCTCATTAAGTGTTAATTCTGTTAAGGGAACACAACTGCAAAGTATAAAGAGTGTAGAGGAGCACCATTACAAGCTATTTTCATCTTCCCTTTCTCTGTCCCTCCCCCATGAAGTCCTGCAACCCTGACTGAACCAATCGGCTGTCACCGGCTCTTCATTCTCCAGTATGTAGGCCTCCCATCGCTGCCGTTTCCTCTTTTCTACACATTGACATAGACAAGCACTCACTGGGCCTGCTCTCCTCTGAGTGACCTTGGCTGGCTAACACTCCAGGGCTTGTTCCCGGCTCCTGTCTCTCTCCTGCTCGCCCCATCTTTTCACTCTATCGGCTGCCTCTCTACCTCTTGTTCTCCATCAGAGGCCCAGCTGGCTGATGTGTACCGGCGTACACTCTCTCCCCAAGAAACATGGGAGAAGGGGAAAAAAGATGGCAGGGACTGGAGGAAGTAAAGGACCCACCCCCCTCCTGCCTGAGCATCCTCTCAGCTGAGAGGAAAAAAATTACTTCAGCAATAAAGACTCCATAAACCAGTGGGCTATATTTACTGACCTGTATTACATAAAAACATAAATACAAGATGGATTACCTAATACACTCAACAGGGCTTTCACAAACCTGCTCTCTGCAGTGGCTCGAGTTGGTAACATGGAGATGACACATTTTACAGCAGCAGGTTTGAAAACCACAACATAGCATTATAAATGTTGTCCTTTTGTTCCCCTTTGCCAAACCTGTGAAAGCAGCAATTTACCACTGCAAGACATAATCGAGAGTAAAAATATTAAAAAGCCTTCTCAAGATAGTCAAAACTGCCATGTCATTATTTTGAAAAATCTTGTGATTATAGTTTTACTATTGGCAACAGCATAAATCTAACTTTGTCCTGCAAATGGATTCTTGTGAGAAGTTTACAAACTCACGGAAATCCCTCTTGAACTGCTTCAAACAAAGTACTCATGGTCCGAAGCCTGGCCTTACCGGCTCGTTGTGACCAATGAGGGGGCAGCACTGACAGGCCTGAGTGTGTTTTAGGTTTGAAGATGTAGTGACCGTTTTACCGTTACAAACATAAACAACTTGGCGCTGCTCTGATTGAATTAAACTGTGGTTGATAAATCTCATCACCGACCAGGTGTTCATTTAAAGTATTTGCCTATTTGCATGGATGACACATTTGTATATATACAGCCAACTGTGCCTTAAAGCCCTATTTTGTGTCAGTCTAATTCAAATACAACTTTCCAAGTTTGGTAAATAAATGTAATTTCTTTATTTCTGCCTGTTTTGCAGACAATCAGACCATGATTCAACTTTTCTCTAATCATCTGCGCTGGCTTCCTGCTGCATAGCGTTAGGATGCCGTGCTTTCCCAGAGGAACAGTAAAACAGCAGGTCCAATCCAGCGTTTCAGTGCAGGTGCTCCTACAAAAGCACATAATTGCCTCCTTTGCAGCTTTGTCGCCCGTTCCTGTGACTAGACTGAGCCCTGAGATCTACCCCATTGGGTTAGCTTCCTCTGTAGAACGCACTGGGGGTTTTAACCATTTGACTGTCGGGGACTAAATAAATTAATCCTGTGATGGAGCGATTTATTAAATGTCACACACTGATTAGGCGTTTCCTACAATTACACCATTTGTGTGACACTTTATGCAGCTTTACATATGCAAAGGTCGCTGCTGTGATTGTGTTCAAAATCAGATGCTTATGCTCTGCTTAATGTGTGTGATTCAAAATGTGGAAAAATTACATTTTGCATCTGATGTCAATACAACGAACTGACAGAACAGCGGAAAACCTAATGGATGACTTTAGGCTTTGTTTTTCAAAGATAATGAAGAGAATATAGGCCATTGCCACTAATAGCTGGAGAGTATAACTTTTTAAGCCTTGTCTGGTCTGGGATATAAAGCATTCATTTTGAAGATGTGGCTTATGGTGAAAAGTTAAATACTATTAGGAACAAGGACAAAGGGAAGTTGACAGTGACATGACAGTTCTGTGTCTTAATAAGACATTACACCCAAAAAAGTATATTTGTAAAATGGATTACACAATAAAATGGCCAAACCCTTTTCATTTCTACATGGACATTACCAGACTGACAAGCCAATTCCAACATAATTTCCCAACCTGCATTAGTAAAACAGCCATGGAGAAGAGGGGCAGCATCAATTTCTACAGGGCAACATTTACAAAGAGGTTAGACACTGGCAGCCTTATGCTGACACTACACTTTAGACCGTGTTAAATACAAGGTGGAAATTTGGCCCGTTTCTTATTTTTCATTTCCTTAGTGGTTAAAAGCCTTTGATGCACAGTAAGAATTGTCATATGCCACCCAGCCAGTGTATCAAGAACTGTCAAAACCCAGAGCATAATGAAGGTACTTTCATTCAGAAGCAATTTGAATAACATCTTTGTATTTAAACTGATGGTGAAGAATCTAATCAAAACACTGCAAATGTGTTTAAGGGCATCATATTGGGTTCACTTACAAATTACAGGCTTGCAGCTTGAAAAACAGCACTTAAAATGACGACAATTTTAAATGAAATGAAAGATAGGCCTGGTGGATAAAAGATTTTCAGTTAATATCACTGTTAATTCAACATTTTAAACCAATAATATTTTAATCAGTTTAGTGATTAATAAGCAGTGAGTCTGTTCATTATACAAGGTTTGCACTGTGAAACTTTGATGTATTTTCTTACAAATCTTGACCTAACCTCTACATAATTTAATTAGGCTGAGGTTGTAAATGCCAATTTAGCTTTGTTATTTTTATCCTAGAATGCTAAGCCCTCTATAAAAATCTCAAATATTAAAAGGGTAAAATGAAATGTATCTATTTGTTGTATTAACTTTGTAAGTGTTGGACTAAAAGGCCATAAACTACACTAGCTGTGATAGCAGGATCCCAATGCCAAACCTAAATCAAGAAGATTGGTGGCAATGGTGTAAACCCTGGACTGCAGCCTGAGTCTAAAGCCCTAGCATCAACCTAAATCAACAGTACACCCAGCAGTATTACATACATCATATTTAGGGAGTATGGGTGTGAAGAGGTTGGCATACAGGGTCTTACATAAAATAAATTCAGGGCAATTTAGCCTTTAAGCACAACTATTTGTGGACCAAGCACCGCATGAGGAGAGGGACATCAAAATGTCTGAATGAAGATGGAAAAGACTTCACATAAACACAAGTAAAGCCACATTTGGACATTAGCGGAGCAGGACTGAACCGTGCAGCAGGGGAAATGTCCTGAATGGCTATAAAGTTGTTGTCAGTTGCACAGAGCAGATTGATTACATGAATAATGCAAGACTTCAGTGGACCACATGTTCCCTCTCAGAGGCTCCAACCTGTACCTAAAAAAACGATCAATGAAGGCCCCTGCCGAACAAATTTCATACTGTCAATTTGTTAAAACACTCATAAATGGACAAGCCGGCTCATCATTTACAGACCCCCATGGTTAGACAGAATGAAACCTGCAGAATGTTTCAAATGTACTGACATTTTTATATCATTACTAAATCAACATGTGTGACACGAAAGACTGCTTGAACTCCAATAGCATTATGTTCATTCATGTCAGCCCCCACAACCTTATGTACGTGCCACCATACAACTAGCTGACTTTTTAAGACATAGGCTGGGCACTTTTTTTTAGCAAACAATATATAGCCTACCTATCTATACAATTCACCAAGTTTCCCTTGTTTTATGCAACTCCATTGAAAAGTGCAGCTCCATAGTCTGTTTAAGAAAGTCATTGTCATGTTTTAATTCTCAAGTATGAACATGTATGAGTTGACAATAGCGCATGTCTGGCAGATTTTTCACAAGGGTTAGTGACGGTACAAAAAATAAAAAAGAAACATCATTTGCAAAGCCCAATTCCTAATTATAAGTCATTACGATACAAGGAAACTGTGGGGTGCCAATCAGCCATTTAACTAATCCACTAATGGTTTCCCCATGACATAGACGTAAATCAACACCAGAACAATGTATACGACCACTTTTAAGTCTAATACCTATTAGCACTTAATTAAATTAAAAGTTATTACATGTTTCTTAATAATTTACATAATGTTAATTTATAATGCTGGAGCTGTATTCAAACATCTGTTATCTGTGCAAATAGTTATGTTTGTCTGCTATGTGTACACCAAATTATTTAGCTATCAAACTAAAGAGGCAATAAATGGTTGCTATATTATATGCCTTCACCCGTTCTTCTTCTGCTGAGTCTCTGAGTCTCTTTCCCTTAAGAGTAGTATTGATCAGACTTATTTCAGGTGTTTATTTGACAGTGGCCCGCAGCTTCTGTGGTAGTCTGACTAACATGACCAACCTGTCTGTCCCCAGCGCTCCTCTAATCCTCTGAGATCATAATCGATGTGTCCCCAGTAGCCCTTTCTTTCTCCCAGCCACTCCACCTTGAAACGCCAGGTGAATTTAAAGGCCACAGCAGTGCAGCAAGGGAAACACCTGTCAGAAAAGAAACGCCCCCTTCCTCAATCAATTAACACCCTGCCAATCAACTGTAGACAAGGATACAACCTTTAAACACATGCAAACAGTGGAGGGTTTCCCGTATGTCACTGAGAACACCATTTATCTGTCTGGACTAACTAAGTTGCTGACATATCATTTTCATTTGCATCTCTCTTTGACCTTCACCAGAAGTCGTGGTGCTAGCAGCAGCAGCACAATGGTACAGTCAGAACGCTATCTCACTGACAATGACATGTAAAGTCACCTTTCATCAGTGTCACTTGAGTCTCTTGTGTATAATCCAAACATCTGAGGTAATAGTCAGGCACTCATCTATGTGTAGTAATCATCCTCTGGGAATCAAAAAAGGACCAAACATTGTGTGGAACATCATAAAGATATAATAATGTCTTCAGTTCAGAGTGTACATAGTGTATAGTAGCCTATGGTCTACATTATCAAGAACACTAGTCCGCTTTTAGACACCTAAAAGCTTTATATTTTGAAAGAGTCCATTTTAATCTAAAAGGCTTCCTCTTTGGGCTTCCTACTTTAAAGGCCACTGTACTGCATTGTCTGCACTGCCTGTTGTCCAGCTCCAGGGTCTGACCCATTCAACCAGACCAATGCATACTGCCCAATGGCAAAACACTGTCAAGACTTTCAGGCAAGATTTATCATCCACTCTAGCCCCAGAAGAACTAGCTTTATTATGAACATTTACAGAGAAAAACACCATTAGGGCTTGTTGTATAAGATCGTCAACTGATCGAAAATGAGAAAACAAATGCATTTCTGAAGAGTTGTTGAAACTGTGGTTTGTGAAATAACTTATCATCCTCTTGGCAGCCTTTCTACCAGCCTTTCACACAGGGCTGTGTTTTCATGCCTTTTCTGGCACCGACATGAAAGCAGGAAAGCTTTGTTCTTGGATTGTGGTGGTACATCACACCCTTAATCACATTTCAGCATGGTTTTGATTTATGTCCAAATTAACAGGGTTTTTTATGTGGAGGTCAACAGTACACCTTATAGTCTACTGCACAGCCTAGGAGCCCACTGGGACCAATTTATCATCAGTGATATAAATACATTGACCTGACAAAAAAAAAAAAAAAAAAAACTCTTGCAGTTTTTCTCCAAACCAAATCCATTTCGCAAATGGATGTTGTGCTGTTTGCTGTGGGGCGTGTAAAGCACTATCCGGACTGCTGCTTGCAAACATCACTACAGTACAGTGTCATGTTGTTGCCCGTGTGTGGTGAGATCATATTATCTCACATCACTGGGAAATGTACAAAACCGGCTCCTCCCACTCTGCCTTTTGCTCTTTTACGCCCCCCGCCCTCCTCCTCCTTGTGTCTTCCCTGGAGCTGGGTACAGCAGCAGGTGTTATTCGCCCAGAACCTCGAGATTTTGGTGCGTAATTAGCATTAGCTCCGCGCCCCTGAGACTTATTGTGTCTCATGGCAGCGTCAGGGGACATCAAGCCAGTGTGTTACTGTGCAGCACAAGAGCAAAGAAATCACGTCTTAAAACACGTGGGAGAGATAACTTAAATATGCCCCCACCTTGCTCCCTTTCCCTCTGCATTTGCCTGCTGCACGGTTATCCCAACAGGACTCAGTCATAGTCAGGTAGGCAGGTTTCTTTACAGCCACAGGCTTTGACCTTGTCTTATGTTGCCCTTAAGTAGACATGCCCAAAATAATTCTAGTAAAATGACCGAAAAGTACCCACAACAGGTTCTCAATGCACTGACAGGACTGTAAAAATAACGCTGAATGGGGCTCGTGATACGCGTCTTCCTAACTAGCAATTAACTGCAATGATATTACATAATGACAGCCCACACTTTTCAGCAGCACCACAGGTCCGTGCGTGGACGTGAGGCTGTGGAAATGGTCCCATAAAACACGAGCAGGTGTGACAGCAGCGTCCCAGTCACGGTTAACAGTGGGTCACGGATGAAACACCTTCAAACTGTCCCTTTACAAAAAAAAATAAAAAAAAAGAGTGGCAGCATTTGTCTTGTCCGGATCTTACCTTTGCTATTGTCCTCTTCCCTGTTCAGATACATGGCTGTGAGTTGACTCCGAGGCAGACGCGATGATGGCGTGGTGGTGTTGTGGTTCTCGTGTCCTACTCCTCTGGCGTGCGTAGTAGTAGCTGTTTATTGTTGTGTGGCTCCTCGGCAGCCTTCTCCTCCGAGCGTATAGCGGATAGGTAGGCGAACCACTGTGCCACTCTCACTCTCCTCCCTCCCTCATATCTTCCCTCTCTCTCTGACGATAACCACAGCGGCTCAGAGGGCACAATGGGCAGAAGTGACTTTTGCAGCTGTCTTGAGACGCAGCTATTTACCACCTGCTTGCCCTGATGCCATTGTAAATCTCACTAAAGGAGTTTGCGTGAAGTGAATTCATAGCACAGCACAGCTTTGGTCTGTACTTGAAGTGCAGGTTTAGTCTTGGTTTTCAACAGTTTTGCCTCAAGTTTTTATTTGGATAGATTACTATGAGGCAGGTCTATCCACTAATATAACCTGATGAGAAACACATAAATAATTATAACTAAATGTGATTAATTAATAACAAATTAAATGCTTATACACTTATAACATGGCAAACTTTGAAAAGTGAACGTGAGCTTTAATTTTGGTGTCTGACTGACAGTGGATATTAATCATTTATGTTAGTAACAGTGGTGCATACATGTTTTTGGGCATATTATATGATTTGCATGTAAAAAATGTGAAACTGTCATCTTCATTAATTAACAATCATTTATGAAGAGGACACAAAAAAACACTTTGGATTTAGGAAATATATGGAGTATATGATGGACATTTTGGGGAAAAGTAGAAAAAAAATCCAAATAAGCTAAACTTGCTGGGAGTTGGGACACTTCAGCTAATTAAAGAGGACTCGCTCTTCTACCTTCTACCTCCGATCACTTAAAAACACCTGTGTGCACTTATAAAACTCACTTTGATCAGTTCATTAGGTAATCTAAGCCACACGTTGCAACAAGTCAATTTGTACAACTCATGTCAGCAAACAATGATCTAACAGGAATACAACCCACCTGTGGATTAACCACCTGTGCACCATTTCTATATGTTCTCTACAAAGACTAGTCAGATTGCAATGAGTTAATCAAGCACATTATTAGGCAGAGGCCAGAGATTAAGAGCTCTCAGGGAGTAATTGGGTGTAACCTCAAACAGGTTTTGACGCAAGGTGCTGTGGCTGCTATGCAAATATGGTCTAAATTACGTGCATAAACGAGATGGTGATTATTTTACGATTCTGTATTCAAGCTGTCTCTCAATGAACACAGGCAGAGCCCTGTAAGTGGAGAAGGAACAATTTGTCCATGACCTTGCCTTGGTCCTAGAGACAGCCTCTAGAAAGGCAATTTAAAACAATTTCTTCAATTATTTTTCTTCTTGCACAGAGACAATTCCAATTTAAGTTGAAAGTTCTTGCTGGTAGACTCAGACATGGACATTATAAAATAAATGGAAAAAGTTGTTAGAGGCTAAATGTTCTCAAAGGATCATCTCAGTGGAGCCATTTGAAGAATATTTTTTAAATTATACGAGTGGACAAAACATATAAAGAGGATCATTCGAGAGCTGTTACAAACAATAACCTCTGACCTCGTGATTTACAATGCACCTCTGCTGTGTGTCATGTTCTATTAGATTTCACAGTGTTTGGCTCTCATGGAACTGCAATAATAAATATGCACATTCACCTTGGAAGTCTGCAAAATAGAAAGCTAATATTCTATTCAATTATGTGCCTCACTGATATCACAGATCACCGTTCAATGGAATGTGTTTAGCTGCACTGTAGATGCAAATGCAGTGTGCATTTGCAAAACCAACTAACAGTCCGCCTGCATTTTGTCAATAGAGCTGAGAAGGTCATTTGCTCAAAGCATCCTGCAGTAATTTCCATTTGATTATATTTTGTTTCGCACTCCACCCTGTTCTATTTTGTTCCCTATTGACAATCTTTGGCTATTTGTTAGACAAAATCTCTGAAGACTAATTTAACCAGTGCCTATTCCCAGATTTCCTCCTCCCATGCTCCAAGCATCGTTGTGCCTGTCACTGATGCATCTGTCTCCAATGGTATCTATAAATACCCCCCTTTCTCCCCTTCAAAAACCTGATTCACATTGATTTAGTGACCTATATACACATCACCAGCACTCCTCCCTTCCTCCAGCTCCTATAGTCAATGGCCCTTTACTGTCTTCACCTCTTAATTTGTCCTCCCTCCGTCATTTTATCTGCACAACTTAGACTACCTTCCTGAATCGTTTTGCTAATAAGCCGAATAGGCTAATAATAGTTCATGGTGGAAGCCTAAGTCATGGCACATGAAAGGGGATTTGAAATGAGCATAGAAACAGTGGTCCTCATTTCTATATTTTAAAGTTGTGTCATTGTGGTAAACGGAGCCTGGGGCTAATCTGTTGTGTGTGTAAACACTGGAGTAGTCTGGTGAAAGTCTCTTCGAGAGACATAAAATGCATTGTGAAATCTGATGCCAGCTGAAATAAGATCTGAACACAAAGACAGATGTATAGATCTGGTGAGTCTGGTATGTGTGAGTGTGCAGGGTTATATGAAAGTGGTATGATGCAATTATGCTGCAGGGGCTGCAAAATAGCACCCAGGAACCTAATGCTATAAAAGGTAATGCTGAATTCATAAGAAACAGCAGAAGATTAATAATGAATAAACCTCTGTGACAAAAGCATTTCTGCTGAAAACATGCAGGCCCAATCTGGGATTTACAGACCCCAGTCCTTTTGGGGCAAATCCCAAATAAAATAAATTTACATATTCTTATAATGCCGCTTATAAATAATATGCACGTCATAAGTGACAAAAAAACACAATGATCAGAGGCAGGTGTGTGTGTGTGTGTGTGTGTGTGTGTGTGTGTGAGAGAGATCTGTGGGCTACCATACTAAACATGAGGTAACCCAGGTAGACAGACGCTGACACCGAGCGCATGATTTACTGCCACAACGCCCAAGCTCATGCACACAGCTCACCTGTAGTAAAGCAGACACTCTCCCCACTCCCACCGCCCGGGCGCACATTGCTCTGTCCTGTGGCCCGACAGGGACACCTAGCGGCTCCACACCGTTACAACAGTGCTGCTGTTCGTGCCCTGAGGAGCTCCAGTCTTCCTCCCGTTTCTCACAACACAAACTCGGCATTCACAGCACGATTAGAAATGAAAGAAGCCATGGCAGTTCTTTTGTATTTTGTCACAAGACTACTAGACCTTGAAAGTACAACTGTGATGTGTGTGTGAACATAAAAAACTAAGAGACATCATAGGGACAGTAAATTTATTGAACAGCATACTGTGACAGAGAACATGTTTTTTCTATTGCATTGTAAACAGTATCTAGGACAGCTGTGTGAGCGATCACATGTCTCCAAACACACTTTTTCTATAGAGACTCTGCAGCTGGACAACAGGGTGGGGACCCTTGTTTTAAAGTGCTATAATGCACCGTTCCTCTTGGAGGAAGAGAAGACAAGGCAGAAAGAAAGCTCAGTTATCCAACAATCCTCTATGGTCCCCAGTTGCATTATTCATTATTCCTATGTAATCCTTTGATAATGCTGTTCAATGTGTTTAAATGTTTGTGTTTTGTGACTTATTGCATATCAGTGAGCTGGTCTATATTTTCAGTGAGTGTAAAGCACAAATCTTCCAATTAAAGAGTAATAAACTCTTTACTATAATTATAATACATCTTATAATTTCTACGTTACATTCTTAGTATAATCATTAAGACTATGTCAGCAATATACATGTGTGGATTACTGCAGATAGACACACCAATGACCTGTTGTCTCAGCCCTTTTCACAGATAAACCTTCTCAAGTCCAGCTCATTCAAATTTGAAATAAGTCCCAAAAGCAGGGCATTCTTTTTCAAAGTCACACTTCCTATCCATGGACCTTTCCAGAATATATTTAGAGCGGGCCGAGTGGTCCCTTGTGCCTATAACTCTTTGTGCTTTCTTTGATTGTATATACTCTAAAGTCAGTCATTTGGTGTCCCTCTGCATTAAACTGCAGCAGAGCACTGACAGATGGAAGGGGCGAGAGAAGAGAGCATTGTTCTGACATTCAGAGAGAAAAATACAGCTGTGCACAACTACACTACAACATGGACACACACACACACATACGAAACCAAATACACAAGGTCAGCAGAAATGTACGGCTTGACCAAAATAACTTTCACAGCACTTTTCCAGATTCAACCAAAATACATAACAAAGTCTGAGAACAAAGAAGTAGTTTCACAAAATCATAATAATCTCTGCAACACAAAAATAAGAATTATGATCACAATAACAGTATAATTGAGATGAACTGGCAATTACAAAGTCAAAAATTCACAAAAAAATGTACGTTATACAGATGAGCTCACTTAGATATAGGCAGGATGTTGCCATTTTCTCATGGCTCAGCTGTCTTGTGCCGCCCTGGGGGGAGGTGCCAGTCTATGTCGAGTGCTGCTGTCACTCCTGACCTATGGCTTTCACTTTAAGACATATTAAATGTTGAGGTTTGTACATGTGTTTTCTTGGTCACCATACTGCAGCTACCTCATGAAAAAAGCACCATTCAAAGGGACAGATGTTAAATTTACAGTGCCTGATGGTTTAGCCCAGGGTGCGATTCATTTTATTCCCAGTGTTGAGTAGTGCTATAGTTCCTCCCGCGTCATTCAAGAAGAATTTTATCATTCTCATTTGGTCCTCAAATAAACCCAACAAACTGGCAGATGGATTTAGCTAATAGCTTTGGAGAAATGGCACCTCCTATCAACCGTCTAAGCATACTGTAAAGTCTTCACCAATAAACTGCAATTGAATTGAAATGCTTGTTGCATTACATATTCCTTCACTTGATATGTCCACACGTTCATAACATAAAGTCACCACAAAATGGATTGAATTGGGGGCCTGGAGAGGTAGGTGTGCAAATAAGCCTTCATGTACAAATCAAACAATAAATTCTAAATAAAACATAACCTTCATATTGTCTGCATATGTACAATGTAGTTAAGGTGGACACTTTGACACAGAAAACAACACATTCAAATATATAGTGCTATATGTTCTATATAGAAATTAATATTGATAAATAGATCTCACTCCCATAAACAATAAAACAACAGTTGCATTAAATATCTACAACACTATCAATGAGTTGCTTAAAATGTGGGAGCGAGAGAGGAATGTGATTGGATAGTACACATCAAAGTCACCTTGATCTCCGACAAGATAAACCAATGGCAGGGCTTTAGTATTATGATGCAAAAACAAGATACGACAGGACTGCTTTCCCAAGCAGCTTAAAGCAAACAAAACCTCAAAAACCTCGAAGCAAAGCAGAAGAGATGTGTGGTCATTTCATAAAATACATGACATCGGTTCAATTTTCTGATAAAAACAAACGTTAGGCTTTAGCTCTTTGGGTCCTGCCACTGAATTCAAGTTCTAAAACATTTCATGGATTTAAATTGTGCAAACTGTAAACAATAATAACTGCACGTAAATGAAAGGTACAACTGAAATAAGTAGCAAAAGCTCCACAATGCATGACTGTACTGCCTCAGTGAGTATTTGATCAAAGGTAAAATTTTAGCAGATGCTTTCAACTACACAATGCAGTCCATAAAACTGTCAGAGCTTTTGAACATAAACTTTATTTTGGCCACAATTCAATTGGTTGTATCACAGCAGGCGTTTTTCATCAGCCATCAAAAGATAACCCCTGCAGTGACATTGCCAAATGGGGCGTGACCAAAAGTACAACAGTATCATGTGAGAGTCAAACTTTTTTAATCAGTCCCGAACCATTTGCTGATATGTTTGAGCCCATGTGGTTTACGATGGAAATGCCCACATATTTTTTAATGTCTCCTTAGTATTACAGTCTAAGTGACTACAAAACAGAGATATCTTTCAGGGGGGCAAAACAGTCAAACCATTGTGGGAGCACTAAAAGTCAGATGGAACCTGATCTACTTAAAAAGGCAATCAAAGTCTACTCGATGCTGAATGTCTGAGTTCATTCCAACCACTTACAGGAAGGGATGTGGTTCATAAGGAAAGATGTTAGAGGGTGGACTGTATAATATCAACAAATTCCTTGTACTTTGTCTCAATAACACGCATTTTGCTCTATAAGACTTCATCTGTAGATAATCTAATAAATTTTACCTTTTACATATAATTATATATATATATATATATATATATATATATATATATATATATATATATTCCTGTTTGGCTTGTACATATATGATAGTTACATTGTATATATTATCTAGATCACCTTTTTGTATCAAGGCTAGTGCTCTTTGATAAAAAAAAGTGTGCAGAACTGCAGCAACCAAGGGCTACTGTGATATTTGACAATCATATTTAAAACTCCAATAACCATCATCGTAATCATAAAGCAAACTTCCTTTAAAATTGACAATTGTGGCTTAATTTCCAGAGAGCGAGCTAAGCCTGCTGACTGGAACATTGTGTGCCACCACAAAGGCAGCTTGGCAAACAAAAACTCCCTCCTAACATATTTCCACATTCAACACAACAAAAATGAAACAGACTGACAGGTCACTCTTTGACCCAAAATTAGTAAAGATTGAGATGAATCCTCACGCAGTTGAGTAATGCATTGTGGGTAGGGAAGGCAGAAAGGAGTTGCTTCTTATTTGTCTTTTTTAGGCAAGAAGCTGAGAATAATTTCACCCACGCCCAGGAAGTAGATCACCTGGGCAATACCAAACAACGGTGCGATCACCAAGGCTCGACAGTAGGCTCCTTTCAGGAAGGCTGATGGACCCTCTTTACGCATAATTTTACTGAAATGTAAATAAAAACTTTTTATTGAACTGAAGCACACAAGCAGTATGACATGAGTCTGAGATGCACACACAGAGCAGAAGAAAGGACATAATGAGGTCACCTGATACAGTCAGTCAGTCCGCTGTATGTGTCCTCAGTACTGCCTCGGGTCAGTGATTGCAGTCGGGTTTTTATCACTGAAACACATGGAGTTGAATATAGCGTCAGCTACTGGTGAACCCATCCCTTCACAAATGGTTACAGTGCTTACCATCAACAGGGTTAACAGCAACAGCAGCTGTGCTCCCCGCAACGCAGCCAGATAAAAATGACACATAGAAAGGTGCAGGTCCCTCTACACCTTTTTTGCCGAGATTATTAAGGTTGGCAAAAAGTGGAAAATAGATGATGGAAAAAGGAACATCCCTAAAAAACAGAAGATTAAGTAGGTTAATTAAATCTTGTTTCCTAATATTTCAAAACGGGGCGGGGGCAGCAGTATCTCAGTGGGTAGAGCGGTCGTCCTTCAACCAGAAGGTAGGTGGTTCGATTCTCACTCTCCCCACAGTTTATACTGCCGTTGTGTCCTTGGGCAAGACACTTAACCCTTGCCTCCAGTGGCTGTAACACTGGTAATAACTGTAGAACAATGTAAGCTAAATGAATAAATGTAAATGTAAATGTAAAACTAGCCAGTTGGATTTACCTTAGCAATGTGGCACCAAGGCCTTTATAAAGTCCAGAGATACCCTTTTCCCTTAGTAGTTGTCTAGTGATCTGCATGGCAGTTGGGGACCTGGTCTCCACAGTGCCTGCTGTTACCGTCTCTGGCATCAGCTTCCTTTGAGCCGCTATAGAGCACAGAAAACAAACCATTATAATATTTGAAATCTTTAAATCGCATTGTAACTTCACAAGAAGGCCCCAATAACTTTTCATAGATTGCATACATATGTATTCAAAGCATGTAGTTATTATCAAGTCAGTTTGGCTCCACCATGAATAGAGTAGTTGTAGTAGACATGTTAAAGCCATACCCTACATTTATCTCAACTACAACTATTATCTCAAAGTAACAGAGCAACAGCGAGCAGTAAGTGGACATCTTGCAGCAGTCTGCAGCACAGAGTTCCACAAGAGCTCATTTATCCTTACTCCCATAAGGCCTTATAGTACCCCAGCTTGGGGAGATGAAGAGAAGGTTTTTATATCACTACAATTTGGGATAAAGTGTTTTAAAGTGAACTGAATTAAACATGAAATACTATAATGCTGTGCTATGTGAAGAACACAATAACAGGAAGAAGCAGTGAGGACGTTTTGTGTTTTAGGAAACTGACACATGAGGCCGCTGTTTTTCCATTTTCCAGCCACTGCATTCTTTACTATCCGCCATCTGCAAGTAATTTCCTCTTACCAATGCGCCCAGCATCTTGGAGCTGTATTTTCAACATCTCCATAGGAGTTGTGACAATAACCTAAAAAACATAAGACAGTGTTAAAAGAGATTGCATGTTTGAGATTGCATGTTTTAGTTTATGATGGAATACTGCAGGTATTAACTGTTCCTTTTTTACACATTCAAATTTGAGGTTCATTATTGCCCTTAAGTCCCTCAGTGTGTGTGTCTTGGTATCCATAAGCTAAATGTCAACTCTTATTTTCTTGTATAAACCACACAGTGGTCACCGGTTAACTGGATTAAAGGTGAGATGGCCACAATCTTAATCTGAAGTCTGTTATACTTAATCTAATCACTTTCTTTGGGCATTGAAGCATTTGCCCTCACTGACAACAGGCATTTCCTTCTGACTCAGAGCACATGGCTTAAATACTTTTCAAAGTCTTATCTGATCACTCAAACCTAGTACCGTATAACAACGACAACAATTAACCACAGTTTCAGAAAAAAATGTCACTAGGCACATCTGTATGAAAATGCCAAACCATATTCCGGACTTCTCAGCCCATTTTTAAAATGTGGTCATTCTAGCGGCAGTCAAAGACAAATGAAGCAGCAGATGAGGACCAGTGTATTGCATGTGATGTAGCATTTGCAGTGTTGAAGGCAATTCCATTATCTCACCTGGCATGTACCTGCCCCGCACCCGGCCAGCATCTCTTTCAACAAAGTGAGCTTCCTGCAGAAAAAAAAAAAACAAAGATAAAATGCAAGATCAGATGAAAGTGGTGTAAGGGCAAGAAAACTTTATTTGCACAGTCCTTGGAAAGAAAAGAGTTGTCACCACCTGCACTGGAGATGCTAATCTTTGTCTTCCATATCAGCATGTCAGCCACAAGGCCAGTTTAATAATTTACAGGGTAAACAGCTGAGCCAGACAAGTCAATCATTCAACAGTCTGTAGCTTGTAGCCATAGCAATGGAGGTAGATGGCCCAGAAACCTTAATGTTTATCTATGCAGACCATACTGGGGTCTGCAGTGACTGAGCGGTAGAGTGGTCATCCTATAACCGGAAGGTTGGCGGTTTGATTCCAGCCCTTTTTCCCAGTCCAGCCTTGCATGGTTGCCCCCCTCTCTGTCTGCCCCAGGTGTGTGTGTGTGCATGTGTGTGTGTGTGTGTGTGTGTGTGTGTGTGCGTGCGTGCGTGTGCGTGCGTGCGTGCGTGTGTGTGTGTGCGTGTGCGTGCGTGTGCGCGTGCGTGCGTGTGTGTGTGTGTGAATGGAAGCACAATGTAAAGCGCTTTGGCACAGCCAGGTACAAAAAATATTATATAAATGCACAACATTTATCATTGCTCATGGGGGTCAATGCACACTTCCTATCTGAAATCCAATGTTAATGGGTAATGCTTGACATGCAATGGGTGCTAATTATACTTGGTACTATGATATATAGGCAGCAGAAAACAGTTAAAAATCTATTTGCTAGTCCCATTAAGGTGACGAGGATCAGGATTATCAGAACATACAGTTGGCTTATGTGTCAGATTATACGTTTGAAAACTCTGGAGTTAATTACGGAGACTGAGAGGAGTGTGTGAGTGTCAGCTTAACAGATGCCTCACCCATCTTTGGAGAGGTGATGCCTGAAGAAGTCGTTGGCAGCCAATTTAATAGCTTTCTCTGGCGTTACTAGTGTTAAGTTCACTGCAGCTCCTAGGAGGGTTAGGAGAACAAAGAGCGAGAAAGAAAAGAGGAATAAAAGAAAGAAAAAAAAGAACAAAGATATTTTTCAGATAATTGCCTGCACTAGTTGGACACAGGTCACTACACCCAATGTTTGAAGCTCAGTATAAAAGAATTCTAGCCTGAATCAATGTCATTTTCACACAATCAACAGATACACCACTAAAAAAAAATCACTGACCTCGGTACATCCCAAAATACCCCTCTGACCGGATGGTCTTAATAAGGCAATCGGACCTGAAAGAGCAACAGTGATATGTCTGTTCAAAGAATCTCCAGGTAATTGACAGGAATATAATTCTAAATACTGTCAGTTTAGAAGAAACTATTGTAAACATTTATTTGATTCAAAACTAGATTAAGGTCCAGCCTCTGTATAAAATAGAGCTTTATAGATACTTTAAGTTGTCATTGTCAACATGTGAATGCTTTTGCCAACTATAATATAATATAATTTCAAAGTGAAAGTGAATAATATTATGTTTGCTGTTCTACATTTTGGTTGTTTTTTTTGTTTTGATTGCGTGAGTTTTTTTCTGTACTGCCTTTAGTCTGTAGTATTTTAAGTCAAAGTGAACAACAATGAAATAAAAAGATTTTTATACATGCTGGTGTAAAGGCGTGATCCATTCTGCTGGTTTTGCAGGCGAGTCTTTGCCAGGTCAATGGGAAACACACAAGTCACTCCAATTAGGCCAGCGAGCCCCCCATTGATTAATTTGGCAGGCAAACTGAAAAAAAAGAAAATGAACACAGAAGACATGTAGATAATTGGAGGATAACTGGATGAATGACTGAAAATAAAGCTACAGCTTTAACAGTGTTAATGGTTCATGGGATCTTACCTGATCTGCTTGTCAGCCATTTATCTTGAGCCCGGGTAGGTCAGTCTGTTAATCTGTCTGTTAGCCGTCACCTGGAGAGTTTCCGTCGAAAGATATCTTTTGAGCGCGCAGGTTATGATTGTTGCCCGGCAAAATTGTGATCTGATCTGTAATAAAAAGTTCATTTTAGGGACAATGCTGTCATCACAAACACAATTTGGCTTGTATTTTTTAAATTTTTTAAAGCCTACATTATAGACCTTCAGAAAGGAGGAAGCAGGTTTTTGATTTCAAACAAATATATATAACATTATTTTTTGTTTAAAAATAATCACATTAAGTAAAGGCTAAGCAAGATTTGTTTAACAAATCAACCATCGCTTGAACATCTGTGTGTTGTGTTTGTCCTTGTACATTCCATGTTTGAAGCTTGCGCTATTTCACAGTGAAAATGCAGTTTGTTGCTTATTATCCCCTATAGCAGGAAACTGTGATTTGGAGCAAACTGATGAAAAATGTCTGTTCCTATTTTATAGATTCCTATTTTTAGTACAGAATGGCCTCAGTGTAAAAAGATGCTTCCCATTTCCCCTTTGCTTCTCTCCACCCCCTCCACTGACCAATCACAGTGCACCTCTCTCCTCCACACCGGCCCTCCCCCATCCTTTTCCCTCTGTCACGAGTCACAACGCTCTAACGCAGCTTTCTTACTTAAATCTTTGCCTACTTGTGCCTTTTTTATGAAGTGTCTAAGTGTATATAATTCAAAGATGTTGAAAAAGTGACTAGTCCCTCCTCTTCTGATGCTTTATCTAATGTGGTTACAGATTGGCTGTGTCATTTCAGCTGTATTTAGTTTGAATGGGGTGTCCAGAGGTCCCTGAAGAAGGTGAGCAGTCTCCTTAGTTTCTAAATCATATCCAGATGTAGTCCATTGACTAGCTTTAAACTGACTGTATTGCATTATGTTTATTTTTCATTCCATAGAGCCCAATTAATGCTCCACATAAAATCTTCAATCAGTCAGAAGTGACTTAGTATTAAATGATGAAGAAAATATTGGTAACAGCTAATCAAATTTTAGCTTTTTTTTATTTAATATGAAGCACTTTTTTTTCTCTCTTTGAGGACCAAAATTCATTTATTTGACCGGCTGATGAAGACTGGCAAATGTCCCCATTTGTCCCCTGGACCTGGAATCCACTCTGGAGCCTCACAGCTCATTGCCTTCTTCATCTTCAGCTTGTCCTCCTCATAGCCACTCCACTGCCTCACAAGCCTCTCACCCAGAATGATACTAAATCCACTTCAGCTGCTGCTTGTTACTTTTGTTCCTAACTTCCTGTCACTGAGTTCCTCCCGAATACACAACTCTCAACGCCCTGTTTTTTTGTGTTCTCTTTGCCTTAGAGTTGGATGCTATAAGACATTTGTGTATAGTGAGGAATATTGCTATATTATTAAGTTAATGACTTGCCGCATTTAAATGTTTATCATTATCATTATTAAAAGTTTATCAGAAACTGTCTTTGTTTTGTAATGCATTGGGTTTATCCTACTGGCTAAATATATTAATGTGCTAAGTCAAAACCTGGCACAAAGAATACCATACATTTACATTCTAGTCTAATTTTTTGTTATATTACTTTTGCTATAACTCTGACAAGCATCTCCTTCTGCACCAACACTGTAGCTTCCCTTGTCTTCCTCATTTCATCCACACTGTGCACCCTCTATGTGACCTGAAGCCAAAGCCTGTTCTGTCATGACAATTGTCTGTGCCTAAACAACCGGTCACAGTGTGCAGTGTCCAGACGATACTGGCATCACTCATCAACCAAATCCACAAGAAATGTGCTTTTTTTCCCTCTCCCTCTTGCACAATTTTCACAACAAAATTTGGTTATTGTTTTCCCAAGACCCACATTAGTTAAGCTAAGAAATAACTGCAGAGAGTGCTAAACAGGCAAAAAGATGACTCCAAAAACAAAAGAAATCCGCTGCACGCTTTTACTCTGCCACAAAGGTCATATTTTAGTGCACATAGCTTTAAAGTAGATAAGCACTCATGAGTAAACAATAGAAGAAGTGGTTGAGTAATCCACAAAAACCTTGGACTCAGTCCTCACAAACAGCCATTAGACAATAATATAGGCTACTACACTGCTACAAACTGATAACACAAGCATCTCTGACCCTTGTTCATTAGTCCAAACTTCAAAAGACAGTCAACATTGCATTATAACGAGCATATTTATTGTTATTAATTTACAACAAAAGATGCAGCTTGAAATTTTGATTTAAATGGTTGTTACTCTATTTCTATTTTAAAGTAAATGCTAAACAGTCACATGGAGACAAATTGCTGTCTAAAATGCACATTAAAATTATGCCTTTTCACTTTTTAAAGCCTAGTCTATAAACAATGTGCAGCAAAAGGTTTTAAAAGGCAGCAGTCACTTGTACACAATGGTCTTTGGAATAACAGAGGTTTCTCAAAAAATCACTTAGCATGTAGAATTAATGAATTTGCATTTAACATAAATTATTGTAAAACTAACCAACTGGGGCACAAGTAAAAGCACTAATCTTGTAGGGGCCAGCATGTCTCTCACACTCTCTCATAGCTAAATTCAAATTAGACTGCAGCCATTCAAATGAGAGGAAGAGTGTTTTTCTTTACCTTCTCAATCAAAGCTCCTCGGTTTCCTCTCTGTCCTTGAGTGAACGTCTTGCTGAGTAAATGTAAGTTTGAATGACAGAAAGGAAGTGAATGACTAGTGACATAGCACAGTGGATGTCTCCTCTCATGTGACCGTGGCTGATAAACCACAGAAGAGAGGAAAAATCACACGGCACTGGTGAAGTAGCTGCGAGTAGACTGTTGTGACCAGTCCATCTGTCTCCCATGAACATTTATTACTGCACTGTGGACTCTAACACATCAAAGGACACTACAGAGAGCATGCACATACACCTATGTTATCTCTCAAGTCTCATCCACTCTACTGTGAGCCCAATACAATGCCAGCACCATATCAGGAAAATGTGTGATATGGTTGTTGAATAGTGCAAAGAGGATATGACTAGAGATTCAAGAACTTGGGCAGAGTAAATGTTTTAGATTTGTATTAGTTATCTTAAAGAAAAAACATAGCTCGAGACTAACCTCTTTTGGTCACACCAGTGTCACAAACCTATAACAAAACATTATTGTAGTTTAAGCTTTACTTTTTGGGGTTTAAGACAAACGTAGTACTGTATAACAAATGCAGTAATTAACCACAATTTCAGAAAATAATGTTACCAGGCACATCAGTAAGAAAATGCAAATCCATATTCTTGACTTCTCAACACATTTTTAAATGTGGTCATTCTACCTGCAGTCAAAGACAAATGAAGTGGCAGCTTTGGTCGGATTATTCATTCATTCATTCATTCATTTCCAATAGCTTCCTGTTAGGGTTTGCGGGTGACTGGAGCCTATTCCAGCTGATTTGGGCCTAAGATGGTGTACACCCTAGCCAGTTAGTCGTTAATGTCACTGAAAAACTGATTCAATGTTTCTCCCCAAGATTCTGGTTGGATTTGTGGTGAGTGTAAACAGGCCAATCCAAATACTCACATGCAGCCTGCTATAATTTTGGGCTTTCAGCTAAACTGTTTTTAGTTACCTTTATTTTTCTACAAAGCCAAGACATTTTTCCCCCAAATGGGCTGTCTGAAATGGCACTGGGACTTTCAAGATGAGGTCACAAAACACTCTTGCCCAGACCACACATAATTGGTCCATGTTTAAACAAATATTAGAGACGCACTTGGGTATAGGCCAGTGACAATAATGGGTGGACAGAGGGCTCCTGCTAACAAAGCACACTGGGGGTGGTTCAGACACAGAAAAACACTCTTTGAATTTCTACTTACAAAAAGATTGCTGCTGTCTTGTTGTGTCATCCAATTTATAGTTAAAAAAAAGCAGTTTATTTTTGGACACTGCAGAATTATGTCACTGCTAAATCTGATTACTATTGCGTCTTCCCTACTGCATCAGGATTATAAACCTAATACCTATTTATAAGAACTCTATTACGATCTCCATTGACAACTATTGGGATCATAATCTAACTACAACAATGTATGTGGGTCAGATTAAGTGTTACAGTCATTATATTACACAATTACATTTATGTAGTCACGTGCAAGATGCCAGAACTGGAGGATGAGTTTTAGGCAGCTCCCAGTCCTGGCCTCATGGTGGTGTAGAGTTTAATCCTTCCACAGGTATCCCAGGTGGCCCAGTTTCTACAGTCACCCTGGGTCTTTCTCTTCTCTGTATGCCTTCCTCTCAGCTTTCCTAGAAACTTCACGGGAAAATAATGATACCCCTGTGACTGGACTTAGTGAATAAATAAAAAAGAAGTGGCTCATTGAAGTATCTAGTTACATCAGAGATTACAGTCAGGCGAGAGATTCCACCTTTCACACAGTAACATGGCATCTTCCCAACAACTGTGCTCTGAGGCTTTGAAATTCAGGGCATTGACATTTTGCAAGCAATAGCTTTTGGGATTCCAGTGCAGCGTTAAGTGAAGCCTATACAACGAGTGCAGTGCAGACTAAATAATGTTTATTGTTACAGCTGTGGAAAGCAAAGCAATGATTTCTGCTTTACAGCAACCTCTCCCAGAAAGCAACAAGAGGTAACCCTACACCCAATAATGGTCCATCAATTTTATATAAAGGCAAAGAAATGCTTTTACAATACCATTGTCTCATTAGAACTGAACAGAGGATGCAAATTTCCAAGCATACAAGTTGTTTCCAACTTCTTGCCAAGTACATAAATGTCTCCTTATGTGGACAGTATGGAGCTCTAAATGGTCAATGTGTATTCAATTAAGAAAATACTCATATAAATGATCTCCAGCTGGTACCATTTCAGGACGTGCACTTTGTGACTTTGCCTACAACTACAGCAGATTAACCTCACATGAGACTGTGACCACTCAATATTTTTTTATGTGTTATGTGAAAGGTTGTGCTGATTTGACAAGGTATGCGTTCACTTTTATACATTGACAATTGTACTAATAAGGTGGTCTGTTTATAAAAAAAAGGTTTTGTCTAAAAAAAATTGATGTGAGAGAATTATAAAAATAGGCTTGGGCCTGCCTTTGTAAATTATTGTGAGGCTAGATTATGGTTAAAATTTACACAGTGACACTTTAATGACAATAAATGTAACCTTTACCCAAAATGCAAATTTTGGGTAAAGCGACTAGCATTTACTTATGTGGCCCCTCATCACTTTGACACAGTCAAAGCTAAGTTACTTCAACACTGAACACTAAAAAGCGACGTTGGGCTCATTTTAACTCTGCATCTTTGTCCACACATAAAAATAACACCCTCACTACAGAGCCCCCAGCCGGCAGAAAGCAGCCTCTGTGACCTCCATGTACCTTTAGGTTGCGTAAAGGTAACAACATCCCAAAGCTAGCATCCTGAAATGTAGCACCGCAGCCGTAGCTTTAAAGACAAGTCCCGCTATGACATGATAATAGATCCAGTAACACCTTTCACTGTCGTTAGCCGCTTCACTGTGCAACAAAATAACACGACATATGACAAAAGGACGATGGAATATCATAAAGCAGCTTTTCTTTCACATATATTAGCTGACATTCATAAATACATTTTATTTTAAAGCAGCGGGCCTTACGTTACTCTACAATTCAAGCGCCTTAATGAAAAATACGCTACGGCTTGCCACATAACGGAAAATGATTTGCTGTTCCCTAAAACGAGGCGTTCACGTTTAAATATGAGCGACTTTATTCATGATACCTACTTGGTGAATTCAAATATAGAAAATAAGGCTTAGTACGATGTATGACAGTTTTCATCAGGTAGATGTCAGGCATATTTCCTGGTCTATGGACAATAATCACTACTCCATTGTAAACCGTTATGTACATACCTCACCAAGGCGCTTCTGTGAATCTGCTTCAGATGAATAAAAGCAAAGACTCTCCGTTTATTAGGCTGACAGACCGACTACAGCTAACCTACCGGTGTTACTAGCATTTGAGTGCAGTAAAGGGAGGTAGAGGAGGCGAGAGTGAAGCCAGGAGGAGGGAGGCTGGAGATGGAGTAGTAGGACTGGTGTAAATAAAACACACACAGGGTCCTCTAGCGGCCCGTAGTAAAAATGCAGGTGACTTTTTATTTGCATCAGCTTCAGCAAAAGAGGGGACAGGGTGTGCTGTGTGTGGGTCCACGTCATAGTGACGATTTACTGCATCCTGATGACCTTGAACACCAAAATAGGATGCAGTAAAGCTAGGTACAAAATTAGGAAAGAGTCAAAAACGACTTGGCTGCAAAAAAAATGTGCTGACTACACCTAAAGCCAGATGCACCATTTTGATCCCTAGTATGAAGACAAACTTTTTCAGATGTCTTTATGATTAAAAGTGCAGTAAAAAAAATAAACAAGCTTTTGATAGGAGGCTACCATTAAACAACATAAGAAAACAGCATTTTTATTATGACACAAGTTACATTCTCATTGTTTTATCCAAACTGTTAATTTGTGTCAGTTTCCTTAGACAAACAGCAGTTTGCAGACATGCTGCTTTTGTCACCATGGGACATATAGTTCTGATATAGTTTAATCAACATTATGTAACTTTTTTACTATAAAATGTATGCAATGCATTTAAATCATTTTGGCATGAAACAGGAGAACCAACCCATGTTTTAAAGACCTGATATGGCAGATACTCCACAAAGAAAGTCTGAGTGACAGGGTGAGGTACAACATTTGTCTTCTTTAGTCCTTTTAAATCCTGAAAAGTGGCATAGTGTTACCCACCGCACGTACATATCTACATATGTGCAAATCTTTAAAATTGTCTTTTTGATTAATGTAATCAGCGCTGTCAAATAATACATCCCCAAATACTAACATTTAGATAAGCAGACATAATCAAAATTCTATTTTACAATTATATAATACAATAAATACATATCTATTACACACAGTGCAATATTCACTTTTCGGGCCAAAACAGCCATTTTCAAATTTTCAAAGATATTTTCATATTCCGTCACAGGACTGGGTTTTTAGTGATATGCAAGCTTGTAGCAAATAAAAACTGGAAAAAGGGGCTTGTTTCCTTCTCCAGGACAGCAGGTGAGATGTTTAGACAGCAGGGTGAGATGATGGGACAGCATTTTAAAAAAACAAGTTACTCATGTGTGAGTACACCATCTACACACAGCATGTGCTGAGCTACTGCTGTGTTTCATCGAGAGAGGAGCTCCCTGCTTCCAGGCCCACTCTCCTCAGTGACTCAGTGTACTTTTTCTTCCCGATACTGACAATGTCTTCAATTTCATCCGCCAGATCTTTTCTGCCACTCTCGATCATTGCAGCCACAAGCCTCGACACTGACCCAGAGCCAGCAGCGTTCTGTCCTCTAGCCCAGTGGAATAACATGTCCAGCACCAAAGCACCAAGATTGTCCCTGTTGAATGAAGTTAACACTTTCTGCGTTAATAACCAGACGTACCATTTTGTCCTTTCATGTTCACAAAGTTGGTATCAACAAACATTTATTAGTTCTTAACACCTTACAACAACCAACAGGTGCTTTACATGGACACAATAAATAGTGTGATTATGTATTAAATGTATGATAATAAAGAATTAAGAAATTGAAAGCATGGTAGCTCAAAGACTGTTCCTAATTATTAAGTAAATATATGTTTATGTATCTTTAACTATGCAACATTATATTAAAGGTATTTGTCTTTTTCTGCGGTACTTGAATATGTATGAATTCTTACAATATTTTCTAACACATATACATATGCCTATATCTGTATGCTATCCTTAGATGCTGTCTGCCTCCAGAATGCGTCATGATGGGTTTTCTAAACATTAGGAGTGGGGGGAGGGCCAGATGAACATCAGTTTGTGTGTAATCTCCTGTAGTGTCCCAGATGGCTTAGTGATGGCTGACAGTGCAGATTAAAACAATCAAAATTCCCTACATTTCCCTCTCCCACTGCGGCATTGCTTCGCTCACTTCACACATCTCTCTTATCCCTTAAGAGGCTTTAACTGATTATATTTACTGTACTCCACTGCTAGTCCCTCAACCAAAGTAAATGTATAAAATAGCATGTCAGGTTATTTTCAGTATTGCATGTACCTATTTTTGTACTGAATGCGGTCTAGCTCCTCGTAGCTCAGGCCAAGATTTAAACCAATCCTACGCCAGTCATGTCCTATCTGAAGAGAGATGGACAGCAGGTTGACTTCGGTCAGGTATCCACTCTCAGGGTCACCCAGGTTTAGAGGAGGGTAATTGAGCTCTTCAATTATGTAATTATTCTCAGAGTTTAGAGCCTACAACAAACACAGACAAAGCATGACTCACAATGCACAGTTTGTCCCTCAGGGTGTATCATAGACATTTTACACACAATAATTTGGAGTCTAGAGGTTGTATAGTGCAAACATCATAGTTAATACAACTCAAAGAAGATGTAATGAGCTGCAGTTTAGAAGCAACTTAATCATATTACTATTAATTTATCATCAACTTATTATGTAGAAACATACTTTTTTGCACAGTGGCAATAGTATAACAATATAATACTATGTAGAATGAAAAACTCACTGGAAGTCTTAGTGGTAATGTTGCAAGCCATTGACTGTCAAGGCCTTTCCTTTTCCTTGCCACTTCCTCTGGTAGATTGTTTGGAATCTCCCCTCGATAGAAAGACACCTGTAACAGAGGAACATATGACAAGTTTATTATAAGTTTGCAGAGGGCTGGAGATTATCTCGGTTGAAATGAGATAATATAATAACAGATATAAATACTACTAAAATCAGCAAAACAAATAATGTAAGACACATAAAGAGCTTAATAAAATATAATATAGTGAATTTTCAGTTCCCTCTTCTGGACACACTACTGTACTGACACTGTTCAACAACACAAAATTGGCCCTCAGACTTATTGCAGTGTAAAACAATCCATGTATCCTAATATCTAAAGATTGCTGTAATAAAAAAAAGTAATGTAAAGGGTTTAATGGGTTTTTTAATGTAGAAACACAAATATAGGCAACATGCTTTTGCATATATTTCAGTGTATCCAGATAATGTGCTGATAAGAATATGGCCGGTCTTACTTGTCCTCTAACAGGCACCTTTTGACCTGGTGCTGGAGAGATGTCCACTACTTTCGAATTGTTCTGGCTGGAGCGAAACTCAAAACACAGTCTGCCTTGTACACAATCTGGGCTGTCTGGAAAAATAGCAACAGGGTCATTTTAAAATGGAAATTTGAGGCAAATACTTAGACTAGGTAAACAGTAGGACTAATATTTATTTAAGATAAAGCTCAGAAATTTCAGACCTGTGCTGATTTCTAATCCTCTTTCAAAGCCTACAAAGAACTGCTCCCCCTCCAGCATGTCACACAGATCTGAAGGCTCTGGTCCATCATATTTCCCAGACAAAGCCTGCACTCTGGTGTCCACCTGTGCAAAATAATCATTTTTATTGGTTAAAAAAATAGACCAGGCTCAGCAAAGAATGACACACTTCAGGAAATAAAAATTGACAAAAATCAACCAATAGGAAGGCCAAAGTGTATGTTAAAAAATTATTAACTTTATCTGCAGGTAAACACTGTATAAGCACCACAGAAGAATCTGACTTTTTCTGCAGAACAAAGAATTGGACTTTAAACTGTTTAAGCCTCTGATAGACCTTCCTGACGACCCCACTAACACATTGTTGTGTGGTATACCACAACCAGTACCTGCAACAGGACACAAATAAAATATTAAGAGCATGTCAAAGTTACAGTACATTGAAGGAGAAATTAGCATGATCACAAAGTCTCACCAGGAAAAGTGTGTAATGTAGAATATGGCATACAGATGAGTGACATATAAAGACACTTGAGATGTGATGTCAGTCCAGGTTTGGCCACTGGGGTCTCCGTGTAGCAGATGCAAGCAGGATTTATCAACTGTATGGCCTATGTAGATTACAAATTAAATTGTTAAGCATAAGCTATAAAAATATATATGCTGATAGTTTTTCTGTTTGTATACCTGTAACCCCAGCTGGCAAAGGAATCTGAACTTTTACAGGTTTCAGAAAATCTATGCTGGGAGACTGGGAGAGACAGAGAAGAGGGCTGACACTCGCCTGAGGATCACCACAAAGTGCTGGGACCTCTGCTCCAAACACCTGCAGCACCTAAAGAAAGAAATGGAAAATAATAAATCATTAAATTCCAGTAATCTTAAAAGATTAGGATGAATAGCTCTACCTGTAAAGTTATAGTGCGTATTTCCACAGTTGAGTCCAGGGGAAAATAGAGCTTAACTCCTGGTTCAGAGGTGGACACAAGCAGTGCTCCAGCAGGTGTAACAGAGCAAATGTCCTTCACCGGACGAGACACTGCCATAAACCAGGAAAACTGGCAAACTGAGCAACAGGCCAGCTACAAGTGCACCAAAGGTAAAAGTAAATTACAGATAGCTAATACATTACTTGTTGGCACTGTAACAACATACAGAAATTACAATATTTAATTAAAAAACAAATAAACCTGTTCAATGCTATACCCGGGCTGGATGTCCACCAGGGTGACAGCTATTGTTAGGACTTCCCCTCCTCAGAGAGGTGGGCAGAATGCTCCATGACTGTCCATCAAACTTTCGTAGCACTATCTCTCTTTTTTTGGACCGGTGATATGGCACACACACCTCCACAGGCTGTGAAACGTCAATTATTTAAATATTATACAGTCAATAAAGCATCAAAACATTAACAATGTCAATAAACATGCAACCTTTAAAAAAGTTATTCCATGTGGTAGAAGTTCCAGGGGTCGACTAAGAAGGATTTCATGCTCATCTAGATGCACCCACTTCCGCTCTGGCCTGTTTTCCACCCACTCCAGTCTGGTGGGTGTCTGTAGGCACCCAGGGGGGAAAAGCAACTCAGCCCCCCCAGGGAGAAAGACATGACATCCAGCAGATGAAACATGGAAACTGGAGAGCAATAGAAGCATTAGGCCATAACCTACTGAGAAGAATAATTAGTGATGCACATAAAAAAAGAGCATCATGTTACCTGTGCTGACTAAATCCAAGATGCAGCTCTTGAATTGTGGGTTCTTTTAGTTCTGGGAAACAATAATAAGGAAGGTAAATGCAGAAAAAACAACAATAATACATCACTAAAGCTGTAATTTATTTCTTGCCAATTAATCTGATTACCAGGTATAGAAGGGAGAGGAGGAGGTGTTGGGGGTCGTCCCAAAGGATTGTCACGCATGTCTATTTTGAGCTGAGGCAATTTACTGAGAGACTGTGGGATCACACGCAGCTCATTGCTGTAGATGACAAGCTCCCTAAGGGAAAGAAGAGAGCCTGGCCAACAGAGAAGACAGGTCATATTTATATTGTTGGATTAAAACAATCCCTTAACTTAAGTATAGAATATTATACTTAAATTATGGAAGACTGAAGTAATTTATCACTCTCACAATCACATTCTTACCCATAGTCTCTGGTAGCTGCTTTAGTTTGTTGTGAGATAACTCGATCTTAACAAGGCCCTCTAGAGAGCCAATTTCATCAGGTAGTTGCTGAAGAAGGTTATATGAAACATCCAATGTCTGTAGTGCTTTTAGCTGACCCAGACTTTGTGGCAGAGAGGCCAGCTGGTTTCCCATGAGAGAGAGGTAGGTGAGGGAAGACAGATGGTCTATCTCAGAGGGCAAAGCGGAGAGCTGGTTGTGGCAAAGCAGCAAAGAGGACAGTGCAGGCAGGCTGAACAGGCAGGACGGCAGGGAGGAAAGCTGGTTGAAGGAAAGATCCAGGTGCAACAGATGAGAAAGGGCAGATACAGATTCTGGTAATGTGGTGAGGAGGCCTGGCAGTGGGTCACCCTTAGCATCATAAAAGCGATGTCCTAGAAAAAATAGAGACACCACAGTAATTGACAGACCAACATTAATAGTTAAAATTATGATTTTTTTAAGAAGAAATATAGGTATTATATTATACAATTTACAATAGGCTGCCAATTATATTACAGTATGGTTTTTGTTTTGCAATCTTTGATAGACTTCAAGACAAGTGTGTACAGTATTTTTTACAATGTCTGTGCAGCTGAACAAAAAACAGAGAGTGACCAAATAAAATTAGATATGCAACACCGTTTTATAGGCTGTATGCACATACCCTTTTTAACACGACTATTTCAAAAAACACTATTTTAATATCATTATATGTGTATCATCAGAATATTTTCATGGATCAATATGTTGTCCTACCCTAATCACAAATAAACATGTGGGGAGTACCTCTGATAGCCAATAAACGCAGCTCAGCCAGATGTGGCAGGACGTCCAGTGCAGCCTCAAGCCCTGGTTTATCCTCAGAGCCCAGTCTCAAGTACTGGATCCCTTTCACCTGATGTGGTACAGACCTCCAGAGCAGGGGAAGTGCTGCCGCTCCCCCCTGGTATACATCTAGGGTCAACCTGGATTCAGTCAACACACCTGAGAGCTCCACTGACGGAGGCAAGGGGGGAGTGAGTGAGACAACTGAGGAAGAGGTTGCAGAGGAAGATGTGGAGGAGATTTTTGGCTGATGAATGCTGGAGGAGAATAAGGAAAGGCTTGTAACTGAGGCACAGCATGTGTCCATAAGGCTGCATGGAGAAGGAGAAAGAGTAACTGAGGCCTCTTCTCTCTCAGGCTCAGAAAGCTCTTCTTGATTGTCCGACATCACAGCATTAAGTGTTTTGAATGTTGCTTCCATGCCACATAGATCTTTTGGCAGTCCCAAAGACAATGTGCCAGTGGATGAGTCTGCTGAACCATCTTCGAGTGTCTTTTTAGCTAGTTTACAAACAGGTTTCACTTCCAGTGTCTCATTTGGACTTGTGATCCAGCTGTCTGCCTGGTAGTCATCATATTCATCCACAACTGTTGTTTCTTCACTGTCCATCTGAACCAGAAGAAGGCTGAGAGCTTCTTGTTAGTCCTCAATGATCCCAGACTTCCTCTCTATTACACAGATTTGTATTCATAAAGGTAGATATAAAGCAAACTCGCACTGCACACGTTTAATACTCCTCCTTTTGAAGCCATAGACGTTGTTATTACAGTGCAATAATATAATGTGTCGTAACAACTAAGACAACTCACCATATTCACGTTAAGTTAGTAGAAATGTGATCATTGGATAGATGTCTATGAGTTTACTAAATGATGCGTTGATAAAGGTCTAATTTAAAAACTGAAGCAATCTTGTAACAAAGTTACAGTAAATCTGGCCGCTCTACTTTCTACTTCCTTGTGTTGGATTGTATTTTTGAAGAAAAGACTCAACGTAACAGGGATTTACTCGATTTTGTTTGCAACATCTACCAGAATAAGCGGCGCCATCCAAACCAATGTTTTCAGGGGAAGCACCGCCTTTTCAGTAGGTGCCTTATGTTACATTCAACGCCGCGGTCCTAACGCCGCCAAAGTTTCTGTTCAGGGCGGGACAGGTTGGTGACCGGGTGAACTGTGTTATCACTTTTTCTGCCACTTGGTGTCGCTGTTTTGTTTAGTATACTCAGCTGCAGTTGGAATACGCAGGAATGTCAAACACAATATTACAAAGAAAAGGAAAATCTTTCTAAGATTATAACTTATAACATTATTATATTTTTCACGACCCTTGCATGATGCTGTGCACTGACCATACAGTTTAATAACAAAATCACTCACTGTAATCTATTCTCCAACATTTCCGCCTTTATGCATTAAATTGAATTATTGACCCACGAATCCCCCTTGTTATTCCATACGTATTACATACAACAGATTAATTTTACAAATTTACATTTACTGTTGACAAACTACACCCAAAACAAACTGTGGCCAAGCAAATAATTATTTTCTGATGATAAAATGATGTGTCAGGTAAGAAAGTAAGTAAAATAAGCAGTCATCACAGACACAACCCGGAGCCTATTGGTCTTTTTTCAGTTTTATCCCATTCTGTTTCTGCTATTTCTTTGAATTTCCTTTCTTGATTGTCCTCAATGAAAACATTACTACTGCCAAAGAATCAAGGCAAGATAAACACTATTACACTATTGTTTACCCACTACTATTTCTAAGAAAAGCAGAGACCCCATGCACACATTTATTTTAAAATCAAACCAGGAAGGGCATTTACTATAAACAAACAAAAAGTAAAAACATGTTGACCACAAAATTTGGCCATTACAGCAGTCAATAAACTGTTGGATGAGTCAACCAGCTACATCATTGAACTCAATAGGCTTTCAAAGTACACTGTAAATAATAGATCTGCTTTGTCCTTTTATGGTCAAAGGAAGTCAGAAAAAAGGCTGACAGACATTTAAATAATATAAATAAACCTTTATGGAAAAGTCTTGACAGCTGTCAGACTAATGGCTTATTTTATGGGCGTTTGAACGATGCGAATTGTGATTGGTCACAGGATTGTAAGGACACATTGTGATTGGTCAAGTTGCTGAACGTTGTCGCGTTTGATTGGTCAGGAAGTCTGATTATGCCTCCCTCTCTATCGTGAGCCAAGTGTGTGTGAAAAACATAAACAACCAATTTAATGATAAGTGGCATCTGAATTTAGAAACTAAGATTGTGTGGATTAGTAATCCTGTCTATCTTAAGAAAGCGTGTTGTAATGTTTCTGTAATTTCTGTGTATTTAGTTATGTTCCGTTAACGCACAGAAAGCTGAAACAATACCCGTACTTGACTACAACATCGATAGCAGTGTGAAAGACAAAGGTCCATCAGTTTTAATATAAGGTAAATATTGGATAAGATCAGTGAGGCTATTGTCTCCAACGGGGTCAAAGGACAGTAGCAGAATGTTTCCTTTAGACTCGCCTTGGAACATCTCTTTTGCGGGCTGCGGTTTCCTCGGGATCTACCACGTTGGCGTTGCCAGTTGTTTGCAGGAGCACGCGCCCTTTCTCGTTCAAAACGCCAGGCACATTTATGGGGCATCAGCTGGAGCCCTTACTGCCACTGCCCTGGTCACTGGAGTGTGTCTTGGTATGTATTCAATTTAATGAAGTATCTTTAGCCTATTTTTATGTTTTAGGAAGAAGGCTCATGTTTTTTTCTTTAAAAAACTTTAAAAAGTTATTTTTATCTATTATACATTAATACATAGATACTTCCCATAAAATAAAATATATTTTTTTCTAATAAATGAATATAATCTAAAACAAGAAACTATCCAGTTTTAGGTGATCATTAAAATTATTAAATCCTGTTCCATCATAGTTTTTTCAAATATATTTTCATTATTTTTCTTGACCCTCAATATGCTTATTCTATAGTCCTATATAATGATACTTCTTATTAAGGTAAGGAGATTTTTAGGTAACATTTTATAGTAAATAAGTAAGTTGTAGTTACATTACATTACATAAAATGTAATTAAAATGTATTAATAAAAAGAAAATTCTATATGTTTTACATGACATTAATGTATATTAATGGTGATTGATGATGAGTATTACTCTATAAATAAATAAATAAATAAATAAATAAAGTAAATACTTAACTAATGCAAATCTAAAGGTTTTATCTAAGAATTATAATTTGATTTTAGGCAGAACATTGTCTTCTGAGCATTACATTTTATGGCTTTATAGATTCATTACATATTATGGTCATCCATATTTGGCTGTTATAGACTGTTTGTATATGCAAATGAGGAAATACAAAGATCAGACAAATACAGAGACATCAACTACATGACTTCATAGTCAACTGAAGTGGGCAACTGAAATGATAATAATCCGAACACTGAAGCTACCACTGACCACTGCTCATCGGTCATGTGGGCTACTATGAACCAAAATTACATCTCCCAGTGTTTTTACTCTTGGTCCCATTTTGATGTACATTGTTTGTTTTTACAGGGGAGACTGGTGCAAGTATCATTGATGTTGCCAAAGAAGCAAGAAAGAGATTCCTTGGACCCATGCATCCTTCCTTTAACTTAGTGAAAATTATGCGTCACATGCTACAGCGCACTTTGCCATCTGATTGCCACCACTGGGCCAATGGGCGTCTGGGGATTTCTCTGACCCGTGTGACGGATGGAGAGAATGTGCTGGTGTCTCACTTTAACACAAAAGAGGAGGTGGTGCAGGTGAGTTGATATGAATAATTGTATTATTTATGTGAGATTCACATTATATAGCTGTAAATAGATGTAATGTTTCTTTTTTGCATTATGTTTTTCAATCTAATTATAGGCAATTGTATGCAGTGCTTACATTCCTGTCTATTGTGGTTTGATTCCTCCTTCACTGCGAGGAGTGGTAAGTCTATAAAATATTTTTACAATGATATCTTTAAATAGTTAAATGAAAGGTTGAACTAGAATGCTTGTAACTTACATTCTGTTTTGTGCAGTATATTCTGTATTATTATAGTCAAGAGCAGGCTCCTGCCCTTTGCCGACCTAAAAGTACTTCAGATTAGTGATGTACAACGTACTTGTAATGTACTTCCTTTTATTGTGCTCTTGTTATTCCTTTGAGGGACCTCCCATTTTCAAGAATGTGTTTGTTCAGAGTTACATGTGTGGGGAAATAATGATAAGAAATTCAACAGGGGAGATCATACAATAAAGAAAAACATATTTTTACTCGTTCTACATTTTCTGAGAATGTCATTGAGCAATGCTGTGCCTTGTGGCCTTTGTGACAGATTTGAACTGCTCTTGTGTTTAGTTTATACAAGTTAATGTGACCAGATTTTAAGGACCAGAGCCAGCTGTCACCATACTGGCACAGACTTTAATGTTGCTGTGTTTTCCTCTGCCCAGTCACTCCAACAAAACTGATGTCATTCTGCTCTTATCTGGTGACAAACAATGAATGTCTCCCAGTTACTAAAGTTCAGCAGCCTCAATGAAAAAAGTCAATCTGTTGGCTGGATATGACATATTTTTTACCATAGTCTGTGCAATAGGTTTGAATACAAACTCTTTTAAAGAGTAGTAATAATATATAGCTATTCCTAAGTTTTTCTGTGGTGCCACAATTTTTTCCCCTGTTTTTATTAGAGATATGTTGATGGAGGAATCTCAGACAACCTGCCACAGTATGAGCTAAAAAACACTATTACAGTGTCACCGTTTTGTGGAGAGAGCGACATTTGTCCACGAGACACTTCAACCAACATTCATGAACTGCGATTCACAAACACAAGCATTCAGTTTACCCTCACCAATTTGTACAGGGTCTCCAAAGCACTTTTCCCTCCAGACCCAAAGGTAGGTCTGATTATTACTGACTATATCCGAATGCAATAAACGAGAATAATGAGACTCTCATTATTTAATGCAGGTAATGAATGCCATGTGCAAACAGGGATATAAAGATGCACTGTACTTTTTAAAGAGAAACGGTAAGCCACAACAGTATAATTTTTTGCTTTACAGTTGAATTTAGTTACCTAAATGAGGGATAATGAAACTAAAGGGACATACAAATTGGGAAATTAAACTACATTTTTAGTAATATTTGAATTAAAACCTATTTTTTAAGTGGGATTTTTAAAGGAATGTACTGTACATACAAGAATAATTACATAACTAATCAATGTAAAGTACTAGTTTCAAGTTTACCTTTCTCATTGACGTTAAAAAGCACATGACAGACATGATAGCCTAAATTCTGCTTGTTTGGAAATAAGCCCACTCCCAAGAAGCAGAATTGATTGTTTCTGATCACTGGGTCAGAAAATTAGATATGATACCCTGATATGCTATCAGTGCAGCTTCCTGTGACCACATGTCAGCAGATCGATAGAGCTTTTTTTCCTGAATATATCTGGTTCATACACAAATGGTCTGTGTGTCACGTTCACCATACAGCTATTGCAGTATTACAAATTATAAACATGGCAGGAGCTGATTTCAATTCTTCAGACATGTTTTGACATGAAAAAGTTTATTTTTCTCACTCAAGAATATGATAATTTCTTGTGTTTCATATTCAGGGTTGCTTAATTTGAATGAACCTCACAGAGACAGACTGTTAATGGCTAATGGCAAAGACAAAGAAGAAGAAGAAGAAGAAAAGGAGCAGTGGGATGATAGGAGAGATAATGTAGTGATGAAGGAGAGTCCAGATGTGGAAGAGACAGCAGACATAGAGGATCATATCATTGAAAATCTTCCACCTGCTTTGCACAATGGTAATAATGTTAGGTATAGTGGCTTTACAATGTTCAATGTTATGACCCCAACTAAGTGATAAACAGAATATTGTACAACCAAGCTTATAAACAATTAGTTAAATTATAATAGTAAATGTGTAAGTAACTTAACTTGGTTTATTTGGCTCATTTCAATGTTTTTATAGTTTAGTTTACGACAACTCATGTGTTTGATTCTAACCATTATGTTCTCTTGGCTCTTCCTGCAGCTTTGATTGAAGCCTGCACTGAGCAAAGAAGCCTGGCACAGTCGCTAAGCAACCTGCTACCAGTCAGAATGGCCTCTGCTATGATGCTCCCCTACACTTTTCCCCTGGAGTCTGCGATGTCCCTAACTGTGAGGTGCTGATAGCAGTATACTTACTTTTACATTTACATTTATTCATTTAGCTGACGCTTTTATCCAAAGCGACTTACATTGTTCTACAGTTATTACCAGTGTTACAGCCACTGGAGGCAAGGTGGGTTAAGTGTCTTGCCCAAGGACACAACAACAGTATGAACTGTGGGGAGAGTGAGAATCGAACCGGCTACCTTCCGGTTGAAGGACGACCGCTCGTGAGCTACTGCCGTAGTTTTGTCAACTTTTGCGTTATTGTTTACCCATGTTCATGTCTGTAGAATGTTGGAGTGGCTTCCAGATGTGCAAGAGGATGTTGGTTGGATCAGAGAGCAGGTACTAAAGATCATGCAGCATGCCCTTCGACAGGCCTCCAGAAGCATTTCCCAGAATGTCTCTGCCCGGTAGGTGACTGTGCACATACATTTATAGTATGTCAAAAGGTTATACTTGTCGAGACTTTTCTTGTCTGCCCTTTCAGTGGAAATCAGTGATGAGTTGTTGTTTTTTAATGTTTTTATTCCTTCATTAATAAATACCCACATTCTAGTTTTTGATCCTCACAACTTGTAACAATTGCTGTGTTTCAGCTTGCTTGATCACAAGAACTGTAAGTGTTACCCCTGCTCCCTCCTTCACACATCTGAATGCTGATAATGCGTCCTCTAGGTTTTCCTGTCAACTGGAGCTTTACCACAACCAGTCCATCCCAGGCCAGTTGGGCTCCACCAGCCTGTTTCCTACCTGGGTGAATGACAGCGGTTCTTCAGTTTTGGACGCCTTTCTACGACTTGACCAATACAAGAGTCAGCTACTGTCCGGAGTGCTGCGAATCAACATGGACCTACAAGGATCCTTCAAAACCGGACCATTGTTGTCAGAGAGGACTCTGTCATCTATCTTACTCTCAGAGGTCTTCTCTGTTGGACATCGGACCGGCATTCAATCTGGTCCCAACTTATTGAAATGATTTAAAATAATCATAGAAAATATATATTTGCTCAGGTAGATTTAAACAAGGCTTTATGAAATATCAAGAATCCTCTTCATCAAATGTATATAAATAAAAATGGTCTTGCACAAAAATTTATTCTAAAATCAAAATAATTTTTTATGTATACTTAAACAGTCATGCAAAAACTTGAATTACAAATTGTAACAAACAAAAATGCACACTTAAGTTAAACTGACTGCAGAAATACAGTCAGTGAATGTAGCACTGTGATTTTTATAGACATCAAAACATATTACAATGAAGTATCATTACAGGGTACAATGGCTATAAATTGTGTATGTTTACATTATCTTTATTACATTATATGTCTGAGAAGGTTAAAACATTAAACATAAAAATTATTTTTACCCAGAGTAATCAAAAGTTATAGGGCCTAAGGCCATGAAGGATATTGTCAGTTAACAATGATGCACATGGGATGCACAGACGTTCAAAGTGCAAATCCCAGGAGAAGACCAGCAGCTCTAGCAAACTATTAGAAAAGCACTGCTGTTCTCATGTGCCTTTTATTTATTTGTCCAAATTTGTCAGTTCAAGACCAGACTCAACCACTTTACTTAGTCTTTGTATTAGTAATGTGTAACTTGTCTCCTGCTTCTTGGACATAATCATTTCTGTTTCTGTTTGCACAAAATGGATAAGTCCAATGTATATGTACTTATTGTGGACTTAATATCTATGTTTGTAACCAAATGTTTCATTTCCAAACCTGATTCTTCTTGTTCTGTTCTGAATAAAATAAAAACTGTATAATTGAGAAATTGGTTGTCCATCATTGTTTACTATGTTCATATCTTTCTTATATATTAATTTATTTACAAATACATCAGGATATAGGGAAAATATTAGGCTTTTGCCTTGAGTAGCCTATTTGCTGCATGAATATTGCCATTATGGAGTTAAATTATTTAATTTTATTATTTAAACAGACTACTTAGTTAACGTCAGATTACAGAATTAGATCACTCATTATGAATCTATCGAGCATTGCCGTTTTCCCAAAATGCAGTGCCTTTATTTTGAGTCTGAACTGAAGCCGCTTGCTCATGATACACAGATTTCCGATGAGCCCATGAAGGCATCAGTCACCAGCAGAAGAGTTGTCCTCAAGTTAGCCAAGTTAGCAAACGGTTTGTTTCTCGTCTCCTGTCCGTCCACCAGAGGGCACAGCCCGGGGAAACCGCAATCCAAACCTTCCACTGCGAGTCTCCTCCTCGCACCATGAGCTCAATCTGTCCGGGACAGACTAGGGAAGATGGCCGCCACTGACCATTCCCGGTCCGAAGCTGCCAAACAGCGACGACAGGACCAGCTGCAGCGATGGCAAGGCTCAGAGACGGATTGTACGAGAGCGGAGGCCCGGGAAAACGTGAGCGGTACCGGGCCACGGAAAGTCCGGTTCGCGCAAGGAGCTGTGTTTATGGCTGCCTGCTCCGCCGGAGATCAGGAGGAGGTGGCAGCTCTTCTCAGACAGGGAGCTGACATAAACCACGCTAATATAGATGGCCTGACAGCGCTTCATCAGGTACAAAGTTGCTACTTTCTCTAAAAGTAGCGACAACTCTTTTAGTTTAGTTTTAAAGAAAGAAACTCCGAGATGCCATTAGTAGTAGAAAAACAAACAGCAAATATGCAGCTTTAATGACTCACAGTAAAGGACTTTGACTGAAACATTTTAGTGCATTGAAGTAATTACTTAACTGCTTAACTGGTTGTCGTGTTTTGATGGCCGCATTAGTATTTATACTAATAATCCTCACTCAAAGTCACGCTTCTGTCTCCAGAAAAAAGCAGACAAAGGTTCACTTTAGGAAGGAGTGCAGCCTCCAAACCCACCACAGACCTCCAGGCTCCAGCCACTCTGTATATAGCCTATGTCATTATTTTATCTAATCAACGGGTTTATTTTACCGAACGCTATTCATTCTGGGAAGGAGACTAAACCAACATTTTTTTTTGTAATTACATTATTTTTAGTGTAGGCTTGGATTAAACTAGTGTAGTTTCTAACGCAGCTGTCTTATGTGCCTCCCATTACTTCAGTCATAACACACAGGCGCTGTCTGGACAACATTAGTGTCACAGCCCTCAGTGATGCAGTATTTCCCTTGCTTTTAGGATACCACTTGCCGCTGTAAATATGACTTAAAATGAGACTTTAATTGGTGAATTATGATGCAGTTTCCATGGAGTGACACATGTGTTTGACTGCTTGTCCTGCTTTGTTCATGTGAGTTAAGAGGTTGGTCCTCTCATAAAAATTTGCTCGTTGTGCCTTGATTTGGTCAGTGTATGTATCACACCATCACCCACTGTGGTCCCTCTAATGTCCATCAATTCTCCCCTGTTGCTCACTGGTCGCCTGGCAACCAAATTAAATATAGGCCCTCACTCTCAAAACTTTCCATCCTCTCCATCCAAAGCCTTTCTGTCTTCAGTATGACTTCTACTCTCTTTTGCCCCCTCTATCATTTTGCCTGTTCCCCTTGGTGGGACTTTAGGGATTTCAGATGAAAAAATGGAAAAATTCCTTGAACAACACAAGCTGCTGTTGTTAATTTCTACAATGAGTCACTTGATGACAGAGTGTAGCAAGTAAAGGGCTTTGCTGGGTGGCTGTGTGTGCCCCATTCATTCAGTGTGGAGCACCCACTTGTTGTGAGTTAATGTCACTTTTGACTTGTTGGGTTCAGGCCAGGAGTCCACTACAAGCTGCTTTTTACGTACCTAAAGTGACTTGTTGTTGAGGTGTGTAGAAGACTACCTGTCTAATGATCTGATTTATGGAGGAGGTGGAGACTTGTAGCAGCTTTGTGACTAGTTGATTTAGCCCAAAAGCAAAGCCTCTTAGGTGGCTTAAGAGGTGCCTGATGAACATGTCCTACAGACATAACCTTTTCTGTGTTTGTACAGAGGAGATGTTACGTTAGTAACACTGCAGCTTTTAGGGTCAGTGTTAGAAATTTATCCATTCTTTACACTTGTAGATGATAATTAACAGCATTAAGGATGAACAGATTTTGTTTACATTTCTGTAGTGTATCAAAGAGGTTCAAAACAATGATTTAAAGAATGTCCTGGGCAAACAATGCTACAATAATAACACAAAACATTTTATGCATAATTGTGAGATCCAATATAATAATTTCAATTTAAAGAGAATTATATTTGTTTTAAATTAAAATCATGCATATTGTACTTTTAAACTTGCATTTAATGTATTGGAGTAGAAACCATAAAGTAGGAAAGGAAAGAAACAAATGGTAATTAGTGGCCTAAATGTTATTATAACTATAGTTATACAAAGGGCTTTACATCGGCTGGTGTCTAACTTTGACAAAAAGAAGTATAGCACAATGCTTGTGTGCAGTAGTCATACCAGAGAGATCCTCACGGATAAGGTATCCTGATAATTATCTTGAGACAAGAGTGCATAGCCTATCTTTAACTACGAGAGAGAAAAAACAAAATTTGCTGGTGTTAGTCACCATCAGTACAACCAGGCCCACACAATCACGCCAAGTCTTCACCTGCTCCTCACACTACATTTTATGTAGTTTTATTTACAACTCCAGTTTACTGGATTCACTGTTGGAAAGCTTTTTATGGCTAAGAACTCTTTGGTTGTTTTCAATATATGATAGTGTACACTGGAAAAAAGGATATCAAAGGAAATATTAAGATTAAAATGATTAAAAAATCCAAACATAATACCATGAGATCCTCATGGGATTTATCTTGGGACTTGTGTCACGCTGATCTACACCTTGCCTCAGGAAGCACAGCTAAAAAACTCTGCTTCACTCTTGGCAAAAGGATAGTTTAGCAGTTTTTGCAACCTACTTATAAATAAAATCATAAGTAAAGATATTACTCATTGTTTTATCCATAATGCTTAAGTTTAATGTAAATAATATATTCCTTTGAATGTCTGATGTTTTGTCTTAGTTTGACAAACCACTTGACTTAAAAAGCATCTTTACTGGAACAGGATTTGGACCAATGTTTTCTGTCTTTTTCTGTTTGCTGCTTTGTTTATTGGTTATCTCTAAGATAAACAGTAAACGTGTGTAACAATCCTTCATGAGGCTTTGTCTTACAGGCCTGCATTGATGAAAATGCTGAGATGGTGCAGTTTCTGGTGGAGAGCGGGAGTGAAGTTAACCGAGGGGACAATGAGGGCTGGACTCCTCTGCATGCTGCAGCTTCTTGTGGCTTCATCCAGATCGCCAAGTGGGTTGCAACAATTGCCACAATACCACAGTTAAATGGCTTTTGGTTGTATTGTATTGTAATGGTAATACATGTAACAAGCAATCATTTCTGTTTAAAATAAGATACCTAATAGAGCATGGGGCTCATGTTGGGGCAGTGAACAGTGAAGGAGAACTTCCACTGGATGTAGCTACAGAAGATGCCATGGAGAGACTCCTCAAAGCTGAAATCAAAAAACAAGGTAAGAATTGTTTTTCTGACTCTGTAAAATGTTGTTCTGACTTTGACACACATTTATCAGCCCTGTTTATATATATATATATATATATATATATATATATATATATATATATCTCAAACTACAATTCTGTGGCTTTTTAGGAATAGATGTAGACATTGCTCGAAAAGAAGAAGAAAGGATCATGCTTCGAGATGCTATGGCGGTGCTGGCTGGAAGTGGCACTCTCACACCTCACCCAAACACCAAGGCAACCGCTTTGCATGTCGCAGCAGCTAAAGGATACATCGAAGTTCTAAAGTGAGCATCTGTTCACACAAGAGGCTGATGACATGACTTGTTAGCTTGTGTTTTATGTCTGTGTCACCATGAGTCAAAGAGCTCTTAAACATAACCCTGTCCTCTCTGTTGTCTATTCTTCTTTTCTCTTGTCAGAGTGCTGCTACAGTGTTCCGTTGATGTGGACTGCAGGGACACTGATGGCTGGACGCCACTACACGCCGGAGCCCACTGGGGACAGGAGGAGGTGTGCACCCTGCTTGCTGAAAACATGTGCGATATGGGTGCCATCAACAATGTGGTGAGCAATGAAAGGATGAGAACAAGCTACTGCTGGTAAAGACGGTGTGATTGAACCCCACAGTTGAGTGTTTGCTGTGAATCTCCTTGTAGGGCCAAACAGCTCTAGATGTTGCAGATGAGAACCTTGTAGACACTCTGGAGGAGCTCCAGAAGAAGCAGAATGCGGTATGGGTGCCTTAATACTGCTCAATTCTGCGCTGTCGGCTAAACCTAATATGATTGGTAGTGTTGTAACTATAAATGTTCACTGGGTTCATGATGTGTTTATATTCCTCTTCAGTTACGCACAGAGAAAGAGAAACAGACTCCTGTTATAGAGACCAGCCCTCAAATCGCCATGGTACCAGTTCGAACACGAAGGTTGGTGCCCGTGTGTCTGTTTACGGGCATGTGTTTTTGTGCTGTGTATGTCAATGTAGGCAGGTATGTTTTCCTTGTCAGTGATTAGCCAGGTCTCAGATCAAATATCAGTGTGTGTATTCATGCCAAAATGCATTTACAAAATATAGTCTAAAAAAAACTATCATAAATGCTCAGAATCAAGAAGATTTTAATGGGCAAATGTTCCCATTTTAGATGAAACTACAATGTTAGGTCAGCTACTTGAAGGGGGTGCAGCTTATGCTATCATAAATTGCCTGACCAACCAAATATATTGATTGCTTGTTACCAAACATTATAAACACAAGAATCACTTTATACTGAGTGCTGTATTATTAGCATGTTGCAATGTTATATTAGAAAAGAGAGTTTTAAACCAGTGTTTAAAGAAGAGTACACATGGCATCACAGGAAGTGACACCTTGTTCCTCTCACTGATTGGTTAACTGGCACATGCTTGCTTTAATTGGCTGCACATGGAATGTGTACCCTGACTGATCAGCTCCCTGCATGCCACCTGTCATCCCACCTTACCATGGCCCCGCCCCTGCAGGACTTCTATCTCTCGTATGAGCAGTAAAGAAAAGATCTGCCTCCATGGGCGAGACAAGCACCCCCCTCCCGCTCTGCAGAGCAGCACAGCTGAGGAAGAGGAGGAGGAAGGCCAAACAGGACAGAGGCAGCCTCATAGCCAGACAAAAGCCTCCAGCAGCTCCAGCTCCGAAGAGGAAAGTGAATCTGAGAGCGACGCAGAGTCAGGTGACAGATGTTTTTGGACATTCTCACGATAATTCATCATCGCTAGAGAGTTTTATTATTTTACTAGTGCTATATTAAATGTTGACCTTTCGGTATTTGCAGAGAAAGCTAAAAACCGAGAGATCATCAACAACTTGAACAACAAGCGCAATACCACAGGACTGCTTTCTACCTCTCTGTCAACAAGTGCTGCTGTAAAAAAGGTAATAGTAGTAAAAATTGTTTAATGAAAAGATATCATAGCTGTTTTAATTATGGTTATTCTTTTCTTTCTTGGATAGGAACCAAGTAAGCCCAGCTCCACTGAAGCCCCTGGCTCCTGGAGGACATCCCTGAGAAAGGCAGGCAGCTCTGTGACTCTGGGGTCAGCTGGGCTGTCCGAGTCCAGCCAGGACCCTGGCCGACCTGCAGAGTCTGGGTTAGGCATGACCCGCTCGGCCTCTAGTCCTCGCCTAAGCTCTGAAGCAGACCACAAGGTGCAAACACACATGATTCAAAAATGCGTGCGCCCATGAAACCACCATTTTATTAAAGACACACTGAGTAAAGGTTTCTTTTACTGTTGCAGTTGTTGAATCAAATGATGAACTAACTCTGATTTGCAGGAGCCAAGGCTGGCCAGAGTACCACCCATTCCAACGCGCAGACTTTTTAGTATACCAGACAGCAGTCCTGACAACTCCAACAGGTGGGCTTGTGCTCTCATATGCTTCTGCACTTGTAAAAAATAGAATCTGTTTTTTTTTTTTAAGTTTTTTGATTCAGTGCCTATGTACGTGTCACCCTGTCTCTTTCTCTCAGCTGGCTAAGTCGTAGCTCTTCTTACACCCGACGCCTTCATAATCAATCTGGGAATGAGCTCACTAGTTCCAACCCCTCTTTGCCTCACAGGTCAGTCACGCTGCTCACTCCCAGCCCGTTAGTTGTTTGCTGTCCTGTTTGTGTGATTCTTTGTTCTGCTTCACTGCTTACATTCCCCGCAGTAATGAATACTAACATATGTTTGTGGCAGCGGAAAAAGGGATGTTTTTGAAATTGTAGAGTGCGTCTTGTTTGCAGTGTGTCATATGGAAAGAGACTGGACGATCCCACTATAACCTCAGCCAGTTTAGGAACGAGCTCTGCTGGCCTCAGCCGCCCTAATAGTGTTTTAGCTCAGAGGTATTTTTTTATTATAGCCTTCTATTTTTGCATAAGCATTTTTATTTTTTTTACAAAACTCATGTTTTTTTTATATTGTAAGACTTCCTCAGGAACAGACGGAAACAAAAGAGCAGCCTGCAGCCACAACAACCAATTCTGGCAGCATGACCACAGGCGAACCAGAAGCTAAGCAAAGGCGCAAGTTAGTGAATCATGTGTTATGACTGCTGTAATATTAAGCTCATAAAGTGGAGGTAGTAGCAGATTTCAGCCTGAAGTACACTTTCTCATGCAGGTCCTATCTGACACCCGTGCGGGATGAAGAGGCAGAGGCGCAGAGAAAGGCTCGATCCCGACATGCGAGACAGTCCCGCCGCTCCACTCAGGTTCAGATTGCTGCCCTTATCTTTTCCCAAAAGTGAGCAATCGCTATAAAGGCTTCTGGTTTTCATTTTTTTTCATTTTTTTTTTGTCCTAAGGGTGTTACACTCACAGATCTACAGGAAGCAGAAAAGACTATGAATACTGTAAAAACAGAAAACAAAGGGAAAGAGAAGGAGGATGATGAGAAGGAAAAAGAGAAAGAATCTAAAGTGAAGAAGGGAGAGGATGGGGTAAGAGCAATATTTTAAAGTATCTACATAATTTCATGTGACAATACACAGCAGGTGTTATTGCATTTACAGGAAGTGAGCTGGAGGTCTCGTATTGCCAGTCTGCAGAAGTCCGACCTCTTGGGCCTTACACAACCCACTGGCACTCCACGGACTCAGATCTCTGACAGAAGAGGTATAGACTGTTCAGGACTTACCCTTTTTCACACCAGTGTTTGATATCCTTAAATGACTGGTCTCTGGCTTTCTTCCAGATGTTGAGGCAAGTACAGAGGAGAGTGAGACAGAGCGATGGGCCAGGGAGCGCAGGGAAAGACGGCAAGCCCGGGAAGGACGAAGAAGGAAGGCACAGAGGACTGGAGAGGTGAATACAACAAAGAGTCTCTAAAATAAAAAAAAATTAAATACTGGTTTAAAGAAATACTTTGTTAGATCATGCTTTGTTAGAAATACTTTATTAGATTATGCTTTGCTTTGTTATCAGAGTGATGACAATGATCCCAGTGGAGAGGAAGAGTTCTCAGGCAGTGGGCAGGATCCACGGGTAGGATATCTGTCCTCATTTGTAGTCTTTGAACCGTAACCACAGACTATAGGCATAACTTGATTCTTTATCTTGATTACAGGCAGGCCAACTTTTGAGCTCCAGGTATGACGTCACCCTATGATCAGTCTCTTTTCCTCATTCTCTCATTCTCTCCGAGTCACTAATAGTGGTGTCTCTGACCTTTTGATTTTATCTTCTCAGGTCGGATGTGTCCTGTAATGACTCTGCAACAGGGGGGAGCTCTGAGACCAAGGATTATAAAAAAGTCAGCTAAAAGCATTTTTTATTAATGTCATAAAATAAAGTGTAATAAACAAATATATCAGTTGTTCACATTCATTCTGTTTGTTTGTCAGTTATTTGAAGAGTTGTCCAGAGAAAACAGCAGTCTGCAATCTCAGCTGCAGGACACACAGAGGATTGTCAGTCAAACACGGTTGGACTTGGACAAAGCTGCACAGGTGATGATGCATCCACCATAGATTTCACTGTACCGTTCATCCCTCATAAAATAATAATACTGTCTTGAGCCAGTTAATGCTGGCCGCAATATTTCACAAACTATTGTTATGGTATCCAACAGAGACAAGAGCGCTTCAGTGACTGTTCAGCCCTTTTGGAGCTAGAAAGAAAGGTAATGCGTCAGCTCATGCTGAGTTCTTTCACATTTTGTAGAAGCTTTGCCTCACAATGGCCACCCCTGCTGTTTTGTGAACTTTTCTTTACTCACTGATTTCACTCCACTTTTGTGGCCCTTTTCCCCTATACTTCTTTCTGTCTGCATTTAAATGGCATCAGGACCGGAGGATGCTGGAGCGGCGTATGGCAGAGTTAGAAGAGGAGTTAAAGGTAAAGACAAATGGAATGTCAGTCACACACAATTGCATGTTTCTGCCTTGTTAGCTTTGCTTTAGCTTGTGCATTTGCAGAGGTGGAAGATGTGACGTTATATTAAATGCCAATTTAATGAAAATAGGCACAGGGTTTGCTTGTTTGTAAGTTTGTAAATTTGTGCATGAGACAAAAATGTAGCTTTCAACAAGGATTGTACTCATGCAGTTAATAAATATACATATTTATTGTGTGTTTATGTATATTATAGTAAATGGCACATTGCATACAAGGATTATGTTTTATAGGCGGCTCAACATTAAGAAAGATTACTGTTGATAATATTCATTATATTGCGTGCTGCTGTTTCTAAGAAATACAATTTATGAGCCTAATATTGACTCTCATAATGTATGTATACAATTCAAAACATGATGTCTTTTTAACATGAGCTTCATTTTTACCACTAGGTTCTTGTTGATCTGAGAGCAGACAACCAGCGTCTTAAGGATGAAAATGGAGCACTGATCCGTGTCATCAGCAAACTCTCCAAATAGATGAAGAGAGAAAGAGAGAGACATGAAGAGCAGGGACCCCCACCCCCTCTCTCCTTCTCTTCCACACATTCCTCCCAGTGCCAAAGAGCAAGAGAGGGGGAGAGAAGTAGCAAACGTCCTGCCCACACAACGAGCACCACGGCTTGACTCGGATCATGCTTCACTGTAGTCCCATCCAGCTAGAGGGCTTTTTGTGTGCCTTAATGTTGTTTGTCACGGGAACACCTAAGAGTTGAGGCTCCCACAGTAGCAACATGACAACAGCCGAACTTCCACGGCTGGTGCAACACAGATCACAACATCAACATCTGTGCGTCAGGGGAACACTAACATGCACACACATTCCTATATGTGCATCACTACTTCCTTGATGCACATTCCATGAGCACACAACTTTATAGAGCCCACTTAGTATTTACGTTTTTGAACACGGCCACCTCTCACATTCACGAGTTTACTACTCACATTGTTAGCCCCATTCTAATGTGTTGTCAAGCAGTGAAACAGGTTTTGATGTAGTTCTTAAAAAAGCTACACTTAAGGTCTGCCTTTACATTCGAACTAAGGGAAGGGCCATACAACACAGGTAGATTTGTTTCCACAAAGTGTTAGAACCCACCTACCTCTCCAGCCTAAGCACTTCCCTGCATAAATTAAATTTTTTATGACACACTCCATGTTCTTAAAAGTGACCGCAGAACCCGGTCAATTGACCATAGCACTTTACTCTGCAAAGCAATACAGGATCTGTGAGGTTTTGTCTGTCCACCAGGTAATAAACTGAGTTTGGAGCAGCACTTTCCTCTTTGAACAGTGGAAGGAAAAGTTATGGCATAATTATAGAAATTGCTGTTTTGTCAAGGCCTCTTGAATGGTTTTAACTATTACCATTGACAAAAAAAATGTTATTTTCATAGTGTTCATGGTCAAGTATGGTCATGTATATTGAATGTCTACAAGTATTAGTCTTGAATAATACCCTTATGAAATAAAAGTCCATAGCCTTTTTCACGTTTGTTTTCTAATATATTTAATGGATGTCTGCACTCTAATAAAAAGGTGTGTTTGTAGCAACTGCCTGTTTTTATTATCACAGCCAATAGGAATTTTTGTTCAGCTAAAGTGCTTCCCCAGAGGCTCATTTTCTTATAATTACAAGTTTGTTTATTGTCATATTTTTACTCGAACCAAAACATGTCATCCATGCATAGCCTTGGATGTTCTGATGGCCTAACCGGTTGTCTTATAGCACAGTGGAGAACCTGAACAGCTGCAGTGCTTACAGTGAGTTGAGGAAATGGGTCTGTGCAGATGTAGTTACCATTTGCTTGGACTGTTGGAATAATTGACTGGTACTCCCTGATGGATGGTGCGTCACGAGAGGATTGATGAACTGATAGGCAATAGTTTACATTTCTATGTGAAAACAGAGGGCCTTGGATATGTTTTGTGCATCATTTGATTTGAACTGAATTTAACACCAGACATTGTCTCATGTGAGTGCAGAGATGGACCACTGTCTCTGCAGGGCAGAAGCACTGACAACAAGCAGAGCTCCTAATAAGGAAGGGCAGGCTGGCCGAGGCGCTCTCTGTAAATATCCCTAAGGTCTGAGAAAGACAGAGGCAAGGAGCTGGGGAGGAAGAGGAAAGCGGATGGATTGCAGCCTTATATGGACAAAGCACTGCTTTTCCCAGGGTTTGTGGCTCTGACCCCCGGCATAACGCCAGAAATGACTCAAACAGCACCTTTGCGCCACCATGAGGTCCAGCTAATGAAGCACAAGCTGAATGTCCTCAAACTCTAGTTGACAGGATGACAGGATATTAGATTAGATGAATGTCGGCACTAAAGCTAAACGGCTATAGCGATAAAAAGTTAAGTTTTCTCGAGGATGTGTCCGTCATTATAGAGGGGAAAGCAATAGGCCATGGTGTTTGTTTTTTTTAGTAATCAGACATTGTTATATTTGTTGATGATAGAATATATACCAATATGTAATGTACGAATGGAAAAGCTTATTTAGGCAACAATTTGGTCGTTTGGACATGTTACACATATATATCCCTAAAATCTAAAAAACATTTATGTTGCGTAACTCGTTCATTTTATTTTTCTCGTTAATAATTACCACTGCCGGTTCTAAAAAATAGTCCATGCCACATTTTAAAAGAGACTGAAAAGCCATGTCCAGGTTTTCTGTGCAGCTCAGGGCTTTGGGCTTTTCCTCTTGCTTCACATGAAAAGTTTTGGATCTACCGTTGCACGCCCAGACATTTTAAGTTAAAGCAAACAAACCAGAAGATTAAAAAGGCCTTGTGAGATAAACTATTAGGACTTTGATAACTTTGGTCTTTTTGTTGCAGAAACTGATGCTCCTCCTTCCGCACGTAAGAGGCAAACGTTGAGATTGCACTATTCTGGAGACTAAAACTGCAGATTATATTGTTTTGTTTTTTTTTGTTTTTTTATAGAAAGTCTTGGTTTATTTGTGTGTTTTGCCATTTAATGGTTGCTTATTTTAATATATAAGACAAGTCAAGTTTGTGTATTGTAAGACATAGCAGCCACACTTGGCTTGTGACACAAAAGTGTCAAAGTAAAGCTCCTCTTTTTTAGAAGAACCAAGCTCTCATTGTGAAATTAAAGAATCCTGTGTTTCTGCGCTACAAAGAGTCATGCAATACAATTAAACTAGACAACTAAAAATATAGGTTACACTTTGCAAGAGTAATAAGCTTGACTGCACTTTGTTTTGAAGCAACAATCATCCCTTGAACATGGCGTGTGAGGCCTCCGATCCTTACGTCTTCTGTTCTGACACCTTACCCAGCGATGCTCGCTTCCTTCCTCCCCTGGCCAACGGTCTGCTGGGATGGAAGATCTATAACAATGTACTGCATATGGGTAGTGTTTACAATGGGGAGGGTGGGCGCTGTCATAGGGCAGATATTCCCTGTCCTTTAGCAGTGAAGATTGATGCAGAAGAATCTGGCCAGCATTCCTACTGTCTGGACACTCACACAGGTAATGACAAAAGTTTGTAGAAAAGGTTACTGTCACTTTATTATGTGTACATTCGTGTCTTGTCCTTTGTTTCAGGTGTTTTCACTCACACTCTGAACACAGCCAAAGTATCTGCCTCACAGTCTTTGTACTCGCACCGTTACTACTGTAATCTGATGGTCATGGAGATTATGTTGGTACGTCAGGGTGCAGGAGATGAACCAATCATAGTAGATCTCTTCACTTCATTCCAGCCTCAAAGCAAGGACATCATTTTTCAGACTGGCCCAGATTATAAAAGTGGCAGGTATGTTTTATTTATTGTATGTTTACTGTTTTATTGAAAACTAGGCTTACACATTAGATTGTGATGTCATTTGCTCCTATCAGGCACATCTATGGACAGACAACCACAGCTGAGTACCCCGGAGGGTCTTGTCCTGCAGTGCACCTCATTTGGACTGATGTGCCTTCAACTCTGACTCTAAACCCGGGACAGAGCCAGGGTCGATGGGGCTTCATCCTGGTGGTGGCCAACAGTCTAGAAAGTGCTGAGGCCAGCTTTGATAAGGGCCTTAATCTAATGGCTGGAGGAAATTTACGTTCTTCTCACGAACAGGCCTGGAAAGAACTGTGGCTGCAGAGCAAAGTGGAGGTGACCGGATCTGAAACACTGGGCAAGGCTGTGATTGGTTGTATGTTCTACCTCCTCAGTGCCTTCCCATCCATACATGACACAACCGGCTCATTCGGAGGAGTTAGTCCTGGCGGGCTGTCTAATGGTGGCGATGGGCAGGACTACTGGGGCCATGTCTTCTGGGACCAGGTGTCGCATGTGGTTTTGTTGTTTGTAGTTTTAATGATTTAGCTGAAAGTGACTTTAATTTCTTTTAATAGGACATTTGGATGTATCCTGGTATTGCTCTTTTCTACCCAAGTCTAGCTCGGGCTGTGCTTGAGTACAGAGTGAGGACTATAGATGGGGCAAGGGACAATGCCCAAAGACAAGGCTACAAGGTATGAGCTACATACCACTGGCCTCAACAATTGTGGTTGTGTGCAAGTCTGTACCTTCTCAAATCATGTGTTGGATACAGAAATACATGCATGAAATACAATATATGGAAATGAAGCCAAGAACACCAAATGCCCCACAGTGCTTCTATATCTAAACTTGCAATCTTTACATCAAGCATCTAGTCACCTATTTGTACTCACAAACTTGATCCATCTGGGTGACAAATGGGCATTAGGTGGTTTTGTAACAGTGTTTTGTTCAGTGTAAACAAGGGAAGACTCAAACCAACAGCTTATTGCAATTACTTATTACTTATTACTACAGCTTGATAGAGAGGCGTACCTATAAATTATGGTGTGGTGTATAGCAGTATTAGCTTGCACTGTGATCAGCATGTTAGTATTACACATAATGCTAACAAAAATGTCAACAATGCTATACATGAATGTTTGTCTATATCTATGTGTAAACACAACAATGATAGATGGTATCTTTTGGGACTGATGCTTTTGGTCTTAATAAAAATACATCTTGTACAGGGACTAAAGTTTCCATGGGAGAGTGCAGTGTCTGGCAGAGAAGTGTGTCCTGAAGACATCTATGGTCAACAAGAGATTCATATCAATGGGGATGTTGCCCTGGCCTTTCAACATCATCTCTATCTCTCTGATGTAAAAACTCTCTCTGAGCTCCTCTGAGCAGATCATATTTTCTCACCAATGGGATTTTGTTAAGTGGACTTCTTGTTTCAGGATGTGTCCATGTTCACAGAGCGCCAAGGCAGCCAGGTCATTTGGGGTGTGGCTGATTACTGGGTTTCCAGAGTGGCATTGAGTCCAGAGGACCACAAGTATCACCTCTTAGGTAAGAAATAAATGTTACATTGCTTAGTAAGTTTGTATTTTTAGCTGTTTGTGTCACACACGGTCATATTTCTCTTTTTGTCAGGTGTCATGCCTCCTGACGAGTACTACTTCAATGTGAACAACTCAGTGTACACAAATACAGTAGCCAAATTAAGGTGATGGATTAAACATATTGCTGTAATATTTAACCATATAAATATCAAAAGTATCAAACGATAAGGCTATAATTTATCAGCCTAGAGTTTGCTGTGGAGCTGGCAGATCTCCTCCATCATCCGGCACCAAAGGAGTGGAAAGAAGTGGCAGAAAATATAAAAATACCTTTTGATGAAGAATTGAACTATCATCCTGAATATGATGGCTATGTTAAAGGTAAATTTATTTAATCTTTTCAACACAGCATAATGTAAAAAGTAAAAACAACATGTGACACTCTTATGCTTTGTTCACAGGTCATCCAGTAAAGCAGGCTGACACAGTAATGTTAGGTTATCCTCTTGGATTCCCTATGTCTCCTGAGGTCAGAAGAAATGACCTTCTGGCATATGAGCCTGTTACAGACCCCGATGGACCAGCCATGACCTGGGTAAAAGTATATGTAATAAATGTTCAAAATGTGCTGTCTTGCAATTTAAAAAATACTCCAACATCCATATATTGGATAGAAATAGAATTGAAACACAAAGGCTTACTCTTGCTTATTCTTTTGTTGTGTCCCATTACAAGATTCATGGTTATACAGCATACTTTGATTAGTAAATACTTAGTAGTTACTACTTTTATCATTTCTGTTTTAGGGTATGTTTGCAATAGGCTGGCTGGAACTTGGAGAGGCAGAAAGGGCTCAACAGTTACTTGAGAAGTGCTTCAACAACATCCAGGGTCCTTTCCAGGTGGCTTGCACTTATTGACTCATGCCTGCACCAAAATCTAACAGTTCCAAGCTTAATATTTAAGGGATTTCTTATCACTTCTTTCTACAGGTATGGAGTGAATCATCAGATGGCTCTGGTGCAGTCAACTTTCTCACGGGCATGGGAGGCTTTCTGCAAGCTGTGATATTTGGCTATACTGGCTTCAGGTCAGTTTTCAGGATTTGATAGATGCAGGATTATATATCTGCCTAAATGTACGCTTATTTTTTACATTTATATTCCAGAGTTCAGAGGGAATGTTTTGCTTTTGCCCCTCTTCTTCCTAATGAGATTTCAGAGCTGTGCATCCGTGGTGTCAACTATCTTGGTAATCAGCTTGATTGGCTGTTGAGGAAAGAAGAAATTTGTATTATTTTAAGGGGAAGCAGTCCTGAGAACGTAAAGCGCTATAACCTACAGGTTCTCCTGAAGGCATCAGGATCTAAAATCCCTCTCATACCAGGTATTACACAAATCACTTGGCTTATTCATCTTTTTTTCTAAATTATGAGCCACCTTCTTGCAATGAATATGTAGGCATGTACTAAAAAAACAATGCAGTAGCTTTTCTTAAACATTATACATCTGTTAACAATATAAAAGATGTAGGATCAGGTGTGAATAAATCTTTTAATTCTTTGTCTCTTGGATGTTTGTACTTTTTATTTTCAGGTCACCCTGTGACAGTTCCCAGGGAGCCTGGGTGCATTTGCAAACTGGATTCAAATTCTACCTGTTGGCCTTTCTGAAGAAACCAGTTTTTGTTCATCAATAGACAAAAATGCTGAGCTTTATTATTATTTTTTCCTTTATTATCTATATTTGCCATTACTGTTAAAAAGTCATATTTACAGCAATTTCGGGATTATGCAGTCTAAAGTTCCATAAGAATTTCAAGAAAATATATTCTTCTTGTGTGTGGGCCTTATTAGTGCTTCTGCCTCACAGTAAGAAGTTTGTGAGTTCAAACTCCGTTCAACTTGAACTTCCTTGGCCAACTCCGGCCTGTCTGTGAGGAGTCTGCATGTCCTCAGTCTGCATGCAGGAGTCTGACAGAACCCACAGTGCTACCGTGGGGTCTCTCTGGGTACTTTAAAGTGTCCTTTGAGAGTGAATGGTTATCTTGAAGTGCCAGCCCTGTGACTAACTGGCCACAGTCCAGGTGTACCCAGCCTTGGGCCCAATTAAGCTGCTGGGATAGGCTCCAGTCACTCGCAACTCCTATCGGGACTAACTGGAAGAAAATTTATGAATAAATATTTCCTTAATTTTACCTATTGTCATTGTGAGGATAAAATGACATTTATCAACTTAACATGATAACCAAAATGTAACAAGGTATTTTTGATTTAATAAAAGGATTGTTCAATGCAAAGTGTTTACTTTAATTACATTGATACATGGCACTTTAAACTCTATGCTTGCAGAAATAAAGTTAAACACACTTATGTTAATTATTATTACCAAAATATAAATTGCTCTTTTGATGGATAATTCTTCTGTTATTGGGAACTTTACTGCTGTGCTCTCAAAGAACAAGTTATATACAAACACATGCCATTTGTTTTAGATTAATAAGAATAAGGTTATATAATTTAAAAATATTCGGTTTTTATACATACATGTGCAGTTAAGTAAACAAAACAGGTTTAGTCAACAAAACAAGTCCAGACAGGTCTCTTGTCTTGTACATGGATTGTACAAAACTGGGCGGAGGAAGCGCAGGGAATATCCTGCAAGTGAGCGGTTGGTTTATTTAAACTTGCATAGCGCATAAGCCCTGCCTCTATTTATTTATTAGTGTGCTCGATTAGTCATACTGTTTAGTTCGGTGTGAATTGTGCCAAAGATCAATGCCGAGCTCCTCCCGCCGAGAATACTCTCGTAACCAAATCGAGTAAACCCTCCATAAACGTCACTTATCCTCCACACAGGATTGGTTGTCGAAGGTTTGAACGAGTTAAACGGTTTCAGCGGGCTGTGGGCTGGAGTTGATGCTGCTGAGTAGGACGTTTAGACGACAGGGTTTTATTTACACATGATCCTTAAAGGACATTTCGATTAGGATTAGAACACAATGCGAGATAGTTTTTTTTAATTAACGGAAGAGCGTGATTGTCTTTGGAAATTGTCTAACAATGGTAATGTTTTTATGTTACTGTATTAGCGTTTGCATCAATGCTGTTAACCTGCTAACCTTAAATGTGTAGAATTTTCTCATAAAACTTTTTACATGTTACATACAGAGTTTATAACATAGTATTCATGGGGTAATACTTGTCTTTAACACCGTAGTATTGTTAATAATCACTATATTTAACTTGGTGCTACAGTTACGTTGGTAGCCTTAAGCTAACTTGTTCCCTGGGAAACGCCAGCCACTGCTGACAAAAGAAACCTTGAGTTGATGCACAGTTAACCGACATCAAGATTTACCCTTTTAGACGGATATACATGACCACAGTGAAAGATTTCTGATTAAATGTTGTTGGTAAACATTTCAAGTGTTGACTTGTTATCTCTTGAAAAGTCCAGTCTGTTTTAAAAAAAAAAAAACCTGCATGGTGGTTAAATGCTTTGTTCATAAATAATTGTAGCTAAATACATGGCTGTTCATACCTGCTAATATAGTTTTACTGTTTGAGATTTTTACCTTTTTTTATAATGTTAACATTATCAAAATTAATTTTTAAGATGGGCATGTTTTATGTTGTAATGTGTTTTTGTTTTTGTTTGTTTTTGTCATCAATTTTTTTGTTTGTAATATCTGTCCTTGTCAAAAAAACTTACAACTTAGCCATAATATTGTTGAAAGGAATTATATAGCCTGGTGTTTCTTTATAGTGACTGACTAGATGCGTATTGCCTTTTTATTTGCATTTTTTTGGCAATGTGACAATAGCTGTTTATTTGTCTAGGCCACATCTTGGTTGTTTAAAATCCTTTAACCAAATGTTGTGACTTTAAAGATGTTGTGGTTTTGTTTTATTTCCAGGCTGGAAACATGAATTCTGTGCTGTCATCTGTACAATCCCTGATGCAGATGTTCGATGGCAAAGCCCAGGCCTTCATCAGTGAAATTGAAAATGTTCATATGGTTTGGCTTGAAGAGATCCAACAAGAGGCCAACCGCATGTTCACCAGGTAGGTTTTATTCGAAACAATTTTAATGTGATCTACCTTTGGTCTCTAAATTCATAAATACATTTAGTTTTCTTGTCTTTTGCAGAGACTTTAATGCAGAGCCTGAACTTATGCCAAAAACTCCTTCACAGAAGAAGAATACTCGCAGGAAACGTGTATCTTTGGGCCGACAAGAAGATGGTCAAGCTAGGCGAAGGTTATTGCTATTTATAAACTACAAAATGAGTAAAGGTTGACATCTGAAAATATTTCTTACTGATCTCTGATTAAAAAAAAAAAAAAATTCTGCTGTAGGTTTTCTAAGGGAAGACGCAGCAACCTCCGTGGCTCCTCATCCAGTGCATTAAACTGTATTGTTGAGGATGAAGCAACACCTCAAGCCTCTACATCTAAAACTGAAAATGGCCGACCAAAACGCGCTACACGCAAAAACAAACAAACAAAGCCTGATGAAGAGGAATTAAACCAGTCGCCTTCTAGCAGCATAAAATCTGAAGATGTGGACATGAAACCTGAGATTGTACAAGAAGAGGAGGAGGCGGTGGCGGCGAAGGAAGTTAAGGATGTAGAAGTTAATGTGGAAAAACCATGTAGCACTACAGAATCTCCAACAAGAATCCCCTCTCCCGAGGTAGTGGTCTATATCTCTTCATCAGATCGCTTGTCCGCTGAGTTTGCTGTGAACCCAGAAAGCTCTCCTGAATGCACAGCTGCCAAAACCGCAATTGCAGAGCCAGCTCCGAACACACGTCGAAGTTCTATGCGGCACTCTCTCAAACTGCGTCACTCTTTGGCTGGCCTGAGACACAGTATGACTCAAGAGTCCGTCCGCCGCGCCTCACGCAAATCCATAATTAAGAGAATGGTGGCTCGTATGGAAAACTCTACATGTAACAGCAATGCTGGTAAGCTATAAGGAAGGCCCGACTATGTCAACATAGATCCACATTTAGTTAGTGTTAAAATTGTTTCTCATTTATTGTAGATGATTCCTGCATGGACTCTGTCGAAGAAGAGGAGGTTGATGCGTAAGTCATGTGATCTTAATGCCGTACATTATTTAAAATATTACCACTAAGCTTATCTTTATTTTTTTTTATTTATTTTTTTTAAATACTCTTTTCTGTCACGCAGAATGGTAATGTCCAAGACTGCTGCTACTGAAGAACCTGGTATGATAGAGGAAAAAGTATGTCCTTTTTATGAAAGTGCACAACTTTGTTATTGTACATATTAAGTCATTTCATTGATTGTTTCTCTCTCCAACCAGACGCATGCTTTTGTGAATGAAACTGTACAGCAACAACTTGTACGCATTACTCGCTCTGTTGCTGCCAACTCCCCAAAACTGGCACCTCAACCACTGTTCGCTGTTGTCAGCACTCCAGACAAAAGACCAGGTACAAACAAATTAGTTAATTATACACTATAGATTTAAATTGGCTGCTAAGTAGCAGACAGTTTAATTAATGTATATATCTCCATACATTTTTGTTCCAGTTACAGCTGAAAAGCGTCAAAATTCCCAGTCAGCTCGTCGGTGAGTGTTTATTTAATGCCTGTTATATCAATACAGTATGGCAAACAATCCTTTATCTGAGATTTAAGGTGGAAATGACAATTTATTTTTTGATGTAGGTCAAGTACCAAGCGTAAAGCCCCTGATGTAGAAGAAAGCCCAACAAAAAGATTCTCACCTCCCAAGAAGAGTCAAAGTGTAAGAAATGTACTGTTTGATGTAAATACAAAACATACAGTATATTATGTGTAATTAAAATAATGTCAATGGTTTCTTTTATTGCAGGCAATCAGGCCAAATATGAAATCTTTTCTCCACACTGTGCAGAAGAATCAGATACTAATGATGACTCCGTCTTCCCTTGGCCGGTCTACTGTCCTCAAGTCTTTTATTAAACATACCACTCCTCTAAGGGTGGATCCAAAGGTGAGTTATGCTTTTACCACTGCTTCTTTTTGTTTTACATTTGCTAAAATCTTAACCACAGACACTGTAAACTAGGGTGGGATAATGTAATGTTGTAATATTTGTGTCATATTTGTTTAAACCAACAATTTGAGGAAGATCCAGAGATAATTTTTTTATTCTAGACAAATTCGCTCTGGTTTCCTTTGGTGAATGAAGTCTATTAAAATCTTTCCAGAGTTTTAATAAATATGCTTGGCCCTCTTGTTTCTTTCTCCTCTCCACTAGATGAGCAGTGGTATAGTGGTAAGTGTAGTTATGCAACTAAATGTCCTTAGTTGTTGGCTGTCTATAGCATGTTAAATGTTTCCATTGCAAAATTCCATACACGCTCTAGTGGTTGATATCATTGATCCACTAGATCACTAATGGTCTGCATCATTCTAATAAGCTCCTAAAATCAATTGGTGTGTTTTTAACCCCACAGTTTTTGTTTTACTATGCCCAAGGTAAACATTTGTACACGTTCTGTTGTGTTACTAGGGTGCTTTATTAACCCTACCAAGTTATATGGGCCTTTGTTTTCTTTACACCTGGTGTGTGCAGTGGTGGTGTTTATTTAAATCTACGATCTACACAAATTGTGTTTTGTTTTCCGCTGGCCGCTTAAGCAGTAGTTGACATTTGTCATTGTCGCACAATGTCAAATATTTTGTTCCCCTTTTTTCTGAATTGTTTTGTTTTGTTTTTACAGACTAAGGAACGTTACAAACTGGAAGCACTTAAAAAGAAGCAGGAGCAAGAAATTGAAAGAATGAAGAAAATGGAAGAGGAGAAGAAAAAGAAACAGGATGAACTAAAAAGGTTAATGGCTACTAATGATAAACTTATGTAGTAACACACATGCATACAAAGATAAAGGAATATTATTTTTTGTTCCATTTTTATACTTTCAAATCAGGAAGAGGGATGAACGATTGAGACGAGTGTTTGAAGCCAAAGTAAAAGAAGAACAGAAGGAAGAGGAGAAGAAAAAGAAGATTGAGCAAAAAATGGCTCAGTTTGATGGGAAAAATGACAAGGTAGGCATTTAACCATTGGCTGTAGACCAATTGACACAGAAGCAGAAACTCATCCCATAACAGAAATTTAAGTACACTTTTCATGAATAGCGTTTGGCAGAGGAGAAGGCCAAGAAAAAAGTGGCCACAAAGCGACAAGAGGAGCTGGAGCTGAAAAAGAAGCTGGAGGAAGAGGCGAAAAAGAAGAAGCTTCAGCAAGCAGTAAGAGTAATTCTATACTCTAATTCTTAACTCTATACACACAGTCTGCAAAAGAAACAATAAACATTGTTATTTTTTTTATATTTTCTTTTACAAGTATAGTTATATTAATGTACTAATGTTTTTTTTTGTTAAAAAATATTGGCACACAACTTTGCTATGAAAACTGTAGAGCACAATTACTATAGCTGTAAGCTGTTCTTAATTTCAGGCGGAAGAGAAGCGACAGCAGGAATTACTGACCAAGAAGAAGGCTGAGGAGGAAGAGCGGGCTCAGAGACAGGCTGAAGCCCGCAGAGCTCTGGAGCTAAAGCGGGAGCAGGAGAGAGAGCTTGAAAAGGAACAAGAGAGAAAAGCCGCTGCTGAAAGGTTTAATCATAATTACGTGGAGTCTTTTGAAATGGAGGGAATTTCTGAAAATTAACACATTTGTGTTTCAGGGAACGACTTGAAAGAGAAAAGGCTCTTGCGCTGCAACGTGAACTGGAGCGAGCAGCACGAGAGAAAGAAAGGAGAGAACTGGAAGAAAAGAGGAAAGCACTTGAGGAAAAACGGAAACTGGTAAAATAGTTTTATACATTTAAGCAATCTAGGTGTCCAGTGTTCTTCTTGAAGCACTTGGACTTGAAGTTACTTTTCTCCATATTAAATCAATTCTTTTCACACAGATGTAACAAATATAATTACATCTCAGTAGTATAATCTGTGTTTTTATTTTTGTTTTTTCTACCTAAAGGAACAGCAGCAGCGCTTGGCTGCTGAAAAGAAAGCTGCCAGGGAGAGAGAAGCTGCGGAAAAAAAGGTTAGATAACAAGAAACGGTCAGATAATGTGTCTACAGATATAACTGTACAAAATTGCTAATGTTTATTGTTCTGCTTATTGCATGCACTTAAGATATATTTATATTTTTCAAACATTTCCTTATCTTCCTTTTTGAAAGAAGGCTGCAGCTGCTCTAAATACCACAGTGGATATTGAGGTAGGACATGACATTATATGCAGAGTATTTTGATATTGTAATGTTACTGTGCAGATGTTTGTATGATGTATTGTTTAAATTGAGAATATGCACATTAGAGGATAGTGTAACAGAATGGATGTACACTTAGGGCTTACATACTATGTAGTTATGTTGAATGTATACATACACACGTGTTAATGGGGGGTTGTATTCTATGTCTTTGTGTAAATTTATGAAAATATATGCAACTAAAGAGGAATTGGTGTAGGAGACTTGCATAAAACTCAATTCCAGTCAGGGTTTCTGTACTTATCATTTGTAATACATTTTTCTATTTGACAGCATTTATTACTAATATTATACTCTTATCTTATTAGCGGTCTGTTTTAAGCACACCTAAATGCAAAGGAGGAGGACTCAATCAAACTGTAATTATAGATGTAAGTGCATGTGAGAGAAATGAATTAACATCAGCCAGTTGACAAGGAAAATAAGAGGCTGTTTTATGGGTTTTAAGGTTCACACATTGATACAGTTTGTTTAGTCTTAGACTCACAGTATAGTAGAAGTCTTACACTAACATCAGCTGCTCTAAATATATGTTCAACTTTACTGACTGTCTTTAGTAATGAATAATATTGTTCTTTTTCTCAGCGATCTGTAATGACTACACCAGTAGCCAAAGGAGTAGCAGGAGAAGCACTCAATGTGACTGTGGATATTGAGGTATGTGCATGTGGCAAAACGACCAAAGACTTTTTAGTCTATAATTTCTCAACTGCAATATAATGTTCCTTCTGACAGAGGTCCCCACAGTCATACTCAATCACTCCAAAGGGAGGAAGCAAGGCGCCTTCCAAAAATATAGAAAATTATGGGATGGACCAAAACAGTGACGACTCGACTGATGATGAATCGGCACCAAGAAAGCCTATCCCATCTTGGGCTGAAGGTACTACAATAAATGTTTCATAAAAGGTGTAGCATTTTACTATTTTGTATTTTGCTTGAAGACATAATAAAAATCTTTCTTTCTCTTCTTAAGGTCATAATCTGCAGCTAATAATTAAGAAGCAGTATTTCAACCCACCAAATTTAGACTCTTTCTTTGGAACAATCGAACCACCAAATTTGGAGAGTATTTTTTACAAGAGCAAGCCTCGTTATTTTAAACGCACCAGCTCTGCGGTGTGGCACTCGCCTCCAGTTGGGAGCAAGTAATGTCTGTACATTAATACAGACTTCCACTGCTGTATAGTTTTATTTTAATGTCCAATAAAGTCTTTTTCAAATGTTGTTTCTAATATTACATTTGTTTCTGATTGTAGTTATAGACAGTCTGGAATATTGTAATCACTGTATGATTATATAATGGATTTCATAAATTGTTGCCTTTTTGTTTTTTGTGAGAACAGGGAATTGTCAATCAGATGTAAAATGTTATGGGAGAATATTAGTGAGTGTTGTGAAAATGGTAGAGGTTGCTTGTTACCACTATGATTAATTTGGTAGAGGTTGCTGAATCTGAATTGACTGTACACAAGAAAACTCCTTTATGTTGAAAGCAGTGAGTAGAGTGCATTTCAATAAAAATAAATGTATAAATACAAATGACACTTGATAATGCATTTATGTTTTAGATTTGGGGTTTATGTAGGAGGACGTAATGGAAAAATATTTAATTTTAACGAATATTACATTTGCATTAAAATCTTTGAGCTCTAATTTTCTGCAGCTTTTCATCCCACCTACTCAATCAGTTACGCTTGCCTCAATACATTTTCAAGGACAGAATTAGCATTAGCCACCAGAAATTGCAAATTGTTCAAAAACAAGATGGTTTTAGCAAATGCCCTCTACAGATACTGTGTTTATTCTCAGTGCCTAGGGAGAGAACATAAGCAACTAGCTACACCACATCAATTAGCCCCCAATTGTACCAGCACAGTGGGGTAACCATAGTTACTAACAAAGTTATTAGAAGTTATAGCTATTATGCTAAATCATACATTTCTATGCTAAATATTGTTTTTATTCTTTGATTGTGGACTTTTCTATATGGAAAACAAGGAGTCAGTTTGAATTAAAAAAAGTTTTATTTACCGGTTTAAGTTTGCTAACTTGTTAAAATGAATAGAAAGGTACTTCGGTTGCCGTCAGGCCTGTGCAGTTATTAATCTCACTTGGTTGGAAAGGTCTCTTGTAAGTTTACCCGTAGTCTTCGCATGATGTGCTTCAGCCTAAACTCATTACAGGTGTCTCAGATGGTCAGAGCTCAAACTTAACCCAATAGATTTAAAAGAGGTAATAGTGCATTAGTTTCAACATATGAAACACCTGAGAGTTGCATCCCTCTTGAAAAATGTATGGGTTCGGAAATATGATTACAATTTTTATGTCAATATCCATTTTCTGAACAATAAATTACCATAAATACTACTTACATTATAATCTGTAATTACAGGTTTTATGTTATGGATAAATTTAAATAAAAAGTGGGTGTGTTGTGATCTGTGTCATTTTCTTGATACTGCCCCTTTAATAGCTATTTCAGAAGAGACTGTATCGATATATATATACTGTCATAGCCATTTTGCTGGCCAACTTTTCTGCCACATGCATAACCAGTAGTAGATTATAAATGTGTACTTGCAAACAGAGACAGCGCCCAATTTTTCTTATCTATTCTATCTATTGGACAACAATATCCTTATCTTCATATCTAGGTTATCGATCCAGCAGAGTACGTGTGTATCCTGGGAAAAAAACGGCTGGAGAGCTGTAATGTACCGATTGCTAGCGAATATAGTATTTGGGCATATTGAGGTACTTTTATTTTTTTACTTATTAGTAATACTTCAAACGCTACTTCTGTTGTGTTAGATAAAATAAAAACATACTTCTATATTTTATTCACTTGGAAAATGTGGGTTTTAGCAAATACAGTAAGATTACATAAAAACAATTGTTAGAGGTCTTTTACTTTTGTCTTAAAGCTAGGATTATTTTATTTAATGGTTAAGTGGTGCATCTACTTATCCTTATGATTCCTTTGCTTGTATTTATTCCTTTTTTTTATCAGAAATGAGCTCACAAATGGCAGAACTTTCACAAGGACTGTGAGGCTGCTATTAATAGACAGATCAATCTTGAACTATATGCCTCTTGTGTTTATCTCGCTATGGTAAGACATTTTAAAGGTGGCATCTGACACTATTATAATGTAAACAAAATGAATAAGTCTTTTTTTCTCGTATTGTTTTTTACAGGCTTTCTATTTTGACCGGAATGATACATCTTTACCAAATTTTGCTAAATTTTTAGCGACCAGTCCAAGGAAGATCGTGAACATGCAGAAATGCTGTTGACTTTGCAAAACAAAAGAGGTGGTTGTATTTTTCTTCAAGATATCAAGGTTTGTGAAGCTAGTTTATTATTCAGCATGTACCTTCTACAATTGTGATCAATTTGTGTAAATTTCAGAAGCCTGAAAAAGATGAGTGGGGCAGTGGCCTTGAAGCTCTGGAGTGTGCATTACAGCTGGAGAAAAGTATAAACCAATCTCTGCTGGACCTGCAGAAAATGGCGTTGGAACACAATGATTCACATGTAAGCTGCAGTATAGGAGCATAAAAATATCCTTAATTTTTAACATTTGAATCAATGTGTCTTTTTATTTTGTGGTATTTTTCTACAGTTGTGTGACAACATTGAGATGGAGTTTCTGGATAAGCAGGTCAAATCTATCAAACAACTCGCTGACTGGATCACTAACCTGCGTCACATGGGATCATCCCAGAGTGGCATGGCTGAGTATCTCTTTGACAAACACACCATTACTGGCGAGAGCAGTTAAATTTTTGCTACAACACAATGGCACCAGTGTTTATCTTGTTCCTGTTAAAGCTGAGTCTCGACTACTGCAGAAACATAACTGAGAAATAAATCCATTAAGTATTCATTCTATTGATTTTTAATCTAATGTTCAAAATCAACATTCTGCGTCTAGATGTAAAGGTTAGACTATGTGGGCTATTAGACAAACTTGCTAATATGCTGATATACTAATAAAAATAAAAATAATTTATTCAATTTCTCATTATTGACTTCTGTGTATAAAAGAAATGTCAGATATTAACATAGCAAGAGAATAATTTATATTAAAAATGAAAATGATAAAATATATAATATTCTTAGTGTTTTATAGCAATGCTAAAAACATAAATGTACATTTTTGCCTTAGCCAAGCTTACTTGCTCTGAATGATTTCTATGTCATTGTTTAAACCCTAAGTTAATCAGGAAGAGATTAACTCTTGTTTAACAATTTTTGGGTCTGCCTTCAGTTTTCAAAGTCTCAAAATCCAGGTCATGTGTGAAATATTTTGAAAGCTACATGTGAGGCTAGAACAGTTTGTTCCTACTCCTATTCCTGCTCCCTTGGTCCAGCCTTGTTCACCCCACTGTCCACTAAAACACCCAACAGGTCCCCTTCAGCCAAAGAGATTCCTGAATCATTGGGTGAGTTTTGCTGATTGGTTTCTTGCTGTGACAACACTGTATTGGAAACTGTGTTCACAGTATTGCTTAAACCGCCATTTGCGCCCCCGTTGCTTGCCCTCATGTTAGTGCTAAAGTTGCCATGGTTACTAAAATTATTGTGATTTGTACCATTGCAGAGACTTCCTGTTGTGCTGGTGCTGTTGGTGCCTGTTGCGTTGTTGATGCTGGTGGTGCTGCTACTGGGATTAGTAGGATTTGCTGCTGTACGAGACGGGGGGGTGAACGAAAACACTCTTTCATTTCCATTTCCTGTTGTCCGGGCACTTGAAGGTCCTGGTTGGCTATCTGCTTGTGGCATGTGGTCCAGGGTAAGTCTGGCAGGTGGGGGCCTTCGAGAAAGCAGGCCATGTCCTGCTCTTAGTTTAGCGATGGGGCTAAGTTCAGGGAGAGGGTCAGGGAAGGAGAAAGCAGGGGTACTGGGCATTTCGCCGTCTTCACTAAGCCAGGGGAAAGCTGAAGATGGAGGTTGTAGAATGTGGTTCGGTGTGTCAGGAGTTACCTGCTGTGAACCCACTCCTGGATGTGCCAGAGAGCTGCAACTGCGATCCCAGTCATTTTGAGCCCGTCTAGGTGGACGAGGGCGTGGCACAGTGGGTGGCACACAGTGGATAGGTGTTTGTGGACAGCTATAAAACCCAGATCTCTCAAACGGGGGCATGGCAGAGAAGGCAAAGTCTGGCTCTCGTTCTTGGTTCAAAGGGTGTCGGGCTTGGCTCGGAGTTGATGGCGCTTCTTGGTGCAGGTAAAGAGGGAAGCGACTCAGAGGAGCCCCTGGACGTCTGCGCAGGAGAGATACTCGGGAGGAGCGAGGGAAATTAGGAGACTGAACTCCAAGCAGACGCCCCAACCCTCCCAGCAATGGTGTGGAGTAGTTGGCTTCCTCATTTTCTTTAATCTGCTCCAGATTTGACTGAAACTCCATCTCCTCCTTGGGAACACTGATTAGAAAAAGTTACAAAACAGTTACATGACAGCTCATAATGTACTGAAAAATTATAATTAGAATTAACCTGATATCCAGAGCTGAGCCCATAAAAGAGGGTTTGCGGTGCTCTACGCTGGCAGTGGTGTATGGAGGCTGCGGTTCAGACTCATTCCAGTACATGTCTTTCTCAACTTGGGGCAGACTGTCATACATCTCATCCACCGACAGCAAGGACACCTGGAGAAAATAAAAAATTAACAATCAGATAGAAAAAACAGATACAAACAAGATAAGAGGAAGTTTTGATTTAGTGATGAGATGCAAACCTGCAGATTTCGATCAACCAGCCAGTTGGTTTCAAAATCATCATCATCCTCACCAAAAGGGTTTATTAGTTGCTCAGCAACCTGTAAAACAAAATTAAATGAGGAAAATTGATTAAAAAAAAATATGAGCACCAATTGCACTGACATCTGTTGTTTCTCACCTTCAGCCAACCAACATAGAAGAAAAACTGCAACAGGGTAAAAATGGGCAGGTAGAAGTCAATATCATGGCCAGGGTAACCTTGAGTTGGATCCAAAAACTGACGCCCAATCAGACAAGCCAGGAAGAAACTGTAGACAGCCACTGTAGCTACCTAAATAAAATAATTCCCCAACTTATTCAAAATCTTAATAAACTCATTAATCTCTCACTACATCTAAATTTTGATTATTCTTAATTTCTTGACAAGTTGTGATTATTTTCATTTGTTGGCTAATTTTGGCACAGGTTCAGTCGTCATTACTTAATTGTAATTTGATTACTAGTTTGCACTAACTTGTTAGGCTGCTAACCCATATAATTTAGTCACAGCATGTAAAACCTGAGTATAGACAAGAGGCAGGCTGATCCAGTCGTAACCGTACAGCTTCATACACCTTGACCGCAAACTATTCAACTCCTGAAAAACGTGAGAATTGCAACACATGCCATTTCAAAAAGTTTCCACCAAATTTACACATGCAAAATTGTAAATGAAAACACACGGTAAGAATGGCTGTAAGTGCCACGTCGTTGTTAATACGGCCTTCAGTTCGAGCCCTCAGAGCCAGATTAACAAACCACATGCAAGGAACCCAAAACTTGTTATGAGGGGAAGGCAGGTTCTCCAGATGCTTTAGCTCTTCTGACGTCATCAAACCTAGAAAAACAAAAACTGTAGGATAACCTAAAACCACAATTTAAAAAATCAACTGTTCCTAAATCCTAATCAACAGGAAACTCATAATCTGAGCTAATGTATTACCAGCTAAGACAGGATCAAAATGTCGTACCTGCCTGTACAAGATGCTCCATGGTGGGAAACCTCTTGTAAACAGCTGTGCTGACAGAGCGATAAATAAGCACACCTGAAAGGTTGGCATATCGCATCAGAGTTCGACGGGTCAGCCTCGCAACCTCATCCACTCCACGAACATGAGCACCAACTAATGCTGCCAAACGGTCAGGCCAAGGTATGTTTTCATACTGGCCCCACCAACGGGACACCACTAAGGTAACATAAAAACCTGGCACAAAAGAGAAAATTAGTCCATTAAATTAGAGAACGCCTCAAAGTACTTATTACTGTATCACAAACACAATTTAAGATTAATACACAATGCATTTAGTCAATAACTACAAATATAAGGCAGCTCATTTGTGTTTTTAATAGTGTAACAAACTCACCCAGCACAAAGGACACAGGGATGAGCTCTGCGTAGTGGTCACAGTATATTGAGAGCTTTTCAAACTGCTTCTTCTGGTCTTTATTTAGTACATACCTGGAGCAGAAAACATTCATGGTACATTGTTGTGGGACATTTTTACACTTGACTTGCAAAGAACCTTTCACCATTTAAATTAAAATCTGAATTTATCATCCAGTTTGTCCACAAGAGGGGACTGAGAGGGTTTTCTTTTTTTTATTAATATCAAAATTATCAAGCACTAAATCAGTTTTGTCATTCTCAAATGTATTTTTTTTTAGAGAGAGTTGTACCTATAAACAACACTGAAGAAGTAGTATAAGAAGGTGAAGATGATAAGCTCTCTGTAAAGCAGTTTGTAGATGCTGCCCTTCCAGCGCAGGAGCAAGTGAAAGAAAGTCCCCAGACCTGCATCGGCCACTCTGCGTGAGTAGGTAACTGTCATTGCTGCTTGTTGGCCAGTCCTGCCGACTGTGTCCTGACATGAAGAAAATTGATGTTGTGTTGTCTTGTTATAGGCCTGACTCTCATAAGGTCAATTTAGATGGGTATCTGTAATAATGAAGCAAAACAAATTAGATATTTAAGGTACTTGATAACAATAACTTATGAATACACTATGGTAAGATAAAGCAAGGTAGTGCAGTACATCTCCTAAATCTTTTCACACGAGTAATATATAGCCCTAGTCCAGTGCTAAATTGTCTCAATTTTAAAAAAAAAACTGAACAATTCAAATGTCTAATTTAAAAATTTACACATAAAGTAGCAGGGAGTACGTACAAACTACCCTCAATAAATGTCTGGCAAATGTACTCACATATTCTGGAGTGTGGCAGCTGCCCCAGAGGAACTGTACAAAGAGAATCTGGGGTGAAAAGCAGAGCAACAGGACTCCTACACCTCCGGTCACTTGATGTAGTAATCTGTTCATGCAACAAAGCTGCATTGTTTGAGCCAGGTTCTGTTAATCTGGTGAAATCTGAGGACAGCACTGCCACAAACAGGTTGGTTATGGGCATCAATTATATATTAATGTTCATTGATATAGAAAAATATGATTTGAATTAAGATGACAAAGATTGCGTTTTATAGACTTTTTTTCATCATCATCCGGTCTTGAGCCTCTAAAATTCAGGTGAAACTTAGACTCAGGCCCCCTGCTGGAAGATATGTGTAGGCCTGGACTCAAGAGTTGCCAGAAGGTGTTAGTTAGTAATTAACCCTTTCTGTCCAACCAGAAGACCTAACAGCAGGGCGAAGTACGGACGCAGTTCAACCTGCTAAACTTATTCTCTCTTATCACACTCAAAGAGCACTTTCAACTGTTTTACAACTTTATGGCACAAATAACTTACTAGGAATACAGCTCATTTACTATGATAGTGAGTATATAATGTCTTTACATCTATTTTTAATATTTTGGAAGAGGTTGAATATACAGTGTAGTGTATTTTAATCTATTCTACACTGTTACAATGTCTTATGGTTAATGTTTTTTATGGAGGGGGGGGCGTACATGGAAAATGTCCTTCAGCTCTGTTTTATCAAGAGTGTTACAGTGTGTCTAAGGTAGTTTACACAGTTTGGAGGGCATTGCTTATTCAATGACGACCAGAGGCTGGTTTATTAGAGGACAGCTGCAGTCTAGTCTCTAGTTTGATTTAATTCAAATAAGATCCGAATGCTTTTTCTTTTTAAACTCTCCACAGTCAGAGAGGCATGGATGCCTTCGAGGGGATTCACAGAGTCCAGATTTCCTCTTCTCCACCATCTTCAGCTTCAGCCAGTCCAGGTTATGAAGTCCTGAGAACTGGCAGATCGGGAATAGCAGTTTATTCCTCGACAGTCTTCTTTGGGACAAATGGAGTACAGTCGGCTGCCAGGCACACACCAAGCAGAAAAAGTGAGGACATCTGTGTCGTTGGACAGTAAGTGTCAAGTGTGAAGCAGGAAAATGTTTATATAGTAGATTTATGGGAGGAGTTTTGAAGAATGCTTTCCTCATTCTCATAACATTTAATTGACACATACTGGTACCGGTGTGTAAAGATGGTAAGAAGGAGGAAATGATTGTACAAAAACATTTAAATCTTCTAACTTATATATTCTTAAAACTGCCAAAAACAGGACACTTGGTTTCATTTTTAAATATAATTGTAAAATGCACCTGCTTTTTTAAAACTTCCTGCGCTCATGTTTTCAAAGTGACAAATAATCTGCTTCATTTATTTTATTATTGTCAGAAGTTGGTCTCTGACATTTCTTATGTCTAAACAGTACTATTGTTTTCTTGAAACAAAGTGGATGTTTAATGTTAAAACAACAAAGCAAGTGTCTTGTCAGTGCAAGGTCAAATCAGCACCTGTTAAGATATTTTTTTTTTTTTTTAAAAAGAGGGCACTAAAAGCCAAAAGAAACTGAGGATGAAGAGATGGAGAAATGTTAAAACCCCTAAGAACCAGGGACTGTGATCACGGCATTTTTGGTTTATAGTTTGTGCTTGTGGAGTAGAGATAAGAAAAAGATGTGACTAATAGACCTTTTAAGTGACAGCAAAATATGGAAAAAATATATTTTTTAAACCATTTATTCTGAAAAAACAAACAAAAAAAAAACAACCAAAAAACAAAACAAACGTGTTGATTTGTTGCACAGTTTTCTCTGTAACATTTGTCTTTCTACACAATTAAAGGGTGCTATTTGGTAAAGCCTGCAGCAGTGACATAGGCCACATCGAGAGCTGTGTGTTGTTGAGTGAGTGAGGTATGTGCGTTTTTGTTCGTGGCGCTGGGAGTGGATGTGGAGTCATGTGACCCGCGAGAAGGAAAGAGGCAGAGCACTGGGAGAAACACTCCTGTCCTGGGAAACAACGAGTTCTTACTCTTAATATAAAAGATATCGCTTTGAAAGTGTCACCGCAGTCACATTTGCAGTGAACTTTTATCGTCTTGTTTAGTAAACTGGTTATTTGTTTGCTCCCGCGTCCGCATTCCTCCACTGGCCGTGATTTGAAGACGGAGGTAGCTCCACGTAACCCTGGCGCAAACACTTTGATTTCAGTGTAACAACAACAAAACACCATCGTTTGGACGCTGGAGGGGAGAAGCTGACGAAGCTGAACCGAGGTGCTTATCCGGACACTAACCGAGGGTAAGGGCGCGTCACTGAGGGAAGCCTCTCCGGAAAGTTAAGTAGTCACTCGACAAATGTATCGGTTTGTGATGATGAGCTGCGTCGAGAAACTTTTCTCTACCTGGTAAAATCAAATAAAAACATACGTTAAAGGAGCCACCGCTCTGTGAGGATAGTAGCAGAGGGTCCTGGTCTGGGGTCCATCTGGGGTCATTTCCTTTCAGAGGTCTACAGCTGCATTGTGTCATTAATTATCAAACGCCACACTTTTTGCTTATAGAAAGTGATTGATACACTTACTGTTTTATTGTTGTCAACGTGAAAGCTACTTACTTATGTTTTCTTCCTTTTAGTGGGTGCAATAACTTTTAGGATAGATTTTATGGTAGGCTATATTTACTTCAGGACACTCTCACTGTGATTTATCATTTATTTTGCATTTATGGTTCTCTTTATGGGTACTGCTAACCATGAATTTTCTCAGTACTGGACACTATCAACACATTTGTCTGACTTATGGCTGTGTGCAGGTTGGTCGATCTGGATCCCGCGCCAGAGTCCCATCTAGAGGGAGGTGGTCATGGGGTCTCCACAACCCCAGACCTCTCCCGACTACGGAGCTCCTCACTGGAAATCAGAGAAAAAGAAATTCGAGAAAAGGGCTCAGAGATCCTTAGGGAACAGCTGGACGCTGCACAGAGGGTGTTGTAACCTATTTTATGCTCACAATAACACAAGTGTTATGTAATCTGATAAAATGGATGACAATGCAAATGTCCTTCCTCTGTTAAAAGTGCCTTTCTGTGTTTTTTTTTTTCCTTTTTCTTAGGAACTGAAACTTAAAGACAAGGAGTGTGAGCGCCTGTCACAGGTCAGGAATCAGCTGGAGCAGGAGCTGGAGGAGCTGACGGCCAGTCTGTTTGAGGCAAGCACTAATTACCCCTTTGTGCTGAGGCCAGTGTTATTCTGTCAGATGCATCGAGGTGCATTGATTTTTGTCTCTTCAAATTTACAGTCTGATTCTTGTCCTAAATCTTACAGCTAAAGAGAAGGAGCATACCACAGTACGCTGCTCATCAAAGCCACTACTCTGTACTCTTATCCATTCTTTACACTGACTCGACTGCTTGTATCTATACACGCTTAAACTTCTTTAATTGACCGTTTTACCATTTCTCTTCCTCTCGCCACAACATGTAACACAGCTAATAATGAACAGTTATTTTGTTTTCTGCATTGTGTCATATACAGTGTTGACTAATTATTTCCCCAGACCTAAAGGATTTTTGCTGTTTGTCTTGCATGTCTTGTTACGCACATGGTTCTGTGTCAAGAGTGATGTCTTAATGTTTTTATTTCTCTAACAAAGGAAGCACATAAGATGGTACATGAAGCCAATGTCAAACAAGCAGCAGCAGAGAAGCAGTTAAAGGAGGCTCAGGGGAAGGTAAGTTCACTTTTATCTCCTGACTAAAATGATTTCATCTTTTTTTTTTCTTCTAAAGAGAATAAATTCTTATTGTCTTGTCATTGTTGCCTTTTAGATTGATGTTCTACAAGCAGAAGTGACGGCTCTAAAAACTCTGGTGTTGACCTCGACTCCGTCTTCACCAAATCGTCAGCTGCACCCACAGCTGCAGACTTCCAGTACCAGGGGAGCGTATAAACATGTTGGGGGCCACATTCGCAACAAAAGTGCCAGTGGTGCCCTTCCACCAACCCATGGGAACACAGAAGCACCATCCGTTTCCATTCAGCCCACGACAAAAGAGAATAGTGAGGTAACTGGTGAAGATTAAGTGGTGTGTGTCTCTTTGTCTATCTTTTATCTTTCTGATTCATCCTTTTGCTTTTTCCTCCTCCCGGCACTAACGAACTCTCTGTCTCACTCCTCGTGTGTCTCTGGTGTGTTTTCTGTATTAGCTTGTTGTTCCTGCTTTTCTTTCTCTGATTTTCTGCCTGGTTCCTGGATACTCTGTTACTAGGACTTATGACCCTTACCTTCATGAGCAGGGTGAGGAGATGTACTGCAGACAGGTAACTTACAAGTACAAGGCACAAACCTCATCTCCTCATTTTGCTGATTGTAGTTATTGTTGATCAATATTACATTAATACTGCTACACATTCACCTAGATTCTCCAAACTTTTTTCATTAATGAACCAGCCCTTTCAAAAGTTATAGCTTTTGATTTACCCATCAAACTACTGCATAAAAGTCTGAACTGGTAATAACTTCACTTTACTAACATGCAGCTTTATTCTTACATTAACCTTAACGTAAATAGTATTATAAACATTAATTATGTAGTGCTCAGTTAGTGTATCTGTTTAGTGTATCTATGTATTTAAAGTCATGCACGGTTTAACTCTTTACAGATGGACTCAGTTCTATTCGCAGAGTTTTTGATGTGGAAAGAACATCCCAATTTAGACCGCTCTTCTGCATTTTTGAGTCGGATTTATAAAGAAGACATCGGTCCCTGTCTCTCCTTCACAAGATCGGAGGTCAGAGTCAGCTCCTGCATAAACTCAACATGTTATTTGCTTGTTTTATAACAGTACGCTGTTTTGTTGTCCACAGTTGTCTGAGCTGGTGCAAAGTGCAGTGGAAAACAATTCTCTAACTATTGAGCCTGTGGCCATGTCAGCGTTACCAATGGTTAAGGCCTCATCCATAGAGTGTGGAGGCCCTAAGTGAGTTAAGCGCCTTAACGTCTACATTAAGCAGCTGGTCTCTGTCACTATTTAATGCAAACAATAGCCAAGTCAGTTCTGGAAATTTACCGTTCACATGATTTGTTGGTTGTAATTATTTTCCTCTATTACAGCAAGTTTATCTCTATGGCTTTTCACAATCAATCAATGGGCACATTTCTAATCTCTTTCATTTTAAAATCTCTTTCAGTGGCTTTAGGGCAGCAATAGAGACGTAAGTTCTTTTAGGAATCACTTTTTCTTTCACTTTACCTGTAGCAATAAATGAAGTCTATTAATAGTTCACAGCATGCTTTTTCATTGACTAACTGCTTTCACGTCTCACATCTTTGGGATATTTTTCTTTCTCTAAGACACATCATGTTATTATTTTTTTTTTTTACATAAACACATGTCATTGATGCAACTCACAGCTGATATTTCTCTGTTTTGTAGAAAATGTGCATTGAGTGGCATGTCGCGGTTGTGCAGACACCGTATCAAACTTGGCGACAAAGGAAACTACTATTATATTTCTCCTTCATGTCGAGCGCGGGTGACTATCTCTTTTTCTGTAACCTTCAAACAAACACAGCAGTACAATCTTTATAGTTGAACTTATCCTTGTCCTCATTTCTTTTTTTAGATAACAGCTGTCTGCAACTTTTTTACTTACATCCGTTACATTCAGCAGGGTCTGGTGAGACATAATGGTAAGTTACTTTTAAAGCCATATCTCGGCCTCCATTAAGATTTCATTTCAGCTCTCATTGATTGTACATTCCTTTACGTCTGTCCAGCGGAGCAGATGTTTTGTGAGGTGATGCGTCTCCGCAAAGAAATTACAGTGGCAAAGTTAGGGTTCTATGTGACTGACCAGAGTTAAAAGGAGTCTGCTTCAATACCTAGCCTGACCCAGGACCATTACCTGTGGTAACGAGCAGGTCCCAGATCTGTTTTTGTAGCAGAGTGATGAAGCAAAAATCAGCCAACGAGGGAAGAAGTGTGCTACATCCGAAAAACGCAATAAGACTATTTGTTAAAACCATCAGTTTAATTTTGTGTTGTAAGGATTCAAAACAACCCAAAAACCTGGATTTCCGAGCATAATTATTTTGACTTGACATTTTGTGTCGGCATGGCCCTACCGTTGCTCTGACCTCTCCAGACGCTTTGCATAAAAACAAATGAAGCTACCTTGTTCAACAACCTTCTCATTTACTGTGTCTGGACTTTGTCAATACGTTAATTCTAGTTCCAAGAGATTTTGATTTTTTTTTTTTTTTTTTAATGACCAAGCTTTAATACAAGTGATAAAAGCAATATTTACAATCACATTATGTAATTATAAGCCATATGCATGAATGCAGCCATTTTACATGTTGTTTATTCATTGTACCTCATAGCATAGATTTATATTATGGTCATTTTTTAAAATAAAAGATTGTATTTCAAGATAAATATGAAGAATATTATGACAAGTGCAATAACAGCTTCCTCAGCTTTGTTTAGGGTTGGAGGCCTTTGGCTCAGTGTACTGATAATTAGCTGTGTTTTTTTAGGCCACATACTTATTAAAACAAGCTGTGCTACCAGACCTTTGTCCTGTGTGATTTGTAGATTATTTATGTTTTAAACTTTAGTATGTGAAGGAACAATTTATTTGTCCTTCTAGCTGTTGCAGAGACTTATTTCTTGATACTAGTTTCGGATTAAGCTCTGCCAGGAACTGCCTGGTCACTTTGACACAAAAGCACTGCTCCACGCCCACAGTAATCAAACTGGTTTTGAAACTGTGATAGAGCAGAGGATTCAGTGGAAATACTGCCACTGCTTTTTTTTTTCCTCTAAGAGGGCTTTACAGTATGAAAATCCGTTTTTGGAACACACATTCCAGTAAGATTTTGGTTTCCAGGATTTAAAACAAACCATGCTGATTATTGTTAATACATACTTGGAAAAAAAAACTATGTTCAAGACAAGTGCATGCTTTTGACAGTTAAATACACAATTAAACTTAATGGAATACAAAAGTACATGTAAACTCTATTCAACTTTTTGCTTGACAACATTTTGCATCAACTAAAACTTTCTTGGGGAAATATCTGTAAGAAAGACAGGGAAAAAGAAAACAATATTACATATGGCTTTTGTTGACACTGCACACATTTAATTTATTGTTGCAGTGTAGCAGGTTCAATCTGCGCTTTTCTCTACATTTGCATACTTACTTTCGATAACAGATCATGGTTATAACCAATAGAGCCACACCACCAATGACGACAGTCACTGCAGTAATAATGGAGGCAACAGACGTTGATGGCTCTAGAATCAAGTTAAAAACATGATTAAAAGACACCAGCAATTCAATTTTCAATCAAGTATCAATACAAAGTCAGACTAACCTAAACATTTAAAGGAACCTGGGGTGTTTAGGCACTTGAGGTTTTTGGGACATGGTGAAACTTGTTCTTCACATTCATTAATATCTGTAACAGCCGAAACACAAATAAGAAAAACGGTATTTGAATAGAAATGAGTAGTTAAGTCCATACCATGGCAGGACGGTGGTGCAGGCCTCCACTTGTTATCTGGGTCACAGCTGATTGACGAGGAGCCCAACAGCTTGAAACCAGACTGACACTGATAGAGAACCACAGCGTTACAGAGCAGAGAGTATCCACCTTGAATCCTGGGTATGGGACCACAGTTTGGATCTTGAAAACAGAGATTAGTCAAAGTTAAAATATGTGTAAAAATTGCTTTGTTTGTATTTTCTCCTCTTTACCTCTCTCTGGTTCTTTCCAGGGGCTGAGGTCTAGGTGGGGGATGAGCGGGTGGGAGCAGGGCAGCATGTCCTCTGAGCTGTGGGTGCGTGAGAACGGGTTAATGGGCACTGAGGTGATGTGACTATTGTCACAAATGATGCGGGACAAAGACACAGTGTGGAGCTGTTTTCTCTGGGAGTTAGTGAACACTCCTTTTCTCTCCCACCAAAACCTAACAGAGGACAAAATATATTTAAATTACACAGAGCAATTTATTACATGCAACTTCCTACATTTAACATTACTAACAGTGCTTTTGAGGATAATCATTTCTTTTTTTCTTTTATTGTTCACTATCACTTTTTTCAGATTTGTTTAATAGACTGATTGTGTTTGCTCCAGTAGGTCTGTCATAAGACTCCATTTCATAATTCTGGTAATAAACCAGTGAGTAAGGACTTGGTTCAGGGCTAGTCTGGGCCTGTAAAATGTCACAGTGTGTATGATCGTAGCTTAGTTCGTGAGCAGTTATTCCTGGAAATACTGGTACTCCTATTCAAGTTTGTGTAGTTTAGATGGCTACATTTCTTTTTTACAGAGTCTCTTGAGGGTATACCCACCTCTATGTTTATGCTACATGTACATGGTCTGTTTCCTTTTACCTGTCTCCATCTCTCAGTGCCCTGAACTGTCTCCCCAAAAGACACGAGAGCAGTGGTCCCACCCGCCCTCCTGGCAAAGCAGGCTCAGAGACTGCTCCCACCCACACATCAATGTTTTGTGGTGTCCCGTACAGGACTTGAAATTTGTTGGCCAAGGTGAAGTTTCCCAAGATATCAGCCAGTTCTGACGTGGTGTTGGGAACAGAGAGGCCACAGAACCGTCGCCACAAGCCATATCCTGCACAGACAAAAGGAAGAGCTCAGCAAATATTTATCATAACTTTAGTGCATGTCAACAGTGAGCATCTGGAAAAGTAAACATGATCTTCTCAACATTGTTAAACGTTTTAATGTTATTCCTGCAAAGAAAACAGGTGTAATAGTATTTAAGCTGAGATGTATTTAATGTCCTGTTATGGCACATTCAAGAATCATTGAGATGTATGTCTAATGTAGCCTACTGCTGCATGTACCTGGGAGGCCATGGTCTCTGCCTCTCTGGAGATTTAGGGCAGCGAGGTCAAGAGGCATCCCTCCTTGTGCCTGGAACAGTCTCTCTGTCAGCTCCTCCACCATCATCTGTCCCGGCGTCTGCAGTTTGGCTGGAGACAACAAGAGACCACGTAACACTGGGTCAATTCCACCTGCAAAGCAAACAGGAAGGCTCAATTGTGCACATCTAAACAGAAAAGTGATTTTATTTTATTTTATTAAATGTCTTTACCTTCTTGTACAACTCTCCAAGATGCAAACAGTGACTGGTGCAGAGGCAGCGGTTGGTTCTGGGAGTCAGTGGTGTATCCTGGCCCCAGCCTGGCCACCATTGGTTGCACAGTGACATGGGCAAAGCGAAATGCAGCAGTTGCAAAAACATTAGCGATGGTAGGCTCCACAGCAGGGTCGTAGCCTTTGTAGGGAGGAATCAGACGAGATGTGGCATTCTCACCAAGGATCCGGGGCAGGTAGTGCTCCCAGGTTATGATCTGAAATAGTAATGGCCTGTAAGGTAATGGTTTAAAATTCTTATGTGACAATAAGTTTACAAGCAGGAGTTATACCTGGTGTATGGCTCCCATGATTTTGCGGGCTTCTTGGTAAAGTGTGTCAGGACTCCAGTGAGGGTTGAGCAGGTGTAGCTCTGTGACTAGTCGGTTGTGTTCTCTTAGAAACAGTGTATGTAACACAACCATTCCCAGATGTTCATTGGCTCTTGAGTCACCTGTTAAACATTAACTATCAATGACCAGACAGATGACATATCCAAATGAAAATGATTGAAATAAACTGCATGAACAGGATAAGATAAATTGATTGATCCATCTGATGACATAGAACGTTTTAGTAACTATAATTTATGTTCATGAAAGTCTAAAACTGTTAGATATACATATATAAAGACATAGGTACCAATATTATTACCTACATGTTTAGTCTCATTTGGCGTAAAATCCATTAGATATGGATGTAAGCTGAGACTTGTACGACAAAGGTAAAGCCCTGAATTCACTGATACATAATACTTCCATGTGAACTGAAGTCATTGGGGAAAAGCCAAGACACAAAAGATAACAATAGACGAGCACAACAGTGTCATAACAACATTTACAATCTCACCAGCCTGAAAGCAGGACGTGATATTCCCCCGAGATACAGATCTGGGAGAAGGGGTGGAGTTACGGGGGCCACAGGGGTCCAGGTGGGTCTGCAGCCGAGGCAGGAAAGGCATATAAGCCAGGTCCTGGTCGGAGTACTTTATGTTGAGGGCCATTGAGCCAATAGGAGAGGACAGGTTCCTCAGAACAGAGGCCAGGCTGGAGGAGCTGCCGTACACCATGCTGGCATCAACAAACGACGTGATGGCGTTGAGCTGCTCACGGGGCTGATGAGGCAGGACTCCATTTGCGCAGCTTGGAGCTGATCGGAAGAAAGGCATACAGCTTTGGACTCCACTGCGAGGGTCTGACAAGGGGATCTAGGAAAAAAAAAAGTGTTGGTGATGGATAAACATGGAGTAGCTGTAACCTGGGCTAGCTATTATGAGTCTTTCTAATTAAAGAGTGTGGTGGATGGTGCTGATTGGAGGATTAGACACTAGTGATTACATTTTTGTCCTTAACAAAATTAAATGGTACTCATCTGCCAAGTAGATGGCACAATTTGTGTAAAAAAAATACAAATTAAAAACATGATCCTAGTCATTTTAATTAAAGCAACAGTGTGTAACTTTTATCTAAGAATAAAGGGTCTTACAGCCTCAAATTGGTTTTAATGGTTTCTTGACATGAAACAGGAAAACTAGGCCCTCTTCTGAAGACTTTTAAAGTGCACCTGGTTCAACAGATGCTCCCCTTCTGAGAGAAGAGGCACGCTACCTTTTGGACAAAACATAATTACCCAAGACCCATTACAGAAGTACATATATGCTGCTTTAGCCCCTGAAAAATGTGGACTGATAATGTTAGCTCCCTTTCCAGTCCTGACAGTGCTACAATATTACAGCTGAGAAATGCCTGAACCTCCTAAAACAAGGGCTGTACACATGATGAATGATGGAGAACAGACAATGGGAGCAGTCAGTGTGGGCTGTGTAGGTGGGAGGCACCTGAATGGGGAAGCAGGGGGTGTCCCGGCTACAGGTGTGGGTGCAGTCCGCTCCAGTCTTGAAAGCTGTTGTACTGGGGCTCTGAGGCGTCAACACTATGTCATGGTCTATCCACTGCCCCCACTCTACGAGCAGGTGGGACAGCGTGGAGTCCAGAGAAATGTTGTCATTTTGGGTGGAAAGCACCTCCTGGGACACCAGCCGCACCTGGTCAAGATCAAAGTTCAACAGAGGTTTGCAGATGAAGACAAATATGACAAGGGCTTTCTCTGTTCAAAGGGACCAACCGGAGGAAGGCTGGCATTGTGATATCTGTGGTCAGGGTCCCAGCCTCTTGGAGTCCCCCACACATCTTCATATTCTGGAGGCAGCCAGCGAGAATATGGCGTATTAGCAGCGCCCCACCTGGGGTACTTCCTGAGCAGGACATTACACACAGCTATAATGATAAGCCCTCGCTCTGTTCCCTCACGTGTGTAGATTGTTCAGCGCTGACCTGTTGTTGCACTCTCCTGTGATGGATCTGTAGCGCTCGGACAGACAGTCTGCGGGACACACAGGTCTTTGCAGCTCAGAGGAACAGCCCGTCACATGCAGCAGTTTCTCCACGTCTCCTTCACTCAGCAACTCTGGTAAACCCAGCACAAAGGTTACTTATCACCTTTTCATAGTCACAAAATATACTTAGTTACAAAGTATGCTTGCAAAGTAATTTAAATAAGTATTTCAAAACTTGTAAAAATTTGGTGTGGACTATACTTTGTGTTGGTGCTCTGTACCGTGAGGTTTGGGCTGCTCCATGCTGTGAGTGTAGACCATCTCTCTGAGAAGCTCCACTGTGTTGTCCAGCAGTTCAGCAGCATAAATGTGAGTCCTGACTGAGGCTTCTGTCTGTTTAAACTGTGACAGCAGGTCACTGGGCCTCAGTGTGCCTTCAGACAGAGACATCTTCACTCTAAAAAACATGAACTTGTGACTAGACGTTTAAATTTTGTATTATAAGATTATAATGTTTTCAATACATTTTGACAAAGGACCTTTCACTAGTGCGCGCATAAGCAGCATCTGTCAACTCAATAGCCATCTGAACAGCCTCCTCCACAAATTCAGACCCCAAATACACCATTCCTGGAAAAAATAACAACTTAGACACGTGTAAAGAACATATTTTGCCAAAAAATAATACAATCAAAATGCATCCCAGTAATAACATTTTCAAAGATAAATATCTTGTGTTTAAGTCCTTTAACAAGTTATGTGAAAAAGTCTTACCTGTAGAATTGTCAACATTTTTCAATAAAACATGATCAATGTCAGAGACCAGAAGCAGCAGAGATAATGACACCTGAAACCAGAAGGATTTCATTTCATTTTCTACAATAATGTAACTTAGAATAACTTAAGTTAGAAATGACTACATATTAACAAACTCACCAAATGAGTGCTCTCCATTTGGACTTCTGTACTGAAGAGGATTCAACGCTCATTTGAAACACTCATCAGTGTCTTATTGTTGCAGTGACTGTGACTCATCTTGAGAGTCAGCAGGTGCTCTGAGCATCAGGTTTGCCATTTATACACTGGCTGCAGGACCAATAGGTATGTGCAGAATCCCCTTATCTGTGCCTGTGGTGACAGCAATCCAACATCAAACAGTAGTCTCTAGCTTGGCTTAATAACTTCACAAATCAAATTTACCTCTGTCCTTCAGTATTGATGAAAACTCTGTGTCAAATCATTTTACAATTTAAATTAAACATTTCAGCTGCTTATCTGAGCTCAGTCAGTCTGTCATCTAGGCAGAAACTATGAAATGCAATAAACTGACCCTTAGCACATTTCTATAACCCCACATCTATACATTTTGTTTTAGAAATACAACACATTGCAAATATAAATACAATCAATTAACAATAGATTTACCAGAAGCTGAAATCTGACAGTCTTTGTAACAGAAGAGGGCAACATTGGCAAAGAGGCAAAGCTTTTGGGGAATTGTAATAAGCTGCAATGACGAATAAAAGAAAGGCTAGGATCTGACAGAAAGGTCACTCTATTAACGTGTGTTACAGAACAAGGCTTATAAGAGCAACGAAAGCTTTCACAAATCAGATGTGAACCACTTTCCTGAGGCCCAGTCTTTTTCCTTTGATGTTCCAGGTGTGTGATAGCAAAAAATGAGTCATGCATCCCATTTCATTACATTGTTGTTCTGAAGAACATGTGTGAGATTATCCTTTTTGGGCCGGTTAAAAAAAAAAAAAAAAAACAGAAAAAGCATGTAGCATATTTAGTTTTTAATGTTTCGGTGCTTTACAACAAGTAAACCAACATTATTTAAATTACATTCCATTTTATTATTACACTTAATATTTGGTCTATTAGTTTTGTATTATTTTAAACATAAACACGATTGATTGTCTATATTTGTCAAACAATGTAATCATAAACAATAAAAATATTCTAATGTTACAAAAAGGACAATACTGACGTCTGTGCAAACACATTCAAGTAAAAGTTAAAAATACTTTTGTTACAGGTTTTATAAACAGTGTATATACTTATATCACAGTGAACGGATTAAGCCAAAGTTTCAGCAGTAATTACTTTAAGAGTTATTTTTTCAATAGCTGAGAGAAACGACCCCGTCTTCAAGCGTGTTGAGACCAAAGGAAGCGATCACAGCACTCCAGCATTGTCTGGATGATTGCCCTGGAAAAAATAAAATATTAAAAGGTTTAATATTGTGCAGAAACAAAAACAGCATGTGCAGGTGTTGTCACCCACCTCTGCCTCTTCTCAGTTACTCTCAGTAGCTCACAGACCAGTTTTGAGTGGGGCGAAAGGACCATCTGTACCCCACACTCCTCTAGGGCGGCAAGAGCCACGTCGGGCCCAGCGGTCCGAGCCAGCATCAGGGTCAGGTTTTCTGGGTTAACTTTCCCAGTGCTTTCTGCCGAATCGTTAGACCCATTAACACCAGAGAGCTGCGTAGACGCAATGCTGCTCTGTTGGGACAGCTGGATCAGGAGCTTCCACTCGTCCAGTGTCTGAGGCTCAACACCTGGGGAAAAGAGTCAGTGCAATGGTTAAACAAGACAATAGTCTGATAATCTTCCTAATATGTATATACAAGGGGTTTAATGGTGTAATAAAAAAAAATAAAAATTCAGGATGGATACTAATAAACAATGTTGACAAGAAACAGTTTACCATCAGGTTCCTCCAGAAGACTAATGTCGTCCAGCTGACAAATAGTAGAAAAAGCTTCTGATCGTTGCTGTAGTTCATTGCAGAGATTGAGATAGCCCAGCCAGTATCTGTTCCACACAAAGAACAGTACAATCATTATTAAACTACACATTTGACTGCAAATGGATATTGTAAAACAAAAAAATAAATAAATAAAAAGAATAAATGAGAAAATTAAAGCAGCTAATAAATTAGAAATACCCATGACTGCGACAGCTCTCTGCCATCTTCTGCTTTGATGAAAGGTCTGCAGGAAGGTGAATCAGCAGAGACAGGAGGCGTCCATATCCCCAGCGAAAACAGTGGGAATGCCACCTACAAAAGATTTTACAAACATTCATAGTTTGTACCTTTTTATAGATTAAGAATTACATTTATTTGTGTTCCTTTATTTTTTTTAACTATAATTGTTTATTTAGTTTCTTATGCAATAGTTGAATTTGTGGATAAGTAGTTATGTCAAACCTTGGATCGCCACTTGGGGTCACTGTATCACAGCGTTTAGGAGAATCATGGGAAAGTGCAAGCTCTAGCCAATCCTGCCGCAGAGATTCTGGATCAAGAAGAGACTGCAAAAATGACAACCTAAGAGAAGAAATTAAGATTAGGATGTACAGTCTTTAAAGTCATTAAGTTTTCTTTAATGATGCAACCATTACACGTTGTACCTTTGCTCTTCAGCGCGGGACTGGACCAGATTGTCCAGGTATGCCAGAAAGTGCCTCTGATCAGCCATAGCCATTACATCAGCTGGAGTGATGGTTGGGTAAAACTGGGAAAAGGAGCGTACAGCAGCTTCGCCGTGCTTTTCATAGAGCCTGGGTTTAACAAAAAGACATTACATACGAGCAATTTTAAATGTAAGCTTATATTTTTAAAATGGGAAATGGCCCACTAACCTATTTAAGTGAGGAAGGAGAGTGGGTGCAGTCCAAGGCTGTAGTTCTCTCAGGCTGCGAAGTGACCGCAGCAGATCACCTTTCTGAATAATATCAGCCACTTTACTGGACTGAGAAATTTCTGTCAAGAATAAAGTACATAACATTACATTTACAGGGTTATTTTGATTTTATACGACAAGGACTAAGTGCAGTCAAACAGATTCTGACCTAGCATGGCCTTAATAAAAGAGTTGTGGATCTCAGGCTGCTCCTTGTAACACAGCAAACACATTCTTCTAACTCGTTCTTGATCAAGAAGAAAAAAGTACCGACGCAGGAAGGTGATGCAGCCGAGTGTGTAGTTATTTTCTTGTTTCCGAAAGCAGCTATACTCTGTGTAAAGCATAGCAAGTTGAGTGAGATTTTTCAACAGATCAGCTGCGACGGGTTTGGGAACAACCACTCTAATAGGCTCTATAAGAATGCCATTTGATTCATCAGTTTGATTTTCTTTGTGATCTGATGCTAGCTTTCTCTCATTGTCCTCTTGTTCTCCATGATCATTACAGCCTTGCAACTCCTCTTTTGAACGGTTTAGATCCTCTGTTAAGCAGGGCTCTTCTCGATGCTCTGAGCAGGTGTGTAGTATTTCCCTTTCCTCGACTAGGCCACTAGTGTTTGAATCACGTACAGAAGCTGTTGACTCGAGCTCAACCGGACCAAGTATTTTCTCCAGAACAGGCAACCATTCCAGCAGGGTTTCCTCGAGGCAAACTGGATCCAGCAGCACCAAAGGATCCTGGAGTTGGGCTCTGACAAAACAATCAACCAAGTAATCAGTCAATCATTCAGGGCTGCACAATAGACCACATTCACTATGTTGAATGTTGCAATAAAAATATGACCTGTGATATTTGAGTTTCCCCTTACAAGTAAAATTCAACTTTCAACTTGACTTTCACTGGTTTCATTGGTGACATCAACTTTTACTTTTGGTTGCTTCAATATTTGATTGAAACTTCTTTTCAACCATTTATATGGAAAGTCTAAATGTCCAAAATCTAGAATACTATATTACTGTGATTTAAGCAGTTCTTGCAAAATTGACATGTTAATAATTGGATCAAAATAAATTACTGATATGTTGTATGTGTTTATCTCTGCAATCAATCCTAAAAGTTTTATCTAAAAATGGAGTTTCACTCACAAAGCGTGTTCTGTCACTGATCGTAGTTCATTCATGTCTGCTTCAGTATTTGACAGGTCAGCATAAAACCTGTGACCAAAAGTGCAAATTTTTAGACAATTTACGTAAATAATCTGGTAAATCTATAGATACTACAAATAAAATTGCTCACTCATTTTCCATTTTTTCTGCATATGTAGCTGTAGAAGCAAGTACGTCCATCACTGCCCCTTCTCTGAAGTCGGGTCGTTGCCAGAGTTCAGAGTTCATCTGTAGAGTGTTGATCTTCTCTGTTGTCTTCTTAACAAAACTGGAGACACTAAAAACATAATACAATCAGTAACTTCACTGAACGTGTAACATAGTGAGAAAGAGAAGTGAATCTGACCACATACAACTACTCTATGAACAACATGAATGTAAAAATAGTGTTTTCAGTTGAAAAGGGAAGTTGGTGCTTTGACTGGTTTCATTTATTAAAATAAAAAAAAAAAAAAAAAAAAAAAAAAAAAAAAAACACAAAACTAACAGACATGGGCCTTTCCTGTTTTCTGTGAATAGTTACCTTTCTTTGACAGCTTGAAGTGCGATGCGCGGCGGTTTGGGACGAAACGTAAGAGGAAGACCGAATGGCAGACCCTGTTCAGGCCGCTCACCCTCCAAACGCTCAACGTTTTGTGGTTCTGAATAAAGATGGTGGAAAAAGCCAGAGGAAAAACACAGAAGGATGGAGCAGTGGACATGAATAATGAGAATGAAAGAGCTAAAGGAAAGCAGAGCTAAGATAGCAGACACCACTGAAGAGAGAGAACAAATTAAATGCTGCACAATATGAAAAAAATAAAAAATAAAATTGTGATATGTGATGCAGAGGAACAATGAGACACAATAAAGCACCATCAGAGTAATCATTCAAATCAAATAAGACAATATTTCAGTACAATCACAGATTATTTTAAATTTATTCACAGGAATACCAGGAGGCAGCAAGAGTTATGTTTGTAGTGATAAATGTTTGTGGTCAAGATATTAGTTTTTTTGTCATAGAACTTAGGAGCAGCAATGCAGTTTTTTTCCTGCTGCACAAACAACACAGAGCAGAAAGAGTGTATCAAGAAAAAAAACAAAACAAAGAAAAACAAAAAGTATGTTTGAGTGACTTGCCTTTTGCCATTTCATTTTAAAAAGGTAAACTTTTTGTCCTTGTTGGAGGTCAAGTCTGTAACTTTGTCACTTACCATGATCAACTTGATCCTCTTCTTGCCCAAAACTGAAATCCTTGAGCCGTTCTTCCTCTGATGTAGACTGGTTTATGAGGGATCCTGTCTCCTCATCCGACTGACTTCCTCTGCGGCTGATCACACGATAGATCCCACAGTCCAGAACATTAAAGCTCTCCTGAAACATCATTGGATTATTATTAAATACTATGGAGGTGAATTATATCTGCACAAACACCGTTGTATGACTGTAATTAAAAAAAAGGTGAGAGCAATAAAATAATTCATCTTTAAAAACAATTGAAAATACTTGACTTAAATATCCCATAGGCCCAGTTTCATTACTTGCTTGTAATAGCTACAGCAAAGTCAGGTGTGTAATATCTTATAAAAAGTTCATTTCAACTTACATGTGAAGAGATGCTGCTTCTGCGGCTGCTGGAGGCGGAGTCTAGAGGCTCTAGTTTAGCGATTACTTCCTCTAACTGTCCAATCAGCTCTGATGGTGAGCAACCCAGCTGAGACTTCATGTGTTCCAGTCGATCAATAGGAATACATTTTCTTGCCTAAATTAGACACATCCAAGAGTTTCTTATAAATTAGGTGTTCTTAAAAAAGCACAAATGTATTAAAACCATGTAGAACCCCTGTTGTCCTTTATGTCATTATTAGAAGTAATTAATAGTTATTCACCTTGCTTGTACTGATGGTGTGCTGGAACATACAGCAGACAATAGCAGACAAAAGCCATGACTCTCTACGAAGTAGGCGCTCAACACAGCGCTCTGCTGACAACAGTGTGAAGTGGGACAGGCGCCCGCTGCCATGGAGACAGAACAGCTCACTGCGGTAGACGACGATATCAGCCAAATCTACAAATCCACAAAAAGGCTGCCATCAATTACAAGTAATGCAGTTGATTATCGCTAATGTTACAGACTAATACTGTCCTTTTAGTGCTTCATGTTTATTTTGATTATAGCACCAATGTGTAGTGCAAAAACAAAACTCACCTTTGACTTCAGTCCACAGGAGCACTTGGCCATTTTGAGGTGTAAAGATATAAATGGCTGAGTCTGCCCATGTCAGCAAGCTTTGGTCACTAAAGAAATTATATCATAATATGGAAGGCTGTTATTTGTTGTTACATGTTTAACACAGCTTGTATTTAAAGTTATTTGACATTACCCCAAATAAAGCAGTTTTGAAAAGGCAACTGACTGGGGGCTCTTTTGTGAAGCATTATATTGAGGCTCGTTCCTAAATGTGGCAAAACAAAAAGACAAAGTGAGATTTGTTTAAATAAATAAATAAATAAATAAAAAGGAAGAATAAGTACCTGTAGGTGATGAGAGGTAATGGAGGACATGCCAGTAGCTGCTTGAATTGATGGGTGCTCAGAACCTCGCCGTTAAAATTGGCCTCCCATATTCGAGATCCAGGTCGTGCACAGTAAAGCAGAGGGGGCTGCCCCAGTAACAAACCTCTGCTTTGGGGGAAAAAACAAGCTCCATACTCCCCATCACGCTCTTTATTTCCAACTCGCCAGAACTTTTCCCTGTTGGCAAAAAACAAAAATCTTTATATTTAAGATAAAACAAATGGTAGATTGATATCTTGATAACTTGTTTTGGGTTTTATAAATGCATGCCATCATAAAAAAATAAAAAAATAAAAAAATAAATAAATAATTCACTAAAACCTAAAAACCTTATTTACAAACTCAGACATACTTCTCTGTGTCACAGAGGTAACAGCGACTCAGGGAAGATACAAGTAGTCGTCCATCTTGGAAGCCGAGCTGGACTACTCTGGAGTCCACAGTGGTGACAGTTTGAACAGGAAAAATAACAAACGCAGATCCCTAAACAAACAAGAATTTGGGGGAAAAGACATGGTTTCTTGAGTTATTGGCAGAGTCAAGGCCTACAGATTGAGGAACAGGATAAACATAAATACTATGGCCACAGACATTTTTCACTTCATAAATCACATCACATCAAAAATGATGTTTATTAACACTGGAAAATATTAATTAAACCTATGAAACACATCTTAATCATTTTTGGGGGATTTTTTGCATTTAAAATAAAAATATTTAAAACTAATAAGCAGCAGTGTTTTTCTCTTTGATACCTTGCCCAGTTTAGAAGAACCTGTACGTAGAAACGACACTTTGCCTGCTGTGTCCCCAACATAAACTTTGAGGGAACTGGTGTCCCAGCACAGTGCAGTAATGCCTTGTCCTTTGTGCTCCCAGGACACACTGACTCTCTCTGGACGGCCGCGTCGCTCCAGCTGCAGTTCCCACACAACCACCAGACCCTGACTGGATCATAAACAAGAACCAAGGTTGAATAATATAGTCTACTACAAGAAAACCAATGATAAAGAAGAAGAACCCCCGACCTTGTAGCAACGGCAATAAAGTCTTCATCGTGGGGACAACACACCACCTGAGTGATGGATCCCTCCTGAAAACAAATTGCACACATTGCAGCACAAAAGTATTTCAACAAGATAAAGCAGAACAATATTTTCTCTTTGTACTATGCCTTTACCAAACAATAAACAGGAACCATGCCCCAAATGTACAAATTACACTTCGTATACAGACCCCCCCCCACACACACACAAACACACAGACCTAAATATTAGGCTACCTTATGAGTAAGAATGAGCCTTTGTTTCCAGCCCTCTCTCTGAATCAGGTGCAGTCCTCCAGCGGATGTTCCTAAGGCTAGCCACTTCCTGGATACTGCCAAACAGGTACACTGTGACACAAAAACAAATGTTAAAACACCTGACATTTTAATATTAGATAATAAAATCCTAACTGTGGAAAAATAGATAAATAAAACAACCTTAAGCCTGCCAGAGTCCAAACGCAAGGCTGAGAGAAGTGGGTCCAGACAGTCAAACTCTGCCAGTACATGGCTGTGGTTCTCAGGGACAACTGGTACAAAAGGCATCTTGAGGGGTGTTCATCCAAACCTGAGTGAGAACAAGAAAGCAACAATAAAAACTGATGCTGTAAGTTGCTGGACGGTCATGTGACAGGCGGGTAAATTGTAGTCTACTTTTACAAAACAAGGTTACACATAACTGACAGGAAACAAACCTCAGGAAAGTTTAGTTTTAGTTATTCTGTGTGAGTATGCGTAAACAAAAGAGGTAGGACAAGGGAAAGTATCGCCGTATAGTTAAAGTGTTAAAAGTGTGACACTGGGGTTAGCACACACTTACTATTGACTGTCCTCGTGGCTGTTTGCCGTTAATTACTGTGAACAAACCTAGACATGTCGAGCTTGTGGGTCTCATTCAGACTGAACTCCTCTCTATCGTGACAAACACACAACTATACAACCGCCACTGACACTTTTAATAGTTTAGTCTAATATTGGCAGCGGAAGCAGTTTTATTGATTAGGTTGCAGCAGTGTCTCCTCAACAACAGCCTGCGTCACGGGACAGTCTGCTGACACTCATGCTAACCCTCCTGACATCAATTAAAGTTTTAAAAACACACAGGCGAGTAAAATATATACATAAAATGGTAAAACAAGTGGTTTAGTTAACATTTTGACACATAATTGTGAGCGCTTTTCTCTGTGCGCTCCCTTGTCCCGTGACTTTAGCTAGCTTAACCGTAGCAAGCTAAGCCTTAAAACATTAACTAGACACTTACCAAATCAGTCACAGCAATGCACCTTCAAGCCGAGCCAGCTTTACATCCCTGATTTAAACGTGTTAACTATTAATCGGACTCCCATGTCCAATACCCGCCCTACTTTCACTTGTGACATCTGCGCGCAGCTGATGTTCCTGAAGTGGGCGGACACTTCCTGTGGCTGCAGTCCGCCGCTGCAGGACTGTACCAGGTTCACGCAGCGCTAGACCAGACTCAGGGCTCTATGAGGCTAATGAAGTATTTTTTTTTTAATGTTGTTTGGGTTCAGTTTCACACCCATAATCATACGAAAAGGTGAATGACAATCACAACAATAAACTGCCATAAAGGAAACTAGTAATGGCACCCACAACAGGACATCATGTCCATGAACTTACTGCTTAAATGTGAGTGTACTTTAAACTGTTGGGAGTGAGAGCAGGGCATTTAAACCTTACATCAATTTAAATAATAATAATAATCTCCCCTGTCACACAATCACATTTGTAAAAATATAGTATTAAAATAAAGTTTATAGCTTGATGACCAGGCATGAACAAAAACTTATGACTGACTTTAATTCAGACTAGCATGTTCGTCTTCAGTGCAGACAGAATGTGCAGACATTACAAACCAGTGACAGTGTGATTGGAAGCTCACACAAACTAATGCACTCAAGTGTAAAATAACAGTATTGCTATATTCACTTCCTCTTTTAAACAATACAGTGCTTATAGGGGCTCTGAGTGCCCAGAACCTTTGCTCTGTGAACAGATCAAACACTTGTTGGCAGTCCTTTGCTGGCATCTCACAAGTCACCCTGTTGTCCTGAGGGCCTTCGCTATTCCATCTCAAATTTGGTCACATTACACCATTTAAATGTCCTGATTTTCCATTAACAGCGTAAATCTCTCAACCACTTAATACAATACTAAAAAATTACAATTATTTGTATTAATAAGATGCAGTTAGTCTCTGATAATCCGGAGATGTAGCAGCATCTGTCTTACAGACATTATCTCCAGTGAATCCTGTTAGACGACCCTGCATGGGGTGTCTCAGTCATTTCAGTCTGGAGGACCAACACAGGCATTGTTCATAAACTTTCATCTTCTCCTCTCCTTTCTTTGAGAATAGGAGACGTCAAGTTTTCCTCATCATCCGCCGGTTTTGCCAGATCTGGAACTTGTTGTAGGCTTTCTGCAACATCTCCTCCAAGTGTCCTGTGAGCTGTACAATGAAAAAAAAACAACAACAACACACCAACATGTTTAAGATAGAACTTGTCTTATACAAATATGGCAAACTTTAGATCAACTCTTTCTAGTAACTTACATTAGCACTTAAATACTGACGTTGAATCTTCTCCTGAAAAGGTCGAAGCTTGGTCATCTGAAATTTTTCTAGATTTGACTTCATTTTTATGACCTATGAAAATATAGATAAAGATAAAGAATTTAAAAAGTTAACCTTATTCATAATCAGAAAACTTTATGCTGGACTGGTGCACAGTTTTTTATTTTACCTTTTCTTCCAAAAAAGGTGTGTTTACAGGGAAACAGGACCAGAAATGTCTTAATAACTCTCCTGCAGCCGCATAGAGATGCTTCAACTCCCCTTGAACTTCAGTAGGTATCATCTCTGGAATAAAAATAAAAAAGGAGATTTTATTTAACGTTACAAAAAATACAATAGACTAAACAAATCAACAAACAATGAGTAAAATATCTACATAATCACTTACGATTTATGGCTTGCTGTGCTCCTCCGTACATGAGGATCCCACCTGGTGAAAGTGCTGCAATGGCAGAACTAGCTGATGTGCTGGACAACACCTGCAAAATAAAAAGAAAGGTATTTTTTTATTGTGAATTACAGTCTCAAGTCTCAATACAGCTACAACAATCCATGCAAAAAGTTAGATTTTTTTTTATCTGCATATAAACCTGAGTAAGATTGGGTTTGTAGTTGGCCATCTCATGTTGTATGTAGCTGACAGAGTTGATGATATCCTGGCTTGTTGTGTATTGTTGGGACTGAAGTGGTACAGGACCATGGGCATATCTTTCAGATAAGAAAAAAAATTAAGAATAAAGAAATATTATTGAATATTTGTATAACTTTTATTGATGTGACCAAAAATAAATAAATAAATAAATAAATAACCACAATAAAATGTACCTGTCAGACTTTTTGAGGTTTAATGCAACTGTTTTTATTCTGTTTTCCCTTTGCAGATCCTCATATTCTATGGCTTCTTGTATTTTAACCTTTAATTAAACACAGACAATGTTTACAATAAAAAAAACAACAAAAAAAACAATGCTGAACCCTCATACCTTTTTAACAGGAGGCTGAAAGAAATCAGAGTCTCTTGAGTTTCCATCAGTGCTGCTAGTCTCACTGGCTTGGTCAGCAGGCATTTCCCTTTAAATTGCAGTATTTTATGAACACGAATATAAACACAAGCATTTTATAGTATAATTTTCTTTTTACCCCTTTCGTGAGCCAGCTGCCAGAACCATAGCACTGTGATGATTAAACCGCTTTATAATGGCAGAGTTGCTGCTGTCTTTCACTGTCCTATTGGAAGTGGAGGGTATTGGTGTGCAATGTCCATAACCCTGCAAAAATTAATTTAGAGTGTAATATATATGAGAATTTATTATAGAGAGCTCCTTCAGTTTAGTTCTCCCTGGCAAATCTCACCTCATCTAATGATTTATCTTCTAATGACAGAAGGTCTACCAATGGGTTCTTCACTCCTTGAACAACCATAGACTTTAACCCTGAGCAAATTAAAAACATTACCGTCAACAGTGTGAAAATAGTGGGTAAGAAATGTGTGCATGAGCTTTGTAAAGAAGCTAATTGACGCTTACCCTTTTCATCCTGTTTGGCACACTCTGAGAAGATATCTTGTGTTCCCGTGTTGATACGGTCTCGGTGAAAATAATGGGACTGGAAAAAGCGGGTCCAGAACTCCTTCTCCGTTAAGTTATGAGGCACATTTTCACCGTACTTCTGTTTCACTGCAAACGTAAATGCAAGCAACTGTAGTCAATTGTTTTATATATTTGATAGGAAATAATAATTTACAGATAAATTAATATAATATCACTTGATAAGCATAGTTCACCTGCAGGGTATGTTCTGAAAATGGATTCAATAATGTCAGCAGTCAGATTATATCTTAACCCATTACAGCCATCTGTTTGAGGTCTAATGTCAGCCTATTAAGCACAAAATAGACAGTTGTTAATGCTGCTCACTTTGAGTGCAGAGTTGTTCATTTGATTTTACATGCTCTCACCAAAAAGGCTCCAGATATGCCAACATCTTGTTTGTTGTTACACACAGTGTGGTCTGTGTTGTTGATGCCTACTAAACGATTGGCCCAAAACTCTTCCGCAGTGATTACTTGGCTAACTACAAGATCTTTGTATAGCTGGAAAAGGACAGGATCCTCTTGAAGCATCCTGCATCAAAAAATAAAAAAACAAAAAGTTATCCCTGATGCAAATTTGCTGTTTTGGCTACAGAGCTGAAAAAGCAAACAAATATTCTCTGCTTATTTTCAGATGCATAACTTAAGTTTGTCTGAAATAGGACACCAAAAAACAAATACGACAAGATAGGCAATGGATAACAGCATGTGTTATGATATAAATTAGCAGTGTGCTTTGCATAGTCTCTATGTCCTATGTAGAAAGTATATATGGCATTACAGAAGAAGGCTAGAGAGGCTTTTTTACAGAACACCAGGACACAGCATAAAAAGAGCCTGTTTGCTGTGTTGGGCATAAATGGAACACAAGAGACTTCATATTGGTGAGAGTTTCAATATCATGAAAAATAGCATGAAGGATAGTGACATAAGCAACATAAACAAATTACATTCGGAATATATTTATAGTGAGACAGATTCCAAACATTTATTAAAGCACACACATTAATGTGTAGGTTATTGTCAAGGCCTGAGTTAGCAACCAGTGTAGATTCTACAACATGTCCAGGAAGCACATGTAACACATGCCACAACTTGTCACATGGATTTTCCCATTATTTGAATATAAAAAAGTCAAAGAAATGGTCTGACCTGTTTTTCTCCTCAAGCTCCTTGTTTGCTTTTTTCTTGAACTTGGGCAGTAGCTGCTGCAGCAGCTCCTTGGCAGCTTCTCTGTCTTTTAGTGCAGTGCTTTCATTGGCAAAGTGGAATGTGGTACTTTCTCCGGTGTGAAGGACCAACTGGAGCTGAATTTTAGCTTTACCATCTGGACTGATCTTCTGACCTGAACATATCAGAAATTATTACTACATATTAAAATGCTACCACTAGCATAATTGATTTGATGATAATACTCACAGCGTATATCCGCATAGGGGTGGCTGACTGTGAAGCGGTCTTTGCCCTCTGGACCCCATGCTATCCGCTCTGCCATCAGGTAAAGCGTGCCATCCTGCTTCTTTTGGCAAACCTTTTTAACCACCAGAAGCACCTCCTCTGACAGCGAAGCCATGGCAAAACTGGGAAAGCACAGTGTCAGTTATTAACAGGAGCAGCCCTACGTTTTTAAACATGCTAGAAATAAAATTGTACGCATAAAATTCAACCCTATAAATCCCAAACAATGTATTTAAACGAGACCGTAAACTACAATAATACAATAAAATAAAGCCCAAGTATGAATAAATCTCAATGCCACTGCACTGCAAATTAACAAAGCTGTTTTTTATACGAATTTAGATTATGCTTTACAAACAGGAAATACACAACGAACAACTTGTAGTTTGTATGTTTATTATATTTACTTCAGCTAAATATCGATAGGTTAGCTAACGTTACCAGTTAAGAACAGCAAGTGAGAAGAAGTCGCTAATAAACTTTATTTACCTCAAATTTAATCGGTATTTAAAGTGTACGTCGTTTTCCTTCAACGCATAATCTCAAAATAGCTTGTTCTACATATAAAAATATAAAAGGCTAATTTTTCTGAGACAAAAAAATCGACTACTCTAACAGTGAGCACAGAGACTTCTTCGCCGACATGACTGCCAACCTGTGTGTTACACTGAAACTGCTCCGATGTGAAGAAACGACGACGAAATATGGTTCCCGTCTACGACCGCCAGACAAATAGGTATATAAAAATTGTTAAGACTTTAAAGGGTAAATGTTAAATGTAAATGCAATTCTGCTGTCAGCACATCCCCATTACAACATTGAAGGTGTCCTATGTGTGGTCCAAGAATTTTATCTCCACAATATATATTTGAGATCGTCTATATTTGGGTCCAAACTACCAAATATATAAGGTGCTTGTACAAATTAATAATAAGTTCTGGGGTTCTATGGCCTATATGAAATGGAATCTGAACCATAATAAATTCATCTGGGGTGTGTTGACAATTATCTACTGTTGTGAACAATGAACATAAGTAGCCTATCCCAAAGGACCTTTCACAAATCACTGGACAGTCAGTTGGGCTGGTGGTATCAAATGAGCCAGGCGGGCTAAGCCTAATCTTGTCATTTAGGCTTTTCAATGTAGGCCTTTTGTTAAACATTTACTGAATATGTATGTGTTGTAAACATATTAAGCAAATCACCATGTACCATTGTTGCATGTGTCTGATTTGTTTCAATATTGCAAGAATTAATTAATTCCATTTCTAAATTGACCATGTATGGTCTTCGTCGTCTCATTTGTGATGCGAACCAAACAATTATTCTCACACCAATATGTCTGAATTTTCACAAAACATGAAAAAGGGGCTTATTTTTTACAGCCCAAGCACAATGACACACAGTGACCTAAGCACCAATCAGCTTCCTCATTTGGTAATTGACAGGTGTGAAGGCCCGCCCCTTGAAATAACGCTATTGGATTTGGTTGAAACCTGGTTGAAACCTACTAGAGATTTACAAAGTAACAGTGGACTTCAGTGTATTTCTAAGAGTGTGTGGAGAAGAAGTGACCGGAAGAGCAGGATATTCTTATATAAATACATTAGCTTTAGTAAAGTTTGTTCCATTTTGACACATTTAACATTAGCATTAGCATTCACATTATTTGTAACATATGAACTTTCTTATTTCCAGTCTCTTGTAATGAACATTATTTTTGCCTCAGTCTTCAAGTGATTGCAGTATTTACTGGAAGCTATAGGGATATTATGTAGATAATTCTGAAGGTTATAAGTGTTGAAAGAGAACTAGATTGTTCTACATAATGCTTAGTCATATTGAACACTTTGTTTGAGCTCAGTGTTGCTAAAACTGAATGTCCCAAACGTGATCGTATTTATTAGCCCACACACCAAATATCAGTCCCTTTAAATCTAAATGTTTCTGTAAATCTAAATGTTTCTGCCTTAGAATAAGGCTTGATTTACAATCAACAGAGATAAAATAGCTAATTTATAACACTTGATGAAATAAATTGTCAGGAAATATAAATTTTCTGTTGGTTTACAATAATTAATCACTCACATCTTTTCTTTCACTCATGTAATCATGCTAGTCACAAAATGCCAGTATAAATACAAAATTATATGATGCAACAAATCAAAGTTTTATTGGCACTTAGTAGACATTCAGGGTACAGATCACATACATGTCCATATCAGTCATCTTTTTTAGGTGACAGCTCATGTTCAAAGATTATGTTATCTTTTTTCTGAAGCTATTAAGGTACCATTTGAAATAAGAGAATGATCAACACATCTTAAAATAAATTGTCCTCATATGTAGAGGTTTGATTAAAAGAAAATTATGATTATGATGAAAATATGATTAGAAGAAGATATGCCAAGTCTTTAATGCTTTTTTAATTATCTCTTTCTTCGTCTTTTTTTTGCTCTGAGTCATTCTTCTTACACTCAGAACAGCCACAAGTGTCTACTGAAATGTAGGTGTGCTGTTTCTTCTTTTTGTCAGAGCAAAGCATCTGCACCTCTTTCTCACTGGTTTTTATTTCTTGACAACATGTGCATGAATGTGTCATTGAACGTTTCACTGCTGAGTACCTGTAAGAATAATGAAACATGTCAGCCTTGTTCTTTAACATTAACCAGGCTTGAACAGGAGTTGAATTATAAATCTCACATAGCTGAGGACACTCCACAAGATCCCTCACAGGAAGTTATCTCCACTGGCTCAAGTGACCTGCAGTCACCAGCTTCCAGGTACGTAGTGTTCTTTTTCACCAGACAGTTGTGAGCAGGGGTGCCTGCCAACACCATTATTCCATTTTAGTGAAAAACAATAGCACACTAAAAACGAAATTTATTGGAATGCTATGTTTCCATGCTTTGACTTTATCTCATAGTGAATAATAGGAGAAAACATACATGTTTTGCAACAACCATTTGCGTCAGTTTGTTCAGTTCCCTGTAAGATAAACTGGTGCTCAGTGTAAAGTATGAGACAAATGTGAATTCAAATAACATGCATAACCATAAGTTACATTATACATTTTCAGTAAATATACAAAATGTTCTTATTCATTAAACAGAATATACTTACAGGAACACAGTTTGTTGGATCAAAGTCCGGACACTGAGTTATTTTTTTGGAAATGATAAATTCATCATTTTCCTTTTGACAGTCATACTTGACACAGTGGTCATCTGGTGGTGACCAAGACTCAGAAGGCTGAAGTATAAATATCAAAGATTGAACAGAACTAACTAAGGATACAATTATAAAGCACTGTGTAGAATGGAACCATGTTAGATTTACTTTACCTTAATAATAACAGTGGATTTTAAATCTTGTCCTGACAAAATACAACTGGTCCTTTTACAGGATCCACAGCACTCTCCTGGTTTGGTTTCATACACCTGGCCCTATTTAAACAACAAAAACAGGGTTATGTACTTGGAGTCCTAACAATGTGCACTATAAGCGTTCAATATAACTTCAGCACTACCTCAGGGCAGTTCGTTTGGCAGGGTATCACATCACAGTTCAAGTCATTCAACATGGTGTCTTCGTTTTGCTTTCCAGTACACACGCACTGTTCACACTGGTTTTTGAAGAACTCTGTGCCTGGCTGAAAACATGCAAATAAATAAGGCATTACATAAAAGTCTTAAGTTGCCTAAGATATATATATATATATTTAAATGGTTCAATTATAACATAAAGAATATAGTAAATTATTGCTTACCTTGTACTCAGTATCATTGAAGACACACACATGTTTTGGCACTGGAAAGAAAGTGGATAAAAAGGTACACAGTTTAACCTGCAAGCATAGTTATTTCCCCGAAAAAGGTTTGTACAATAAGACAAAGCGGTTACCACAAGTGTATTGAGGGCAGCAACTTGTTTCATGCCTCTCTAACTTGAATCCTGATTGGCATTGTTTTGGCTCAACACAACGTGTAAGGTTACATTCTGTTTGATGGATGGTAAAAAAAATATATATAAACAAATTTGTGTTGTTGTCTATATCAGTGTCAGTGTGATCCTACTAACTTACTACAAAATGATGTCTCACAACAGTCCACTGTTTTATACCCCAGCTCCTCACCCTCCTCCTCATTACACATGGGAACTTCTGGAGTGGGACATTGGCGCGGCCTACACTGGACATCCATTGTGTCTTGGTCACAAACACACTGCTGACACCCAACGTCCCATTTCTCATTCAGCTGTTTTAGCAATGAAAAACATTTACTGCAACAAACTCAATAAAACATTAAAAAAACACTGTATGTTTTTAAATATACCTGTTTCGGTGAGCCATCAGGCCCAGTGCAACCTTAGGTAGAAAGTGAAATATTCAATATCTTTAGCTACAATGTAGACATTCATGTCATGATCAATTAATTTTTCAAATAAATAAAAGTTCTTACAGGCAGAGACACAGAGTTCAGAGTTTGAACTGAACAGTGTCAACCCCTCTTGACAGTAACATCCTTCCACAAACAATTGACATTCGGTTTTGTTGGAAACATTTTCTTCTTGACATGCATATATGTATTTATCATTGTATCTAGGTATGAAATGAAAAATAATTTGCATATTGTCACCACATACTGTGAAATTATATATACTGTAATATCTGACATTATTATTGAGTATTTAATACAAATGTTTTTACCTCGCATTGCATGTTTTAACGACTGCTGGGCCACATGGCTTATAGATTTGATTTTTAGGACAGTTATATTCTGCATCAAAAGAAAAACATTCATTAATAAAAGACATGTCAAAGATTAACACTGTTTTTGACTTTTAATAAAATGAAACCCTCTTACCACACAGTCCCTTTGTTGCATTTCTCCAAGACACACAGACAGACTCTTGAGCACACAGAGAGGCATATGTCTGAATACTGGAGCATCCCGTTTGATTTGAGTGCAAAACATCAAATTTGCAAGCCTCATAATAGGGAGCTGGTTTGATGATCTTATGGCATTCCTCAAAGACACTTAAAGTAAAACATACACAAATCAGACTTTAAGCAATTCTTCCAAAAACCTGTTGTGCGTTTAATAAATAAACTTAATTCTTACGAGCTATTCAAGATTTCACAAATTGTTTTGTTTGGAGATGGAGGTAGAGTTGGAGTGGGAATATAGTGAGAGATGTTTTCACAATATGGCTTGTGAATATCTGTGACATGCCACTCGTAGGCCATTTCCGGACAGGAACGAATGGTACCATTTGGTAATCTGCAGTCATTCTGTGTATTATTGTCACATGTGCCTAGTGGAGGCCAAAATCATTTCAAATTACATTTTTAAAACATACAGCCTAACATACTGCTTATTGAGATGATTATTGCCAACTTACCACACTGTCCCTCTGTGTTGTTGTGGAAAAGTGAAAATGGAAGTTCAACGCTGAACTGAAGTGGTTTAAATATTACAACTGCTTGAATTTCTGGTATTGTCAAAACCATCTCAATTCCTCTACTGCTGACAGTCAGATTCCCATTGGAGTAGGTTGGCAATATCCGTTTCCCATTGATATATACCTAAACAATTGAAGCATATTTGACAACCATACACTTAGGACCGTGTCTTCTGGATCCAATAAAATACATAAATTATATATCTTTACCAGGTTTGTGTATGTTGGTTGATTAGTCGATGTGAGAGTGATGTTGTACGTTTTATATTTTACAATCAAAGCATTAGCACAGGTCACAGTTCCAGTAGGATCACAGTTTACATTGTCAATTAGAATAGTAAAATTGTGCTTAGAAATAATTTCTTGAACCAAGACATAAGTGCAGTTCTTCTGAAAGCTGTAATATTGACCATCGAATGTGACATAATGAGGGTCTCCCCAACCATAGCATACACCTGGAAATATTAGAAAACAACATGACTTTGTGATGAAGACATGTTCATTTAATTAACACAAGCATATGAGATGTAGTGAGCTGTGATGTGCTTTGTGTAAACTTACATCTACACTCGTAGTGATAGCAACAGCCTGTTTCATCATAAACCTTCACAGGTTCAAGTTTATTTTGACAGGTTGGTTTTGTGGCAGTTGGACATTTCACTGGTTCTGAAATTACTTTACCATTTGAACAATTGTTATTCATGCAATTGGATATCCAGGTATCACCATGCTGTAATGAAAAACAGAGATGTACAAGCATGAACAAATGAATGTATTGTTACACTAAAAATATATATGTTATACAAACCAAACATGATTAAACCAACTAACCAAGGTCTAGCAATCTCTTCATTATTTTAGAAATAATGAAGTGCGCTTTATATTTAAAAAGGTCAAAACATTATCAAGCAAAACCTCAACAAACAGAAATACCTTTCTAGGTGGAACCAGATACGAGCAGTCTGGATGACAGGGCACTGTGTTCACGATGCAATTTGAATCACAAGAGACATTGATACAGTTGCCTTTTTCATCAATTGTATTGTTTAAAACATCACCTACAAAACAAAATATTAGCATTAGCTTTTAAAAAGAATGCAAAATTTTCAAAACATGATTGGCGGCTTCCCTCATTTTTCTCATTGTTTTTAAAAGTGACTAGAAGTGGCACTGCAATAATACCATCATAGAAGTAAAAGTTGCATTAGGAAACTAACTGGTAAAGGATGACAAGACAATTTTGAACGTTATTTAAAAAAAGATAAAAAATATGGTAAGTAAACAAACCATTGAATAAATGTTTCTTTAAATTTGCAAAAAGTAAAAAAAATATATTTGAATTGTTGTCTATCATGAATAAATAATAGTCATGCAATTCATTCTAATGTTCTGGCCTTTGATGTAGCAGTGTAAAAGCTGAAAAACCCTTGTATAAAGCCAAAGGATGTAAATTATATGATCTATAATGCATTTGTCTGAAAATATAATAGATATAAAATTTAAACAGAATTATATTATGTAAAAAAAATAATCATAATTGTTACCGGGATTCAAAACTCCATAACTGGTATTGCAGGTACACTTGACAGGACTTGGTGTTAGTGCTTTTGTTGGAGGGACACTATCTATAACAGGTCCAGGATGAGTGGGAAAAACAGTGGTATTTTTGGGTGGCTGAGGTTTAGTTGTAGTCTTGGTAGTTTTTGTAGAAGTTACAGGGATTGTGGTATGAGGAGTTGTAGTATGAGGAGTTGTAGTATGAGGAGTTGTAGTATGAGGAGTTGTGGTATGAGGAGTTGTGGTATGAGGAGTTGTGGTATGAGGAGTTGTGGTATGAGGAGTTGTAGTAGGTGGAACAGTGGTCGTAGTGGATGTGAAAGGCGTTGTGGTATGAAGAGTTGTGGTATGAGGAGTTGTGGTATGAGGAGTTGTGGTATGAGGAGTTGTGGTATGAGGAGTTGTAGTAGGTGGAACAGTGGTCGTAGTGGACGTAAAGGCGTTGTGGTATGAGGAGTTGTGGTAGGTGGAACAGTGGTCGTAGTGGACGTAAATGGGGTTGTGGTATGAGGAGTTGTGGTATGAGGAGTTGTGGTATGAGGAGTTGTGGTATGGGGAGTTGTGGTATGAGGAGTTGTGGTATGAGGAGTTGTGGTATGAGGAGTTGTGGTATGAGGAGTTGTGGTATGAGGAGTTGTGGTATGAGGAGTTGTGGTATGAGGAGTTGTGGTATGAGGAGTTGTGGTATGAGGAGATGTAGTAGGTGGAAGAGTGGTCGGAGTGGATGTGGAAGGAGTTGTGGTATGAGGAGTTGTGGTATGAGGAGTTGTGGTATGAGGAGTTGTGGTAGGTGGAACAGTGTTCGTAGTGGACGTGAAAGGCGTTGTGGTATGAAGAGTTGTGCTGGGTGTAGGACAGACACAGCAGCCGACCCGTATTTCATAGTCATAACATTTTGGTATATCCTGTTGGTCATTCTCACAAATCAGGCCATCTTTAAGATTACATGTTACTTTCTGACCCAATTGTTCAGGTGTACGTTTTTCAACTTTGCCTCTACATTCTATTGTAAGATAATTTCCACACAAATGTTCCACACTTGAATTGGTAATATTTGGTACGACTTCCACATCTCCCTCTTTTGGAGCATCACCAGGGTAATGATCATTTATCCAGTCTGTCCAGTAACAACTGACACCATAACAAGGTGTTGTAGTGTGAATTGTAGTGATTGTTGTAGGGGTTGTGGTAGGTGGAACAGGGGTTGTAGTGGACCTAACAGGGGTTGTGGTATGAGGAGTTGTGGTAGTTGGAACAGTGGTCGTAGTGGATGTGGAAGGAGTTGTGGTATGAGGAGTTGTGGTATAAGGAGTTGTGGTATGAGGAGTTGTGGTATGAGGAGTTGTGGTATGAGGAGTTGTGGTATGAGGAGTTGTGGTATGAGAAGTTGTGGTATGAGGAGTTGTGGTATGAGGAGTTGTGGTATGAGGAGTTGTGGTATGAGGAGTTGTAGTAGGTGGAACAGTGGTCGTAGTGGACGTTAAAGGAGTTGTGGTATGAGGAGTTGTGGTATGAGGAGTTGAGGTATGAGGAGTTGTGGTATGAGGAGTTGTGGTATGAGGAGTTGTGGTATGAGGAGTTGTGGTATGAGGAGTTGTGGTATGAGGAGTTGTAGTAGGTGGAACAGTGGTCTGGGGAGTTGTGGTATGAGGAGTTGTAGTAGGTGGAACAGTGGTCGTAGTGGACGTTAAAGGAGTTGTGGTATGAGGAGTTGTGGTATGAGGAGTTGTGGTATGAGGAGATGTAGTAGGTGGAAGAGTGGTCGTAGTGGATGTGGAAGGAGTTGTGGTATGAGGAGTTGTGGTATGAGGAGTTGTGGTATGAGGAGTTGTGGTATGAGGAGTTGTGGTATGAGGAGATGTAGTAGGTGGAACAGTGTTCGTAGTGGACATGAAAGGGGTTGTGGTATGAGGAGTTGTGGTATGAAGAGTTGTGCTGGGTGTAGGACAGACACAGCAGCCGACCCGTATTTCATAGTCATAACATTTTGGTATATCCTGTTGGTCATTCTCACAAATCAGGCCATCTTTAAGATTACATGTTACTTTCTGACCCAATTGTTCAGGTGTACGTTTTTCAACTTTGCCTCTACATTCTATTGTAAGATAATTTCCACACAAATGTTCCACACTTGAATTGGTAATATTTGGTACGACTTCCACATCTCCCTCTTTTGGAGCATCACCAGGGTAATGATCATTTATCCAGTCTGTCCAGTAACAACTGACACCATAACAAGGTGTTGTAGTGTGAATTGTAGTGATTGTTGTAGGGGTTGTGGTAGGTGGAACAGGGGTTGTAGTGGACATAACAGGGGTTGTGGTATGAGGAGTTGTGGTAGTTGGAACAGTGGTCGTAGTGGATGTGGAAGGAGTTGTGGTATGAGGAGTTGTAGTAGGTGGAACAGTGGTCGTAGTGGATGTGGAAGGAGTTGTGGTATGAGGAGTTGTGGTATGAGGAGTTGTGGTAGTTGGAACAGTGGTCGTAGTGGATGTGGAAGGAGTTGTGGTATGAGGAGTTGTGGTATGAGGAGTTGTGGTATGAGGAGTTGTAGTAGGTGGAACAGTGGTCGTAGTGGATGTGGAAGGGGTTGTGGTATGAGGAGTTGTGGTAGGTGGAACAGTGGTTGTAGTGGACATAAAAGGGGTTGTGGTATGAGGTATGCAGTCCATCTTCATTGAAACACAGTGACTGAAAAGTGCACAAAATCTATTTAAAATCTTTAAGCATTCACATTAATTGCCTTGAGTAATATAAAATCTTTCACAAGTTTAATGCTCAGAGAAACATACCAATCATAACCAGGTGGTGGAGGCATTATATCCCCTTCTTCATAGTGGTTTCCTTTTTCGTCATAGCAGCCACAATCTATATCTGACATACATTTCATGGTATCTTCATCCAGAAATGGTTGCTCAGAGGGGCAATGTGGATAGCAGCCTTTAAGGATAAATAAACATATTGTCTATGCCATCGAATGCTACCTATTATATTCAAAGGTCTTCTTTTCAAAGTATTATTCAAACATATTAACTTATTTGTACCTTCTAATGCGGGAATTTCATTGTAGCACTTTCCTGAGGGATTCTTACAAGTCTTCATACATGATTTTCCACAAGGCTCATAGTGCCATTCACAATGGCCATCGGGGTTGTAGTAATCACAGAACAGAGCTAATGAAGAAATAAAATAATAACAAATATATAGTGACCTTAAAACATCCGTTTTAAATAGGTCATACTTTACTAATTTGTACAGATAACTTTGGCTCAACAGAACCAAATTAAACTCACGGCATATTGTTGGCGTTCTCCATTTTACACAGACTCCAGCTCTATTACACGCTGCTGCATAGGCAGCAACAGACGAGCAGAAACATTCACAATCTCCTCCTGTGTTGCACCCACATGTGTCTCTCTCACAAGCATCATAATATTCTTTGAACTCAACCTTTTTGAAAGATATTACAACACATTTAATTCTTGGCTAATGGCTAGAACAAAGTGTATAGCTTCCCCTCAGTCATAACCAAATCCCCTTCTTTTAAACAAGAACGTTATGACACTAAAGTCATGATTTAAAGTGGAACCCTGGTGCCTTTTACACAGAAATCTAATTGTGGAGCTCTTACCTTTGAATGGCAATCCTTAAATACATCGCTGTTTATAATGTTGCAGTGTTTTTTGGCCCATGCATGCCTGTACGAGTATAATTCACAGGGATGTTGATTAGGTTTGACATCTTCACAGGTAGGTAACTGTTTCCAGCTGTTTCCAAACTGAAATGCCTCAGCCACAATATCTTTATTTCTGGATGTTAAATCATTTTTTATGTTTCCATCATAATTCCCGCACAGACCACAGACTTTGCCCTGGAATAAAAAAGTTTTTTGTTTAAATTAACAATGCTACAACATAAATGATCATGATACAATTATATTTATTTGGTCACCTTGAATGTAGATTTTAGTTTTATTATGAGTGTTGTTTTCTTATTCCAAATGAGCACAAGGCCATTTTCAGCTTCAATTACAAGATATATACCAACAACGTGGATCTTGTATGGTATTTCAATCTCTGTGCTTTCTGTTACTTTGACATTTTCCTCAGAAATGACAAGGCTGTTGCTCTAAATAAAAAAAATAAAAAGTAAAAAACAGTTTGTACAGATATCTTATGGTATGTTAAGATGCATCAGGACATAGTATACGTACCCCTAAATAAAGTTGTATAGTGAAGCAGATGCCGTCAGCTATTTCACATGGGTTGCTCTTAATCAGAACCCTAAAAGTACCCTTCCCTTGATCCTCACAGAAATCCTGCAAGATATTATCTTAAATAATTTACTTGAAACAAGATAAAGGGAAAAGATACTCAATGTCCAAATAAATATAACATACCTGTGCAAACACGTAGTTGCAGACTCCACTAAAAAAGAATCTCTTCTCATCAAATGTGATATAATGGCCTTCTCCATAAATTGTGCATATTCCATCACAAATCTCATTTGTGCAGTCCCATTTTCGGCCTTGGCAAGTGCTATCAGAAGATTGTATTCATTGGTTACTCATTAAACAAAAAAGAAATTGAACAACCAATCCATTTTAAAAAGCACTTAAAAACTGTCCAAAAACCACATTTGAAGGGCATATTGGTGGCTGTTCTTTATAGTGGTTATTACCAGGTATTACAATCCACTTTGATAGTCTCTCCGCGGTCGTAGGAAACGCCTGCATGTGTGCAAGGACACATTTCCTCTTTGATGCACTCTCCTTTCTCATTGGACACCAGACCGTCAGGACACACACACCCTGACACACATTGCTTACTCACCTGTAAAATATCACAATAGAGTTTTTCAAACAGCACTTGTAATAAATGTACACCAATGCACATATAAATAAATATAGTTATATATATTGTCCTTACACAGTCATTGTCTAGAGTTTGGCAGGTTTTTTGGCACTCTGTTCCTTGGGCACTTGAGTTTGCATTGGCGCAGTTGAAAAAAAACATGGGAGGCTGACACGCTAAACATAACAGTAAAGTGTTACAAATATTTTTCATTATTTTCTAGTTTGGATTGAATTTTCGACTGGTGTGAGGTACGTTTTGTACCTTGTATCACGTGACCGATGTGGTGTCCTTGGCACTTTAATTTTCCCCTTATACATAAGCTTAACAGAAAAGAACTTTCTTTTAACACTGCTACTGTACTACTGCTAGTGTTATTAATGGTAGCTATAAGAAGAAACTCACCATTGTTTCCCTTGGAAGGTAATGGACTGTCCAGTGTGTACAACTTTATCTCCAACATGGCAGGGGCATTCTGAATCAGACACACACTCTCCACCATCGGACAAGTAGGTTCCTTCAGCACAGCCACAGCCATCAGTTGGAGTAAATGTAACCCTACAGGCGGGGTCAGGCTGACTGAGGTGGCGACAGGTGCGACCACAGCTTGTCATCTGGTATTCATACACAAACGTTGGAGGGCAGGTAGTTGTGTAGTTTTCTGTTGGACACAATGTAATATTGTTGCAATATTTCTTTAATTAGTAGTCATTTATATTTGCTTGGTTATCACTTACGGCACACATCTTGCCTCCAGTTGTCCAGCAAAACCCCTTTAGCTGCACAATCAAAAACGTAAGAGGAAATGGCAGCACACATACACTTCTCACTATTTTCACAGGCACAGGTGTCATATATACAAGACTGTGGAGAAAAAGGGAGAAAAATCCTGTTACTGACACAAACAATGATTAAAGAGTTACTTGAACATGTCTTAATGATTACATCACTTTAGGGTGCTTTAAATAGCATACAATTAAAGTGTCATAGTCAAAATAAAAACAAAAACTGTGAAGTGTAGTGTATGGTCTAGCATACATTATATTGGGTGCATACAAGAATATAATTGTATTGCAGTTTGCAGGAAGACAAAGTATGGGGTCTCTTATCTAGTTGACATGGAGCTTCAGCACCACTATCTTATCATTATCTTCCTCTTCCACACCACTATTATCTACTTTCCAACTTCCTTTCTAATTATTTCTGCATTAAAAATCTCTGTTGACTGAAATCTCTACTTACATCTTCATAGTTCTTTGGGTGTATTGCAGAGTGGCACTTGGAAAAAACACTTTTTTGGTTTGACAGCAATGAACACCATTGTTTGGCAAACATCTCTTTAAAAGAAACAAAAGTAAATTAATATTGTTTTTGTAAAAAACCATAATAAATACAGTGACTCATTCGTGGTCATTTAGCTACCTTTGTCATAACTCAAATCGCAGGGCGTCCCCTGTAGGTTTTGGATATCTTTACAGCTTGGTTCAGCCTTCCACGTGTTGACAAATGCCACAGCTGTTCCCTCAATCGGTCCAGTTGTAGTTTTAAAGTCATCACTTTGGTCATCGTTAAAATTTCCACAAAGACCTGCAACAGAAGTTAAATGAATCATACAATCGATTGAAGGCAGATTTTAGAAAGACAAATGCAAACGTACCACTCAGATTTTCTTTATTGAAAGGTAATGACTTGATGTAGATCTGGAAAATGGGGACAGTCTGGATCTCAAGAGTGAGGCCATAGATGGTGTGAAGAACTATGTAGAAGGTGGACGGCTGAAACACTGTTGCGTCATCTGTGGAAATATATACGTTCAGCTTTCCTACTAGTTTGTAAAAAGATTACAGAGGTAGATACATATGAGTGATGGCATTAAAACTCACCCATGAAAAGGGGAAGTATGGAATTTTGTTTATTATAAATGACACGGCCACTGTCTTCAACAGTTACCTTTGGGTGAAAAAATAAAAATGCATAAGAAGAAAAGGACGATTAAACTGGAGAATAAGTGTGTATGATGTGTGGTTAGTTTACCAATGTGTTTGGCAGCTGTACAGCGACTGATGACAGACACGTGGAATGATCTGATTTCCCACATTTGTAAAAATCCCCAACAATACTGAAATTTCCATAGATTTCCTAAAGAAATGAACAAAAACATACCGGTTACTTATTTTATAACCAAATAAGTAAGTATTGTTACTGAATACGTTTTTGAGGTCTACCTTTGACAGGACATAGGAGCATTCTCCATGGAAAGTATAAGTTTTACCATCATATGTGGTGACGTGAGAGCCGCCCAGCAAGGCACAAACACCAGGACACATTTTATCTTCACACGTCCACTTCCCGTTATTGCAAGTGCTATTGACAAATACCATTTATTTACTACACAATACATCTTAAATTATCCACTTTAAATGGTGGAAGTATTTACCATTCTCTACATGCATCAGAGTACGAGTCCATGGGTACACCTTTGTGTTCACAGGGACAAGAATTGAGGGGAATACAGCCTGTCTCTGTAATGTCATCCCAGACGGTCCCTTGAGAGAAAGGATGGTTAAAATCAGGTTAACTGTAACTGATTGAATGAATGAAATCAAGCGAGATCAGTATCAGCCCAGTTTGTGACGCACAGGGAGCAGTGTAAAATGGCTGGCTTATTAAACTTACCAGATGGACAGAAACATCCATCCACGCAGTGTTTGGGACACAGTTTGCTGCTCTCTGGACTGCGGCAGGTGTCTTTACAGGGACTGCCGCACTCTTGGTACTCCATGTTTGAAGGGCATTCTGTTTCTGTTAGGCACAACAACAGTTTCTGATAAATACAAAAAAAAGATCTCAACTTGACTTTAGATTAGAGGTGGGCAGTACTTAGATAGACTAATGTGTACTGCTCTTTTCCTTGCTATCATCTGTTTTTTTTAGCATCTGTTGAGATTTGTATTGACTCCATTATGAGTACAAAACAAAGAAACTATTCATTTATTGGAGCCTATCCCAGCAGCTTTGGGCCTGAGGCAGGGTACACCCTGGACAATGGCCAGTTAGTCGCTGGGCTGACATTTAGAGACAGACAGTGACAAAAAGCCATTCACTCTCACATTGGACATTGGACACTAGCCAACTGACCTACACATGCATGTGTTTGGACGGTGGGAGGAAGCCAGAGAACCCACAGAAACACATAGAGGACATGCAGACTCCTCTCAGAAAGACCAGAGTTGGCCGAGAATGTTTGATTGGGCCAGGTTTTGAACTCACAACCTTCTTGTTGTGAGGCAGGAATGCTTACCACTCATGCCACGTGCACTAGTCACTATTTCATTAACATTACATTTTACATCTAGTTCACACTATATTGAAGTGGGAGTTTTATTTAACCTGTTAAGCCTGAGGGCTGGTCACATGTCTCAACCAAACAGCATGATACAATACACACCTCAGGCCTAATATGGCAAAGCAGCACAAATTGATCAGCTGAGAATAAGCTACAAGCACATCTAAGCCATTTACATTTACCCCAAGCACAGACCAAACAGAAAGCAAACAAAAACAGGTGGTGCCAAAACTTGCCAAATTCAGCCCTATTCTTTGTAATAGAGACTCCGCCTAAACATTTCAGACTAAAATCTTAACAGTTTTGGTTTGTTTCACATTAGAAGAATTATATTTGGTGCTGGTAAATGTTGACATGTGTGGCTGTGAGTTAAAATAATGTTTGAGCTGCAACTGCCTTCATCTCAATCATTAATTCAAATATATATTTTTTATTTTTATTTAGCTGTTTTCCATCTTGATTTATTTTGAAACTATAACATGCACATTAAAAAAATCCCTTCTGGGAAATCTCACAAGTGCCCCCTTCATTTTGACTCCAGAATTACTGAAATACTCCTTGTAGTTACAGATATACAGTCAATTTACTGTGCACGTCTTTTTCGAGCGGACACACCAAAAACAAGCTTGGGTTTAAAGGATTAAATAACAAACCTAAATTTGGCAACTCTACCCACCTCCGCTTTAAATGTTGCTGTTCTTACCACACAGGTTGCTATTCCTCCAGTTGCCAGGTTCACCCCCCGAATGGGCACACTGACGGGAGTACTCCTTCAGGGTGGAACACAAAGAGCTGTCTGTTTGGTTTTCATTGTCACACTGGTCTTGCTTACAGGCTTTGATGAACGAGTCGGTGTCAACCAGATTTTGACAGTTGCTAAATGCAAGCCCTGAGAGAAGATTCTCACACATGTCGTCCTGGGGGTTAGATTATGTTTTTCAGTAAAATCTTTAAGTGTTACGTTAAAGATATTGCATAAACAAAAACCTTTCTTACGTTTGTTGTACACTCCTTTTCGTCCGGAGTCTGGATTTCTTTACAATTTTCAGTTGGGCCATTGACTTTCCACCGCTGCCCATAGCTTTCAGTTGATAAGGACTCGCCGCTTTCTAAAATAAAAGGCAGCAAAGGTAATAATGATATAGACATTTAACATAGTCAGACATAAAGCCATAATTCCTTACCTCCTCTGAACTCATTATACTGCTTAACTCCGTTGAAGTCACCGCACAGACCACATGTTTGATTTTGAAATTTAGAGTCAAGCTCAACCTGAAAGAGAAATAGTTTATGATCACATGTTTTCTTTACTTCTCAGTTACAGTGTGTTCATTTTAGTGGGTGCTTTCTAAGACACACACCCAGAAAGAATTGTGTTCGTTCCAAAAAGCTGTCAAGCCCAGGTTTGCCTCAATCTTCAGATATGCCCTCTCTCTTTTGATTGAAACACCATTCTCACTGTGTGGTACAGTCACCCTATGGGGAAGATGGACTAAATGTCAAATACACTGTCAGGAGACAATAAGGTGTCCTAAGTCATATATCCATCACACTTACGTTTTATTGTTGACTATGATTGTTTCTTGGGATAACTCCACTATGACCCCATCCAGTCTCATTTTAATTCTTTCAAGACTTTGTTCCGGGACGTCGCTACCCCACTGCAGCTGGATGTTGAACATCTCATAGTTGGTTTTACAATGGGATGTAAAGAAATAGTTGCAAGAGAATGGAAGCTGGAAGAAATCGCCATCAAAGGTCTTAAAGTGGTGGTTTCCCCAAGTGCTGCAGAACTGAGTTTGAGAGGCCTTCGCTTCTGATTAAACAGAAAACAAAAGTATATTATATTGCAAAATAGACAAATGTAATTATGATACATTTTGGTTTAACTTACCTGTAATAATTGGGATTTGTGTAGTAAATGGCTGATACATGTCTAAACAAAAATAAAACATTTTAGTAAATTTTACATGTTATGCAAGTATTGTAATGTTATTCAGAGAATCATAGAAATGTCTAACAGCCAAATAAGACCCATTGTATTTTTCATTCATCCTGCCAATACGTTTTGGTTTTTAACATGTAATAACATCTTGATTTGTTATAGATTTTATCAGATCTAATTACTTGTGTAGTGGGGTAGTGACTTACCAGAGTATGCCGTGGTGAGTCCGAACCAGACGGTAAGCCACAGTATGGCCCGCATCCTGCCTGTTCTCCTGATCCTGCTTTAGTCTCTGTTCATTCAGGGAAGACCCAGCCAACTGGACCCCTGCTAAGATGAAGGTCTAATATATTCCATCACTTGTTTGCAGTTAAGGAGGAGTAATAACAAGTAATAATGGTGTTGTCCATTGTTATGCTTACATTAAGAACCACACCTTCACGCTTATAAAAACACCTTCGTCTTGAATTAAACAGCCTTCAACTCTTTATTGAGGTTAATCATTTGCTCATTAACATTAACATATTTGTTGTATTGAACATATGGAACATTAAGCAAAAAATGTATTTAATTTTTATTATTAATTTTTATTTTTACTTTATCCACATCCTTGTTTAAGTAAGATTAACATCCATAACCATTACTGTGTATTTTGGTTGATTTGGAAATGATCAAACATTGACTGATGACACATAGTCTTATCATCATTCTTCCAGTGTAAGATGTTCAAGTGAACTGATACCTATTTATTAGAATCCACTGTCAGCGCTGCTCCTAAAATGACAAAACAAAGTGTAATCCTAACTAATAAGAATGCTTTAGTTCAGCATTTTGTTTCAGACAACACTCAAGGAATTCATTCATGATCAGATTCTTTATAACTGTTGTGTTGTGGCATTGCTTAGAAGTGTGTTGTATCAAAAAACACTCAGGATATAAAACAGTAGAAGGCCTATACAGTTGAACAAAATGGAGAATGTAGATGAAACATATTTCCAAAATGAATTTCTATTAATTCCTGTTTCTAATCTACCCCAAGTAGACAAACTGAGCACTTCTGTGAGATAAGAACACTTATGTTTCTTGTGCAAAGAATTGTAACGTCATAAATACATTGATTTTAGGTCAATGAACTCATCTCAGCCCTAAATTAACAGTGTTAATTCATAGAAAGCAGAATGTCCCTGCAAGCCTACTTTAGGTTGGAGCCTTAATCTAATTTCTCCACTATATCCTACCAAAAACCACACAGCCCATATTTAATGCAACCCTGCTGACCCTCAGTCCTTCTCCCGTGCTCTTCGGTCTTCTGGTCAAAATCTTCTAACACGTTTTAAAACGTGTTAGACGCCTCTGTCACTGCGAGTGGTCGTTTCTGTTGATTCTTTTAAAAAGCAGCTGAAGACACTTTTATTTAAACAAGTTGCTATTTACTTACTTACTTACTACTGTGTGACTTTACAGGATGTATACTCAGGACACATAGATGCTGCTTTCTGGAACTGTTATCGCTCTATAATTACTTTGTTGTAAGGTACATTAGTGTTCATGTGACAGGTTTTGTTGACATGTAGATTCTTGTGAGATAGTGTGCCTGCTATTTCTGGTTTCAAATTGTGAGGTAGTCAGTGTTGCGTTAAGAACTTACATCACACTGTACGCTGATGACTTAAAAACAGTACTCTCGGGACAATGTGGACAATTAGCTGGCTTTCCACAGCGCCCACGTTAAAGATGGTCAGGCCCCCATCTTCACACAACTGTCCACATGAGCTAATTGATAAAAGTTTATACAACCCCTCTTTTTTTCTACATTTATAATATAATATAATTTATCCATTCATTTTCTGAAAGAAGTACCAACACAAACCATGAGACTATCTTGTTGGATGCTTTTATTAGACTAAGGCTACAAATATGATTACATTGTAAAAGATGCAATATGAAGATTGATACACTGAAATATTTCATAGAGATCTTTACAGTTACACCAGTGTGATGCTTCGTCTCTTGCGAGCCACTGGTGCAGCTCTAGTGCAGTCTGTGTGGCCACAGCCGCACTCTTCCACATGGATGTATGTGTGATGAACTACATCTCCATTCAGACAAAGCAAATCCACTGTGCGATTGCTGAAGCGTGTCTCCTTACAGCATGCACATGAATGCTGTATATCGGCTGCTGCTGCAGAGTACCTAAATAGAGCAGAGGCATTAACTCTTAATTATGCTTAAAAAAGTTACAGGGTAATGGGGTAAGTGAGCTGCTTACTTGGTGAAAGTGTTGCAGGAGCCTTCACAGTAAGGTATTTCTACTGCCTCTGCAGACTGGCATTCTTTTTGTGTAACAAGAGTTTTCATAGAGACCAACTTGCAGGCTTTCTCCCGCTCCACACCTTGGATAAAAGATTGATTTTCTAATCCTCTGCGTATAAACCCAATTATACATGTTCTATATATAAAATGTGTTTATAAACATTTACTTACAGATTTTACAACAGCCATTTGCTGCAGTTTGAATTGTGTCCTGAAAGAGATTACAGACATTATAGAGTACTATATGCATGTATGCATTTGTTAATGGTGCTAAAAGTGGTACTTACAGGCTGGCACAGGCTCTCCTGAAACGGTGGGCAGATCATTTGTGAGTTGATAGCTGTAAACATGTCACCGGTCTTAATGCAGGTGAAATGCTCACACTTATTCTCTGCTGAATACCACGTTGCTCCTTGCTATTAACCAAAAAGAAAAAAGAAATTGTCTTGAATATTAAAAAATCTGATTTTATCTTTTGGTTCTTAGTGGACTCAAGAAAATGTTTACCTTTAAGATGTGCTTTGTGCCGTTGATATGAAAGATACAATGTGTTTGGACACACTTTCCACAGCATTCATTTCCAAAAGGCTCAACATATTCATATCCCTTGTGGAAATTTTGGACAGTTTCTAAATAGTTCATTTTCACAGTATAATACTATGCTGAATTTATTGGATTAGGGGTTCTTACCATGCCACAGTTTTCATCACACTGTTGAAACACACAATTTATTTTAAACAGACCAGTACGAGGGTCCACCTCATTGGTACAGGTACAATCCTGACAAATGCCCACTCCAGGTACTGGCAACCCAGGCTATCAAACATAAAATAATATAGTCAATTTAAGGCATGAAACACTGAAAAATGTAACTGCAAAATGTGCTCTAAACATGAATCAAATTTAGTTCTCTTTTTAACTTACCAGATATTCAATCCCTTTGTGGACGCAAACTCTTTTGGGCTCTGATTTAATTAATAACCAATAGAACATGGGTCACACTGAATGAAATTACTGTACTGAATATCAATTCAAACACAAGTGCTTACCACATGTATGTTCTGGACAGCATTTTCCCTCAGGAACACTAATGACTGGTGTATATCCAACTGGGCAGTTCATGGTGTATACTGGGCAAGTGCTGCTTTGGCATTCTGTCAATTCACAAAATAGTATATAGTAGTATACAAAGTATACAATCTATATATGTATAGTCTATATAGTATATGTATATACAACACAAATCCGTAATGACTTACGACAAACAAAGGCTGAGCAGCATGGATCTGAAGGGTTTGTTTGGTTGACAAGAACAAACCCTGGCCCGGTACAGTTTGTTATTGTTGGTGGAGGACATACTTTAGGTTTGCAAGTCACAGTCTTGGTGGTCTCCTCACAAATACAGTTTTGGCATTTGTACTCAAACCTTTCATTGAACTAAAAAAAAATTACCAAAATTAACTTGATAAGCAAATTGCACATTATAAAAATCAGTGTGATTTTAATACTCTTACCTCACGAGGAATGCCCTCAGGGTCCAGACATCCTGCAAAGCAATGACAATGTGACTATCCAGTCCCAGAAAAGAAAAATTGAAGCCCATAAAAAAAGACTTACCACATTTACTGACACATATTCCAGACTCTTTATTAAAAAGTTTCATTCCATCAGGACAAAAGCAGCCTTCAATTGTGAAGTTCAGGGTGGGTTCACTTAAACGGAAACATTAAACAGGCTCCATTGACACTATGCATTATATTGTTTTTTTGCAAATGGTAAATCAAATGGAAAAATAATAATAATAATAATAAAAAAATACAAAGTATTATATTATATTTTGTATTTTTTTTAACTTACTTGTCTTCACAGGTTGGCTGTTCTGCAGGGCCACACGGTTTATAAACTTTGTCTTGTGGACAATTACTGGCTGTTGTGAAAAAAAGATGCATTAGCCATTTGAGAGACATAGTTTTCTATTTTTCTTTTATGATGTATGGTTTAAAACCCCCATAAAACTCTTAACTTTTCTAACCACAGCAGACTTGTCTATTTTCATCTCTAGAAATAGAAAGTGATATAAGCTTCTATTTTTATAGCCGCAGATGGCTGAAAAGGCAACAGCCGCTACAATGAAAAAATGGAACAGTTCTAATTATTTTAATATTTTGAAGGATGAGGGGAGGCCTACCACAGAGTTTGGTGTGGTTCCTCCAGTGCAGACAAACACCGGCCTGTGCACAAGCAGCAGCATAAGTCTGCAAACTTGTGCACTCAACTGCTGGGTTGGAAACATGGCAGCTATCAAACACACAACCTTGGTAGAAACGGTCTGGAGAGACAACTGGGTGGCACTTGGCAAACACACTGTAAAATAAAAAACAAAACCATAAATAAATAAAATGCAAAACAGCGTTGTGGTTTTCAAAGTTAAAAAAGGACTCTAATATTGAACTGTCTACCTGCTGTGAAGCAGATCACATATAGAGTCTGGCTTGCAAGGAGTTAAAGTTGGTGGAGGTTCGGGTTTGCTGGTTGGGATCACTGATGGTATCTGACAATTAGGTTGGTGAATGTCTTTAGCAAGCCAAAAGTCAGCCATCACATCACAACTTCCTGCCAGCTGGCCTCCGGGTAACATGCAGTCATCGGCCTGGTTGTTGTTGCAGGTTCCTACGAGTCAAGTGACAGTGTTTAAAACTGGTCTCAAATAAGTAATTTAAATATTTTTATAAAGAAAGAGATGGTCTCACCACAATGGCCTTGTGTATTTCTGCCAAAGTTTCTATATGGAAGCGTTACAGTAAAGCCAGTTATACCAAAAGTAACGACTACTTTGAGATAAGGAATCTGCAAAACTAGGTTTATGCCAGAACTCATAACCTTAACACCATAATGTGAATAAGGTAGGGGTAAAGTTTTTCCATCTTTGATTGCCTTCAAGAAAAAAATGAATTAAACATATAGAAAATAACAACATGCAAAACAACATGCACATTCAGTCTAATTAAGCAGTTGTAGTTTTACCTCAAGCTGTGCAACTCCAATAAGATTATGGTTTTTGAGTGTTATAACTTGTGACAAGTAGGAAACAATAATAGATCGAGGACAGGACACATCTTCAGTAGGATCACAAATGACATTGTCAATATAAATCTTCAGAGTATATTTGGGTGTAATCTCTTCCATCAAAACATAAGTGCAGTTTCCTTGATAACTATAATACAATCCATCAAATGTAATATAGTGGGGGTCTCCCCACCCTTCACATACACCTACGGACAAAAGTATAATAAATATTTAAAGATACATTAAGTACTTTTTCACAAAGTCTTTAAACAAGAAATAACTTACAGTCACAAGCATAATATTCGCAACAGTAGTATTCATCATACACAAGAGCTGGCTTCTTTCCATTGGTACATTTTATCTCTTCAAGGGGTGGACATTCATATGGAACTATTTCAATGGTATTGTTTTCAACGCATTTGGCCATGGTGCAGTTGCACAAAAAGAATGTCTCATTTTGCTAGAGTAAAAGACACCAAACAAAAAGATGATGATAAAAGAGAAATGTTTACCATACTTTTGATTAAAAAATAAATAGTTAATGTGTGTAAAATCTTACTGTAACATTCCACTCAGGACAGCAAGATGCAGTCTTGTTGTTGAGCTCACAAACATCAGAACATATAATTGTGAGGCATACTCCAGACCCAATATGCTCCATGTTATATATGACCTCCCCTAAATGTGGGAAAAAAATGACAGAGTGGCTTTCTGATGCAGAACTATAACTTATCACTTATATAGAAAACTACAAAAACATACAGACAGACAAAGACCTATGTGAAACATTTCTTGTCAATCATGATAAAAGTAATAGCAGCTGTATTTTTCTTACCTGGCTTGTAATGTTGCCCATTAAAGATACAGAAGCACTCGGTGGTGCTACTCAAAGTGGTTGGTGTAGAAGTAGGTGTGGTTGTTGACAATGTAGTTGTTGGCCCTGTAGTAGTTGTAGGTGTAGTTGTAGTTGTGGATGTTGTTGTAGGTGTTGTGGTTGGTGTAGTAGATGGTGTTGTAGTAGGAGTAGTGGTAGAAGTAGTAGTTGGTGTAGTAGTGGGTGTAGTGGTTGGGGTGGTTGTAGGTGTAATAGTAGTGGTAGTAGTTGGTGTAGTTGTAGGTGTTGTAGTAGGAGTAGTGGTGGGTGTAGTTGTAGGTGTTGTAGTAGGAGTAGTGGTGGGTGTAGTTGTAGGGGTAGTTGTAGGTGTTGTAGTAGGAGTAGTGGTGGGTGTAGTTGTAGGGGTTGTTGTAGGAGTAGTGGTAGATGTTGTAGTTGGAGTAGTGGTGGGTGTAGTTGTAGGTGATGTAGTAGATGTTGTAGTAGGAGTAGTTGTAGGTGTTGTAGTAGTCGGAGTAGTAGTGGGTGTAGTTGTAGTTGTAGGAGTTGTAGTAGTGGGTGTAGTTGTAGGTGTAGTCGTAGGAGTATTAGTAGTGGATGTAGTTGTAGGTGTAGTCGTAGGAGTAGTAGTAGTGGGTGTAGTTGTAGGTGTAGTCGTAGGAGTAGTAGTAGTGGGTGTAGTTGTAGGTGTAGTTGTAAGAGTAGTAGTAGTGGGTGTAGTTGTAGGTGTAGTTGTAGGAGTAGTAGTAGTGGGTGTAGTTGTAGGTGTTGTCGTAAGAGTAGTAGTAGTAGTGGGTGTAGTTGTAGGTGTCGTCGTAGGAGTAGTAGTAGTGGGTGTAGTTGTAGGTGTAGTCGTAGGAGTAGTAGTAGTGGGTGTAGTTGTAGGTGTAGTCGTAGGAGTAGTAGTAATGGGTGTAGTTGTAGGTGTAGATGTTGTAGTTGTAGTAGGAGTAGTAGTAGTGGATGTAGTTGTAGGTGTCGTTGTAGGAGTAGTAGTAGTAGTGGGTGTAGTTGTAGGTGTAGTCGTAGGAGTAATAGTAGTGGGTGTAGTTGTAGGTGTAGTCGTAGGAGTAGTAGTAGTGGGTGTAGTTGTAGGAGTAGTAGTAGTGGATGTAGTTCTAGGTGTCGTTGTAGGAGTAGTAGTAGTGGGTGTAGTTGTAGGTGTAGTCGTAGGAGTAGTAGTAGTGGGTGTAGTTGTAGGAGTAGTAGTAGTGGATGTAGTTGTAGGTGTCGTTGTAGGAGTAGTAGTAGTGGGTGTAGTTGTAGGTGTAGTCGTAGGAGTAGTAGTAGTGGGTGTAGTTGTAGGTGTAGATGTTGTAGTTGTAGTAGGAGTAGTAGTAGTGGGTGTAGTTGTAGGAGTAGTAGTAGTGGGTGTAGTTGTAGGTGTAGTCGTAGGAGTAGTAGTAGTGGGTGTAGTTGTAGGAGTAGTAGTAGTGGGTGTAGTTGTAGGTGTAGTCGTAGGAGTAGTAGTAGACTGAGTGGTTGTGGACCCACATATGATCTCACAACACACTTTGATCTTATAGTCTTTGCACTTCCTAAAATGAGGTTGGTCCTGGTTTCTGCAGATCAGTCCATAAGAGATATTACAGGTGGCCACTTGCCCCGTCTGGCCCACAAAGTCATCAAAGGGTATATCTGGATACTCGGCCGACCTGCAGTCTATTTCCATTGGTGCATCACAGATATAGTGACCACTGCTTGTAATGTTTTCGTAGGTCTCCCAGTCACTTTTGTCTTTGATTGGGTTGTGAACGTTGTACCATTCTGACCAATCACACGTGGGTATGCAAGGTGTTGTAGAAGGTTGATGGGTTGTGGATGTAGTCGTAGGTGTTGTAGTAGGAGTTGTAGTTGTAGACTGAGTGGTGGTAGTAGTAGGCGTTGTAGTAGTCGGAGTAGTGGTGGGTGTAGTTGTTGTAGTTGGAGTAGTTGTGGGCGTTGTTGTTGGTGTTGTAGTAGTTGTAGTAGTGGTGGGTGTAGTTGTTGTAGTTGGAGTAGTTGTGGGCGTTGTTGTTGGTGTTGTAGTAGTTGGAGTAGTGGTGGGTGTAGTTGTTGTAGTTGGAGTAGTTGTGGGCGTTGTTGTTGGTGTTGTAGTAGTCGGAGTAGTGGTGGGTGTAGTCGTAGGTGTTGTAGTAGGAGTTGTTGTAGAAGTAGTTGTAGGTGTTGTAGTAGGAGTAGTGGTGGGTGTAGTTGTAGGCATTGTAGTAGTTGTAGTGGTGGGTGTAGTTGTAGGCATTGTAGTAGTTGTAGTGGTGGGTGTAGTTGTTGGTGTTGTAGTTGGTGTAGTAGTCACAGTGGTAAAGGTAGTTGTTGGGAGAGATGTAGATGTAGAAGGCTGGGGTGTTGTAGAAATAATGCATTCCTCCACACACTCCTGCTTTTCTTCATCAAATATAGGCTTATCTTCAGGGCAGGCGGGGTAACAGCCTGAAAAATTAAGTTTATTGATACGATCACTTCAGTTATCTAAATACTACAAGGAAAAGTAGATCAAATCTTTTTTTTTAACCTCTTCAGGCATCTAAATCTCATTCTATGCCAACACATCCACATACAAATCTGCCCTTATCACAAAGATATAATGTGAGTGACACACTTTGCGGCACTCAAATAGAGGGTGCAGAAATAGACCAATCAGGAGGTATACATTAAAGGACTAAAGGAAATAAAGGCTGCTACAAACTCATGTGTCTATTACCATTATTATAATTTAGAAATACAGCTGAAGAGGTTGGCTCTAATCTGACAACACAAGACCAGATTCTGTGTGTTGTCTGATCCCACTGAAATGAAATAATCTAATCTGGGCCTTTGTGAATGTAGCCTATGTTGCTGGTTTACAACAAGCACAATAATATGTATATGAAAGGTTAGCATTACCTTCAAGGTTTGGAATGGGGTTACTGCATATTCCTTCTGGATTTAGACAAGTCTTGTAACAAGGTGTGTGACAAGGGTGGTAGTGCCACATGCATACTCCTGGGTCATTATAGTAATCGCAAAAGACAGCTGTAGGAAAGAGATGCATTGAGTGTATTGAGTAAATACAGAAAAAAAAACATAATTAGTAAAGGGGTCCTTTAAAGTGACAGTAGGGCATTTTTGAAACAGGGTATTAAAGTGAAAAGTATTTACAATGATATAAATTACTATGACATAAAACACTACTCTCAGAAACCTAATTATTACATTAAAGGTTTATCTCTTACGGCAGATTTCTGGAGTTCTCCATGCAACACAAACTCCAGCCTCATTACAAGCCTGAGCATACGCTGCAACTGCTGAACAGTAGCATTCACAGTCTCCTCCACTGTCACAGGCACAGGAGTCTCGTACACAGTTGTCATAATACAAATGGGGGGGCACCTTAAGAGTTATTGAGAAAAATTTTACTTTTTAACCTGACATCCACTATAAATAAACACACAATAAAACAACGTTATTACCTTATGGTGGCAGGCTTTGAACGTATCTCCATGTATAATGCTGCACATCAATTTTGCCCAGTGATGTCGATTAGGTGTTGCGTCACAAGGATCGATATTTCCTTCCACATCTGGACAGTTGCTGTACACCTTCCAGCTGTTTCCAAATTCTAGTACGTTGCTAACAACCAGCTGACCTTGGGTGGTAAAGTCATTTCGTGCATCACCATCAAAATCTCCACACAGTCCACAAACCTCTCCCTGTGTATGAGAACATGATTTAATATTGGAGACAAGGTGAGTGTGTGAATGTCAGTCTTGTATATGTTGGACAAAATTACAACTATTTCATGACAGGGTTCTTCAAATATTTGAGATTGATGAGGTTGATTGACATTGATTAGGTTAATGAAATGATTGCCTGGTCTTAATTTAACACTCTCATGTAAAAAGCAATTAGGAAGAGTTGTCTAAATCTTTCTAGGATAAAGTAACATATTGGACAAAATATGCTGACTCTCTCTCTAAAGCAGAAACATAAAAATGGCAAAAGTATAAAGTTTTGAAATTGAACACATCAGTCAATTTTCTCAATACTGTTTAGTTGCTTCTAAACATCACTCTTTGTTTTGCCTGTTTTGGAAAAAGCTCTCTAGACTTAGTTAGTTCCATTGCTTTCTGTTCCCACAACTGCCCAGAGAGGACAAAACTGAGTTTATAGTAGACAAACTGCTAGAGAAGTCCATTCATAATGTGAACACATAGTATTGCACAGAAAGTGAACATTTGTCAACATAAACAAAGATTTCCTCTTCTGATTGATTTCCACTGGATTTGTTCACAGACAATAGCATGTTCAAGCATATCCAGATGTTCACAGGCTGTAGAAAGGATGGATCTGTTACTTACACTGTGCTGTGGTTCGAGGAGGATGCGAACTGTTGTTTTGCGATCCCACATCACGACCAGACCAATGTCCGATTCAACGATGATGTACAAGCCAACCCTTCGTATTTTGTACCTAATAGAATTACCATGACCCAGGTCCTGCTTTTCGTAGTTACCCTTTGATAGTTTGATTTCTTCACGCTTTAATAAAAAAAAGTTATTGTTAGCTTTTGTAGTTTGATACAACTTTGGTCTAATATATTTTAGAAATTTTTTTTTTAATGGTTTTGTACCCCCAGTTGGATTCGGACAGTTTTGGCGCAAGTTGTGCCTGTTGAGCCACATTGTACATTCTCTGTGACAACTCCAAAGTTATTCTCAACAGTTTTATTGCCACATTTGTTCTGGAGATTGTAATTCAAAACACAAAAAGTTTATTAAACCAACATTCAGTGCAGAGTTGCCTGACATTAACATTTTGTTTTGTTGTGTGCATTTATTTGAGAGTGAAGTATAATGTCATACTTACTCTGACAGCAACATATTCACAATTTCCATTAAACCCGTAAGTTTTCTGATCAAAAGTAGAATAATGACCACTTCCATAAATTATGCAAGTTCCTGGGCATTTTTTCTCTGTGCAATCCCATTTGCCACTTTTGCAGGTACTAGACATTTTACATACATTGAATAAAAATGTAATTACAGAAGAAGACTTAACAGTCAGAAGATAATATAACACAAAACATACCATGTGTTGCAATAGTTAAGAATTTTTGTCCCAGACACAAAGAGCTTTCCATCATGCTGACAAGGACAGTCATGCTCTTTCACACAGGAGCCCTTTCCATCATCAAAGAGGCCACTGGGACACTGACAGCCAGATTCACACTCTGCAGAGATCTGAAATATAAAATTGTATAAATGAAGTCCCACTATGTATATATTTCTAACCTAACCTTTTGGATATTAATGTTAAGTGCAAAAAATATGCATGTTAGGCCATTTATTGACCTTGTGAAAGCCAGTGATTTAAATATCTTACACATTCATTGTTGTCCAGGTTTAAACAAGACTGCGCACACTGCACTCCATGCTCTTCTGTTCCCGCAGCAGAACAGTTAACATATACCTTTGGAGAGGCACATGCTGGAAAATAAACAAATAAAATACTTATTAACAATCTGTAACTTATGCTACATGGACCATAACCTTGTTATCTCACATTACTTACTCCATGAGCGAACCCTCCATGAGTGGCAATGAAGCACTCCATTGGTGCAAACACTACAAAAAACACAATATTAGTTTAAAGAACAAAGACAAATGACGTCAGAAACATAGAAATGGGAACTGTTGACTTACCAGTGCTCATCTTTCATATTAATGGATTTTCCTGATTTAATAGTGACACCATTATGATAACAGGGACATTTCTCAATGGGGACACAGATGCCTTTGTCATCCAGGTATAGACCCTCAGCACAGGAGCATCCATCCACAGGTAAAAAGTCATTGGTGCAGCTCTGTTGATTTGAGCCCAGTGATCTGCACGTCAGCTGGCATCTCTGGTGTTTGTATGAGAAGGTCTGAGATACTGGGCAGTTCTTGGAGTATTTCTCTGTTTTTTGCAATGGAAAATATTTGTTTCATGGCTCTCTAAAATAAAACATATATACAGGGTTATTTGGACTGAGCTTACCGCACACATGCTCCCTCCAATCTGTCAAAAATATTCCCTTTGCTGCACAGGCCCTTGCGTAGGATGACATGACTGCACATAGACAGGCCTCACTCTTCTCGCAGTTGCATGTAGAGTATGTACAACGCTGTAGGCAATGACAAACATTTTTAGAGGTATTGCATTTAAAATCTAACAATAACCCACAAATTCATGTCATACCTTGTAATACACTTCAGGATCCACCTCTGAATAGCACTGTGCAAAAGAACTATTTGGACTGTGTAGCAAGCCACACCAGTGCTTGGCATACCTCTCTACATCAATGATACAAGGACACTGATTCAATTTTCTTTGTTAAAGAGCTATTCTTTTAGTGAAAAGTGTAAAACTACTCAGTAAACATTACTTGTTTGAGATTGACAGCTTGCTTGTATGATTTTAAAGTAATAATTAACACCAAGCATAGCTATGTGTGAGAATAGATCTACAGATTTCTTTAGTGCAAAACTGTTTACCATTTTCCACACTGAGGGCACATGGATCATCTAGTCTCTCCTCTCTGTCTTCACACATAAAATTTGCTTTCCAGGAATTGGCAAAAGCCACGGCTGTCCCTTCAACTATACCCTGAGGGGTCTTCATATCATCAGACATGACCATGTTGTAGTTCCCACATAAACCTGTCAAATATTTCACAAAACACACTTGTTATTAGCAAATATACTGTATATTTGTGCCACCATATCCCATGCCATGAAAAACATCTTATACATACCATGGGTCTTTGTTTTGTAGCTCGGTAAAAGGCTGACATAGACTTGCATTATAGGGACATGTTGGATTTGGATTTCCAAACCAAAACTGGTTTGTAACATGATGTGGAATGATGAAGCATAAAATATGTTGACGTCACCTTTTAAAACAAAACAACTATTCAATTTATTTATTTCATTTTTACATATACTTCGTTATGTATATCTACCAGAGCTGTACGGCAAATTGATGGTCTGCATGTTGTACATTACTGTCCCATCAGAACTAAATGCTAACACCTGAAAAGAACAAAGTCAGTTTTGGACTCATGAATAAATTTAAATATAGACAATGATAGCTGTGATCTCTTTAAAAGATGAGTCTCTAACTCACATTGTTTCTGTCATTGTTGAGCAGGATTTTAAGGGACTTTAGACAAGTGTCAAGCTGCTGGTGTGCACAAGGCACCAACTGGGCTAACATGGTAAACTTGGGACTATTGTGATCCTACCAAAAAAAATGAAAACAAAGATGAGACATGTTGTTTTGATTAAACATGTATTCCTATTCAACCGTGAAGTAAAAAAAAGTATTTACCTTGCTTTCTACTTTAGCTAAAGTGTAGAAGCAACTTCCATGAAAGTTGTAAGTTTTCCCATCAAAGGTTGTTATATGTGAGCCCTCCTCCACTGCACACGTCGCTGGCGTCTGAATGTTTTTACATGACCATCTACCGCCAAAACATGTGCTATGATAATACAAAAAAGATGTTCACAAAAACAAGATGAGGCTAATACACATCAAGCGTTTATGAAAGTTTGTATTACCATTCCTTTGAATCCTGTCTGTAAACGTCCCCAGGGTTGTAGATTTGATCATGTTTGCACTGACATTCTTTTTGAGCAATGCACCCTCTCATGGAAACGTCATCAAACACAGTTCCTAAAATAAACATGAAAAGCATATTACATTATATTCAAATGTAGTTGCACAATAAACAAAATACAATAAACAATTAGGGAAAAACAAAAAATAGCACAAACCAGGTGGACAAAAGCATCCTTCCATTTTGTGGTCCTCACACAGTGAACTTGTGTCCAGATATGTGCATGTATCCAAACAAGGGGAACCACTCTCTTTATAAACCATGTTATATGGGCAGCTTTTAGCTATAAAGGGGTAGATAACAATACATATAGCAAATTTATTCTTTGTCACCTTTATCCAAGTACTTTTAAAAATACTTTAACAGTCATTAAAATTTAGCTACATTACCACAGAACTGAGGTGTCCTCCATTTGGGAGGCTGGCCTCCGGCATGGGAACACTGTCGAGAGAATTCAGATATTGTGCTGCAGATACAGAAGTTATTGGTAGTGTTGGCGCAACCACACATGTCCTGTACGCAGGCCTCAATGTAAGGTTTGGGGTTAATCAGATTAGCACAGGAGCGCCACATGTCTGAACGCAGTGCCTGGTCACAGGTGCTTTTCTGGGGGAAAAAGACAACTGGTCAGTGAGGGTTTTGTCACTACATACTATAAACACATGAATGGAAGTCAAAGATGGACTCACAAACTCTGTGCATGAATCCGACACAGCTTCAAGCTGCTCATCTTCTTCATAGGGGTCTTCACAATCATCATTTGGACGATGGACTTTGTACTTGTTGCCAAACTCGACTGGGCTAATTTTGCGTCCTGTAGAATAATTAGGTAACCAATAATACAATCATACTATGTAGATAATATATATTTTATTTGCATTTTGCATGTTTAAAAATACAAACCATTATGAATGAATTCATTGTAGACAGGAAGTCCATTGAAGTCTCCACAAAGGCCACAGGTGCGGGCGGTATACTCAGGATCTACTTCCACCTATGGGAAAATATGTACAAACTATATTATATACTTTAACAGCACATGAACTCCAGAATAAACTGGGGCAGCAAAAATGGGCATTACAGTAACGTCTGTACGGTCAATGCTATTTTAAATGAATAAATTAAGAATTAGATGTTATTAAAAAGAAGTTTTACCATAACCGCATCATCTCTATTCCACAAGACAACAATCCCGACTGTGGACTCCAGCTTGATATAAACAGTGTTTTGTTCTAGTTTTACCCCTGATTTGTAATATGGCAATGTCACACTGAAAGAGAATGCGTGTTATTAATTGGTATACATCCAAATTTGACAAAATTGTTTGCATTAACTACAACACTTACAGACGGTCATTCACAGAGACCTGAGTCTTGGTGAGATGGATTGAGATGTCATTTATAATCACCACCACATAGCTGATGGTGGTGATCCCATCCACCTCTTTCCTCTTTAGGTGGACTGAAAACTCCTGGAAAGACTCATGGCAATCAGAGACAAGGTTGTATTCACACAGGCCAGGGAACTGGTACACATCACCATCGAATGTCTTGAAATGCTCTCTGCCCCAGGTGCTACAGATTCTGCTGACATGGTTGGGAGCTGGAGAGATGATTGAAACAATGAAATTAATGTAATCAGCAATATTTTTGGAAGTGAAACATAACAATAAGACTATTTTACACAATAGCATTGAAATGTAAAACTATACTGGTCTTACCCAGTCCATTGACATCAATGACACTGACAACAGAGAAAGCAAGAAGACACATGCACACAAATGGCCACCCCATCGCTGCAACTGTGGCCCACTGTCACTAAGGGTTCTGAAGTGAGGGGCTGGCAGTTCTTTATATTGAGGTATATTGGCCATTTGCGTAAGAGAAAAACAAAGTTTATTGCTGTAGCATGGTAAATGTGCTGAAAGATGCCTGACGCCTTTTGCAAATCCCATAAAGCAATTATTATATCTTCCTTATCTTTCAATTAAACAAATATGCATAAACTCAGTGGAGGATTTCCTATAAAACAGTGCTGTCTATGGAGCATCGTCTGCAATTAATCATAAGATTTCTTTTCTTTTCTTTTCTAGACCTTAGTCCATGAGGACATAAAGAGTATTTTAAAGCGCTAAAAAAATTTTTAATAAAAAATCAAGGTAAACTATAGGAAACGTGATTTTTGATTTAGATTTATTCTAAGTGACATTGAACACTATAACAGTTTAAATAAACATTGGTGTCTAGTTGCAGGTTTTTAACAGGCGGGTTATGCTGCACATTGTGAATTAGGATGTAAAACATGACTGTACTTACATCCTTGATTACTGTCATTCTTGACTGGCAAAATACACAAGATCTTATCATCTAAAACACCAGCTGTCTGTCAACTTATGTAACCAATGAGTACAATGTCATAACCAGATTGAACACAAGGATGTCTTAGTTGATTTAATTTATTGTCTGCAGAGGCTTCCTTATCCTCTGGAGTTGGCATAATTATTTCTCCAGCTGGTATTGGCAAACTGACAGTCTTTCGTTTGTCTATTGTGTTTGTTATCTCCGTTTTATCTTGACACAGGTCTACATCAAATGTCAATGTAGCTCCTCCAAGTGCAAACAGGACTTTTGGACAACTCCCTGAAAGAGACAGCTGCACAACGGAGGTGATGTACAGTTATTTTTGCTTAACAGCCCGGTTGTTTATTCAGAAAGAAGACGTGAGCTGTCTAAATAAAGATGACACGAAGGACACATCTATAGCCTACTAATGAAAAATGCTTGTCTTATGTCCCTGTAAAAAAGTGATAATTGCTCAGATAGGAATTATATCAGGTCTCCTTAATAACATACTGTGTATGTTAAGCTATATAAGTTTTATGTAAATTGTGAACATATATTAATAGCGTGACTGTGGGTGTGACACAATTAGCACAGCAGATGGCGACATTTATTTCATGTTCAGACTTTTGTTGTGTTTGTAAAGACACAAGAAAAGTCTGTGTTTTATTGATTTATATTTTAACTTTTAACAATAAATTACAATTTAAGCGTATTAGCCGAAGATAAGCAATCAATGAAATATGAATTTTCTAATACATGAAAGTAGGCAATGGGATTTGTTAACATTTGGCAACATGTTTTTTTTATTTAAAAAAGAGTTAATCACGTTATTTCTAGGCTAACATTATGTCAAATTTAGCTTCAACCGAAAAAGAACTAATGGCGAAGGCTAACCTCCTTGGACCGATCCTCGTGGCCTCTTGAGAGACAATTTATTTCCCATTTTACATCGGACTATGAACGCAACTTGGTGGGTAACAAACAGAGCATGCGCAAACAGCATACGTTCTGAATGGAGGCGGTTTGAAATGTCCGCCGCACACTGTTGTAAAACAAGTTTAAAAAATCCTTTTAACGTTAGACATGCGATGGTAGGGCTTTTGCATTGATTACCAAAGACCTGAGACTATGGGTAAGTTTAACTGATTAACGGCGGGTATGACGGCCTTGAAGCCAAATAATGTCGCTACTGTTAGCAAAACATCAACTGCTAACTAGTAAAATGTACACTGGTCATTAATTTATTTTGTATTTAAACTTAGCTTATCAAATAGAAAACAATGCAAACATTCAATGATTAAAGGCAGATTTATCCGAATTTTAACGGCCTGTGCTGTTTTTTTGCTCCTTGTCTAATGTCTTATGTCTACATAGGATTAGAGTTATCCCATATTTACTAAATATACTAAAGCACTTTCTAAGAGTTGGTATAGCGATTTAGAATCGCGTTTACATATACATTAATACAATAGTTTGTATTTGTAGCATGCTATAAAAATAATTCTGTTCAGTAAAATCTATATTACTCTTATCCACTTGTTTTTCCCCCAGACTGTAAAGCTGATGGTGCGCAGGATGCTGTGGATGACAAATCCCTGTCTCCAGTAATGGATCGCAACCCATCACCACCTCCAGACACAGCTAGTGAAGACGTAGATGAAGATGTGGATGCCATTGGAGACACTGTGTACAGCAAGCACTGGCTTTTCAGCACACTTACTCGCCTTATAGAGGTAAACAGGCTGTTGTTAAAAAAAAAACTGTAATAGGTCAACACATTTAGGACTGTAGTTGGGCTGGTGTGCAGTGGTGACCCATTAGATATGACTTCATAACATGAGACAAAAATATCATTATGTATGCTTTTACTTCCCTTTTAACATGCCTTATATTGATATAGCAAAGGCTGCTTGGATTGCTACAATGATATGGTATTCAATGTGTGAGAAATTTGCATTTGTTTTCACTTAATCAATTTAATCAATCTTAATCAATTTCACGTAATTTCTTGTAATCAATAACTGGCCAAATAGATATCATAAGAGGTCCTGTGGGGTGTTCTCCTAAATGTGGATTACAATGGATGCCTTTCAGATGGTTACAAAGCATTCAGAAGAAGCTTCTAGTGGTCCAATGGAACTTTCTGATGATGATGAGGAAGATTTGTGTCGAGTTTGGGATATGGCTATGGATAAGGTAGATATAGGGGCCTTTTATTGCTGTTGTATTTTAATTGTTGCAGGGGTTTATTTGAATTTATAAAATTGACTCAGTTATTACCATAGTTAGAACTAAAGTGTAAGTAATTTCTTCTGTGTTTAGGATGTGGCTGGTTTTCTGCAAGAATTCAAAGCCACTGATATCCTTCTGGGAGTGATTACCAAGTCTCAATGTCCACGTCTCACAGTGAGCTAAAGCCCCCTTTTTATACCAAATAAAAAAATATATGATCTGCTTTAATATATGAGGTTAATTGTCTCCGGTCACTACAGGAAATCTGTGTAGGAATCCTTGGGAATATAGCTTGTTTTCCAGACACATGTTTAACTCTCAGCCAAAATGAAAATTTAGGGTAAGTGTTTTCATTCAACTGTTTTACACTATTGTAAATAATTTATTCTGACCTTGTAACTGGTTTATGACTTGCTTATGGTGTCCACAGTGCTGTGCTATTGCTTCTTCTTGGAGATACAGATCCACCAACCATTCTAGAAACCAGCAGGTTCTTGTATTTTTTGAAGTCATGACAAAGATGTGACAAAGGGATATACATATTTATACAGTTCTTTTTTTTAACCAGATTACTCCTGACCTGTGTCTCCCAGAAAGATGTTTGTTCCCTTTGGCTTGAACGAATGCGGCAGCAGCAGTCTGTATTCGCCAGCCTCTGTTTCATCATGTCTAGCTCTACCAACAGTACTTTATTTTTACATTTCTTTACATACATATAATTTCAGACATATCAAACAAACATGTAATTCTAGACTTTTTTTATAATTGTTTCAGCTGATCTGTTAGAGAAGGTTGGTGAGTTGGTCGACAAAGTATTTGACCTTGATGAAGAGTTGATGAGTAGTTGGATCACCACTGAGCTGCGTGACGAGGGTGGAGATGGTGAAAGTTCTGTGGATGTGGGCTCAGCCCTTCTTGAAGCAGCTAAGCAGCTCAGGTGCGAGTCTCAAAGATACTCAAATGAAAGTAATTGGGAGATAGATATACCTGAAAAGCATCATTATTTATTTTACGCAACATACTTCTAGTCTGTCTTTATATAGTTTTTTAATGTGCTCCTAATGTATGTTATTTTTATCACAGATCAGAAAGTCCAAATGGATTAGAGGTTTACCTTCATATCCTCCAGCTCCTCACTACCATAAATGAGGGAATCCAGATTTTCAGTAAGACCAACAGTTCAATTTTAAGTTCAATTGTGTGTTGTTCTAAATAAGGCTAAAATGTACAAATAAAGATTGCTTAAATTTTTTCCTTTAGGGGCTGCCGATGGGGCCGGAAAAGCAATATGGGATTTTGTTTGTGAAGTTGTATGTGACGATCTCTGTCAGACAAATGATCTTCCAGTTGTCTTACAAGAGAAGAAGGGTATTTTGGTCCAAGCCTTTGCTGTGCTGCAGGCTGTTTATAATTGCCAGGACCAGTGGAGCAGCAGAAGTGACCCAAGTATGTTGACAGCTTTATTGCACAAGTTCCTGTAAATAATAACAAATGTTACCATATATATAACTTCAAATAGGTAACTTGTATATTTTTATTTATATTTATTGTAGGTTTGCCTCTGATTGGCACAGTTTTCCGAGTTCTTCAGTACCATACAGAGTTAAAAAACAATCCCACTGATGAAGTGGGTACAAAAAATGAACAGCTTCAGACTCTGGCTGAAATTGCAGCTGAGTTTCTGGCAGATATCTGCTTTCAGATTTCCAAGGTAATGGCAAAACCATTGATTTTAGGCGGATGATTGAACCATTGTTTCAAGGGCCTGAGGAGTTCTCCTTTTGTGTTCTAGGACACAGTGGCAGAATTGATTAAGGAAGGTTATCTCACAGAGAAGTCCTGTCTGGCAGCTGCTGGAAGTATGCACATCCAGTTTAAGACTTCAGTAAGTGTGAAATGCTCAAAATATCAAATGATTTACTCAGTCCCATTGACAGTAGTCTATGTCTCATTGATGTTAAATGGCAAATTACTTGGATGGATTTGTTTGTTATTAGATCAATGCGTTAATAATTAATTAAACTCATTGAGCATTCATTTATCATTTTTATAGTATTTTAAAAAGCCTGTTTTGATTGTTTTAGGTCTTATTAAAATCACGTCAGCTGTTAATGTATGATAAATTGTCACTGTACACAAATAGCTCCTGTGGAAAACAAACATGTTTCTTCCTTTCTTCTTCTCTGTTGTGCAGTTTCAGCACCTGTCGTTGATGCTGTCAGAGGCTGATCCGAGACTGGCAGATGAGCTCAAAAAACAGTTTCCTGTTTGAGCCGGCCAGCAGCTCGGCGCTCAGCCCGACTGTCATGACAGCCCTTTATAGCATCCTATTTCTGTTTTAAGTTGGGCTGCTTGGTTTTCCATGGAAAGATTTGACGGTGTTATTGTTTCAACAACGGCAGAAAAAGTATTAGACCCAAATGGAGTAAATCTCTCATTTTGTCGTGTTATTGTGTGTTCTTTAAAGTAAAACCTGTCAAATATTTGCAGATGTTACATTTGCCACTGCTTTTATTAAATACTATTTTTCTACAGTCCACTTTTTATTTAAGGCCTTTATGTTGTACAAACATTCACCAAATCATTTTTGATGAGGTTAGTTAAAATGTACATTAGCAGGGTAATTTAATGTCCCTAACCTGTACAGAAAGCATTAATCGCAGTCATTATACTTTACCAATAACAAAAGCACAGTAAACATTCTACTTTTTATTTATTTTTTAATTTTTTTAGATTTGTTTTTAAAAGTTTGTCTATATCACTGTATCTACAGTGCATTGGGGTGTATCTACACATTTTATTTCACTGGAACAGAAATATTTAAAACAATTAATATTAATTACTTCCTGAAAATACATACAATTTTTATTCTTTTTTGAGTCACCTTTTCAAGCATATGCGTAATGGTGCTAATGCTGATGACTACATCAAGTGTTTACCAGAAGGTGACTGTCACTCGGTAAGGACAATAATATTAGATGAAAGGATTGAGCTTGTTAACAATAAACTCATTTGGTTTCCAAATGCGCCATTTCACCCACTCATGGAGAAGAGCAGCAAACCTGCGCACTTCCAGTGAGCTCACGAAGCCTCTGAATATAGTAGCTTTTTAATTAAAGCTTGGATTGATATGTAGAACACTCTTTCTAATGGAAATCCCGTGACAGCCAGAGTGCACGCAGGACAGAGACCTTGTGGGCAAAAGGCCCTGCCTGTGTGAGCTTGTTTTCAGATTTGTGATACCAAGGTGACTGGTGCCTTGATCAGCGAGTCATGCTCTCTGTGCGCTGTAAAAGTGCTAAGATGGCGTAGATGCAATCATGCTTTCAAGATTGCTTGGCCAAAAACTTGCTTTGGTGGGTGCTCAACCTTCAGGTCTAGCTCCTAGGCCTGTCATGTCACAAAGATCAGAGTGAAGCCCAGATGTTTCGTGCTGCCCTGCCAAACTTCATTGTCAGTGTGCCCATCTTCATTGCAGCTTGATATGATCTGACCTAATGCACACAATAGACTGAGCTGTTGCTTTAAAGTGCTTAACAGACACTGAGGCATGCCAGGCTCATCTGATGCTGATCCTGGATGTCAGTTTGTTTCCTTTTCTGCTCTTTTTTTTTACCCACGCAGCTTGATTTTCTATTAAACCCCGTGACATTTTCCCTTACAGTAAAATGTTGCTATATTTAATCCACGTAAATATTCACATCTTTTACATCATGCATCTTATGTAACCCATCAGAGAACATTGCATTTCCTGTGACATGCAGGTACAGTGATGAAGCATGCAGTACTCAAGAACCTTAATATTATTGTATTTAAAAGCACATTTATTCCTGTTTTGCCTTGTGAAGCTTTCTATGGCCTATTTTACTATTTTCTATATATTATTCTATTCTCAAAGCTGCATTTTCTGAGGCAGGTGAAGGGAGTGTGTAAACCTGTTGCTTGGACGCTTAATGAAGAGACAGAGAATGTGTGTGGACTGTCACGTTGCACCTGTTATGTCAATGCCCAGCCTCTTAACACTGTAGGAAAAGGTGGTTTAACAAAGAAACATGATACAATTGGGTAGTTGCTCATTTCCTGAGTTTCATGGCTTCTATCTCGTGTCAACAAAATCTCAATGAAACTTTTGTCTTTGTGAGCACCAAACATGAATGACGTATTGCTTTTTTGCTGCACTGAAAGAATGACACAATCACTTGCATTATTCTCTATTGTGTGTTTTATTATCAGGTTAAATATAAATATACTAATATAAATGATGTTTTTCCAAAATATGTTTTGTGTTAAATACCATCAGACCAAGTTTAAAATCTCTATTATATTGTTCATGATTTTTCTATATTTATTGACAGTTGTTAACAGAGGTTACCAGAGCAGCAGTTTTATCCTGTTTCCTCCTTGTGTACACTGACTGCTGTCACCAAGTAGCATATGCGACTGTTTGTTCTGCAATGAAAGAATTGGAGCTAATTAAAGAGACGTGGTCCTGGTGCAGGAAATGTACGCAGGCCAGCCCTTCACTGTTCCGATTAGTTAGTTGTTCAAACAAGGCACGGGGCCCGCTGAAAGACTGCAATCCCATTGATGAAGTGTAGCTTTACTCTGGAAATTCAAACAACACAAAGGTTGTCAGATTAATTACTAAAATAATCCAAAATTATTTTATATTGTAAAAACAATGTTATTTAGATTTTTTATGGTTTTAGTTTGTAAGAATCATGATTCTTGTGCTAAAGACTGACGCTCAGACACTGGCAGTAAGTCCCTCTGATTAAAGTGCACAGAACTGGGACAGACTGGTCACAATGCAGCTCTCGGACACTTGGACCTGTCTCTGCTGTACTTCTGACAGATTACATACCAATGTTTTATTTTAAAATATTTGAATACAAGATTGTGAACCCTTGAACATAATGGGCTATGTCAAAGGCAGGTTGTGTGTCTGTAATGAGATGAATGAATGTGTGGAGTGTTTTCTCATTTTCTCTTTGCACTGAGGCAGATGTACCTGATAACTAGCCACAAGACTATGACTATATTGGCCCCAAAAGAGGGTTAGATTTGTTCAGTTTGAACCCCATGGAAACTAACTTTATCCAGGCAATTTCAGGCCACTTTAAATTTAAATGGTCTCAATTGCAAACCTAGTAGCAATACATTGAGAATTTAAATTATTTAACATATTTATCTAACAATACATACAGACAACAGACAATGTCTGAAAAATAAAAATTACATTAACCCTTATTGATGAATGAAGTAATAAATTTATCAGGTTCGGTGTGAATATGAAAAACCTGCATTTTAATTTCTCTAGGACGGTTAAAAAGCCGTTCTGTTGAAAACATTAAGAATATTTCAACTAAACTAAATAACTACAGTCTATAGACCCACCTCAGAGTGGGCTTCATGAGAACAGTTAATTACCAGAAACATGAATTGTACCAGGAATATACCATTGAGCATCCAACTCTGTGCAAAACAAACATAATGTTTGGTTTCCATCACTGAGAAGTGTGTCCTTTTAACACATTGCCCAAGCCTGTTCAAAGACCTCTCATGATGACTTACGCAAACAAAAAAGCCAAGTATAGTGTTAGTAAAATGAATGCCTATAGTATGTTGCCAGAATCAATTAAAAGGTGTTGTATTGTTTGGTCATGTCAACATGCAGGCTGTGTACAGTAAGAAATTATGATAAGCAGATTAATCACACACAAGTTCATGCAGCTGACCTTAGAGAGGGTCTGTGTTGCAGCAAACCTCTCGCCTTTATCTCCATTTTATTTCTATGGCTTATTCTGTAGGAGCAGTATCTCAGTATTACTTTATTTGTTTGGTGTGTAATTGCATGTAATAAAAATCATGGCTTTGCTTGACACTGTTTTTTTTAAATGTTAATTGTACCTGATTTTTTTTTTAATGAAAACCACATAGGCCTATTTAATAAATCACAATTGACTCATAAGTAGCCTTTTCACTCAATATATTTCCTGAAGTAATCAAATAATTACTTTTAACTAAAATAAAAAATCCCCCTTTCCTTCTTAAACCCATTCAAGCCCCTCATCAAAGCTGATCTCAGTTCAGTTTCTGACAAGAGGCAGTGCCCTTCATTACCTCCTGGTTGTGTAAAACATCTCCATGTCACGAGTGACAGAGGCCAGGACCACCTGAGCCATGTTCATAAAACACATGATCACATTAAAATTGTGAGTTGCTTGAAGACACCGATGTCTGTTGTATTCATGAAAATCAAGTTTTAATAAAATAATGAGGGGTCCTGATTACTTCCATCTTTGTCTTCATAAACGGCTCGTGGTGTTAAACGAAGGAAAGCATGCACATTATGTGCACGAGAGGTTCTTACAATGCAGTATTGTGGATATTTGGATCTTTGCACAATCAGGGCAGGTGGGCATGCTTAAATCCTGTGTGTCAACAGACAATTGGAATAAACAGAATAAACGCACCAACAGCAGCCTGCACTGATTAACCCTGTGCACATAAAGTCAAAATGTAAATGTTGACTTTAATTTCTCTGGCTACACAAGATATTCTGCAAAAACTCCAGCCATAAATAGTAGGCTACTGTGTGAAGAAATGCCCCTTAATCTAAAAGAATAATTTAGAACGGCACTAATAAAAACTTAGAAAAAAAAAAACTCACATCAAAAAATGCGTTTGATCTCAATTAAATAGGCCTTTGAGTTAAAATAGTAGGTTGCCATGAAAGATCCCATCGCCCTCATGACGCACGCAAAGTTGGTCTTTTTCCATTTGCTTGTGTGGACGACATGAGTAGTCCCCTCATTCCCCGGGGCCCCCTCCTCTTTCTGGCTGTAGTTAAATAGAGAAGCACGTAGCCTGTTGGACAGAGACCGAGCTGACTGCCCGCCTGAGCGCACACTTTCGGAGCTTATCCACCTGAAAAAAACAAAACAAAAAAACAAACAAAAAGAAAACAATCATACAAGAAACTCACTTTAACATGTACAAACTTGAAGGGCCGCGCAGAGGGAGATCTTTTGACTCGATGAATATTGGTTTTGAAGATAAGTTCCTTAACAATGAGGTGCGTATGGCAACAATTATGCAATGTTTACTATAATTTATTGTTAATTGTCAGCAGACTGGTCGTGATTATGTTTTTTTTTCAGAGACAGAGAGAGCATGTGTGAACTATCCGGGCTTATCTCAGGCTTCACCGTCACTGCAGATTAATTTAAGCCTTTGTAGTTTAATTTGCGTCTAGGGCTGGGTTAAAGCCTTAAGTGTCACATACAACTCTAACATTTATGTTCAGAGGGTGGGTGAATTTGTAACTACTTTAATTTGGCTGCAACATTAGCTACAACATTTTAGCTGGGTGTGTTAGCCTAAGTGGGTCTTCTGCCCAAAGAGAAAGAGAGGGACGTCCGGGATTTTATCAACTTGAAATGACACTAAGTAGAAAGAACTGTCCCTCCAAAAAACTAAATGTTGCTTAAACAGGCCCAGATTACAGTATAACTTTGGACAATGACAAAAGCAGCAATGAAAGTATCAACAGTATCATTTTGGGGTTTTGCATCTGCACTCATTGTGATAACCTTGTGTTCTTTATCTTTGGAATTAGATTAATACATTCATAATAGGATCTTTTTAATTATTTTAGAAATTAGTGTGACTAGTAATTTTTACCTTGCATTTATTTTTATTTTTTTTCAAAATATTAATTTAATGATTTAAGCACTTACATTTATCATTCATTTACTCATCTCCTACTGTTTTTCCTTGGCCTGCTCGGCATTCTTATCAAGATATTTGCACACACCACTTAAACTGTCAGGAGAAGACAATGAGAATGGCATTGATACAGGCATGTGTTTAGATTTCACTATGACAGCACTAATAATAGGCTTTCCCTGTTGATGTCCTAATGAGATTGCTCTAAGACGATCCCTTGAGACAAAGACAAGTCCATCTCATCTTTATTAAAGCGAGACACAACGAGTTGACCCGATCTGGTGTCTAGACAGGCACCGATGCTCTCAGGGATTCGACCCACAAGAGCCCACAGAAAGCTGGTCTTCTGCACAGCCTTCACGATGCTTGAAAGAAGGAATATGGTAGGCGGTGAAGTCTATAGACGAGGCAGCCTTATTTATAGAAGCTGCATAAAACTAGATATAATTTGCTTTTGCGCCTCTGCTTGGTCTTGGGTTTATGTTGGTTTTTCTTTGGCAAACACTAATGATTGACAGATGATTGGAAAGGTGACGTTACCGTGGTGAAGTCCTGCTTGAATCTGTGGGATTGTATTTGCACAATTTGCGGGAGCTGTCCAGGGTGCTGATAATAACATGCACACAACAGACCTCAGAGAGATGCATATTTCTTTTACTCTGACAACCACTGGCAGTGAAGATGTGTTGTGTGTTTATTAGATGTTAAGATGTTAAGTGTTCCTGCCTCTGCCCTTCACGTTTGGTCACAGGCCATTATGTTTGGTTAGTTTTTATTTAAACGGTTTCAACACTAGTTAAACTTAAATAACATTAAAAAATGTATGTGCTTGACTAATTGCAGATAAACAAGTCAACTTTTACAAAAATTGAAGAAAACAGTGAAAAGAACACATCAGAGAAAGGAAGAGCATCAATAATCTTCTCGCTGAAGAACGAAGTGGGTGGACTCGTGAAAGCGCTCAAACTTTTCCAAGTACGGATCTTTCTCTCAAATCCATAAGTGTTTGCGCGAAAGATGTAAAGTTCCAAATTAATTTCACTAAATGTTTGCAGGAAAACCATGTCAACCTCGTGCACATAGAGTCCAGAAAATCCAAGAGACGCAACTCAGAGTTTGAAATATTTGTAAACTGCGATAGCAACAACGAACAACTGAACGAAATCATTCAGCTGCTTCGAAAGCATGTAAACGTGGTTGATATGGAGCTTCCCGATAACTCGTGTCTACCTGAGGAAGGTAAAGGATAAATGTTGTTGCTAATATTGCTTTGATGCACCAGAATACTGCATAATTATTTTCCCCCAGATTCATATGATGTTCCCTGGTTTCCAAAGAAAATTGCAGACTTGGACAAGTGTGCTAATCGAGTCCTGATGTATGGATCAGAGCTGGACGCTGACCATCCAGTGTGTACAACAGGCCTAAATCTGTTTTCTGAAAGTTTTAGTTAGACACACCTAACATAATGTTTTCTCCTCATTAGGGTTTCAAGGATAATGTTTACAGAAAGAGGAGAAAGTACTTTGCTGATCTTGCCATGGGATACAAATAGTAAGTTATCAACAGTGCTCTGTGATTTCTTGTGTTTAAATTGGATGAAACTTGCTAATAAATAAATCTTTTGTCCAGTGGGGATCCCATCCCTCGTATTGAATTTACAGAGGAGGAAGTGAAGACTTGGGGTGTTGTGTATAGGGAGCTAAACAAGCTGTACCCAACCCATGCCTGCAGAGAATACTTGAAGAACCTGCCACTTCTGTCCAAATATTGTGAATGTCGAGAGGACAACATCCCTCAGCTGGAAGATGTGTCACGCTTCCTCAAGGGTACTTCTTTCTTTCTAGGTTCAAGTGAATTAACTTCTTTCATCTTAGTTTGAAATGTTCAAAGGTTTAAATTCTATATTTAATCATCTTCTCAGAACGCACAGGATTCACTATCAGGCCTGTGGCGGGTTATCTCTCCCCTCGGGACTTTCTAGCTGGTTTAGCCTTTCGTGTTTTCCATTGCACCCAGTATGTGCGCCACAGTTCTGACCCATTATACACTCCTGAGCCGTAAGTGAACTATTATCAAATTCTGTGTTCATGTAAAGCTAAACTTTCAACAAGACTCTAAACTCTATTTTTTTCCTGTGTTTATTTTAAGGGACACCTGTCATGAGTTGCTGGGTCATGTCCCACTGCTAGCAGAACCCAGCTTTGCTCAGTTTTCTCAGGAGATTGGCCTTGCTTCACTCGGTGCGTCAGATGATTCAGTGCAAAAACTGGCCACTGTGAGTGACACTTCTACAAAACTACTTAATGTTTAAACAAACACACCTTTAAAACCTAAAATATTCAACATTTTATTTATTTATTTTCAACAGTGTTATTTCTTTACGGTGGAGTTTGGCTTATGCAAACAAGAAGGGCAGTTGCGAGCATATGGAGCAGGCCTGCTGTCATCCATTAGTGAGCTTAAGGTAATGGCTGTAATGTAACATGTTTGTTGCTATGTCTTCAACTGTAGCTAGCTGCTTCTTATCTTGTCTATTTTCTGTTTTTGGATGAATTGTAATTGTAATTTCAAACATTCATGTTATTATGTTGTTTTGTTCCTCACAGCATGCACTTTCTGGTAATGCAAGGATAATGCCTTTTGATCCCAAAGTTACATGCAAACAAGAATGCATTATCACAACATTTCAGGATGTCTATTTTGTGTCAGACAGCTTTGAAGAGGCCAAAGTCAAGATGAGGTAATTTCATTTCATTTCTGTCCTTTTTTTATTTGGATATTTTCACTAACAAACTAAATGTGACTTGATGTCTTTGATGTCTCTTTCAGAGAGTTTGCCAAGACCATTAAGCGCCCATTCACTGTTCGGTACAACCCTTATACCCAAAGTGTGGATGTACTGAAAGATACACCCAGCATCAACAGTGTCGTGGAGGAGCTTCGTCACGAGCTCGACATTGTTGGCGACGCCCTCATTCGGCTCAACAAGCAGCTTGGCGTCTGACTTGTTTGAACTGCACATGAAGGTTTCCAACCAAATGTTCATCAGTTCATCACACTCTCTTGTTCCTTCGCAGTAGAGACAGTATTGTGTAGCTCACCCTTTGTCAGTACAATGAATGTGTGCTGCTTTGAGATTAATATATTTAGCCACAAATCGTAACAGCTGATTAACCCAAAACAGAGTAGCTGCTGTTGTCTAATTTGGTTCAGCAAAATACTTTAAATGAATTTCCTGCTGCAAGAAAATGTGGTATGCGCCTCCTATTATTAACTCTACTGTTGTATACAGGATGACAATGTTGTGATATATTTTTGTAATTTATTTCATTGTTCTTCCTCACATTTTACGGTGTTGCCACGTCACTGATATTTTTGAAATGTTTCTCGTTTCTATTCATTTGGTGCATGCATCACGTTGCTTTTTGTGTGGTATTGACAGAAAATATAAAAAAAAATGGTAATCTTAACCTAAAAAAGATTAATGACAGTATGAAAACTTGTGTATCCTGATTTAAAAATATTAAGTAAATACACAGTTCTTTGTAGTACTCGTACAATTAAATCAATATTTTTCTACTGTAAAGAATTGTAAACATTAGATTTTCATTTCTATGTATGACAATCTAATGACAATCAGTTGAATAAAGTAAAATCTAGGTGTCCTCACTTTGTGTCAGTTCGGCCTCATAATTATTGATCATTTGGTGGTGATTTATGCATAACTCCTTATGGTTCATCAAAATCAGCAGAAATACTGTCAGCTTCTTAGTTGTATTAGTGAGTAGCCTACTCCCTTGTCAAAATATATAATACAACGCTAGGTGAAAAATAACCCAAGTAAATTATGTAGGAGGCTACAGTAACTATTAACACTTACTTCCAGAAATACACATATATAAACTTCACGACATCGTCGCAAAATGTTATTTCCTCATTGATGGCAGGTCCTCCATGGAAACGAGTTTACCCGTGAAGTTTTGTTTACGTGCATGGGTAAGTTAGGTATTTCACTTTTCAACTCTTTTGTTTTGTTTGTCTACGCTTTAAGAGTGCCATTTTATGCAGAATGTATTTTGAAATGGAGCCACAGGGCGATAACCGCACTGCCAGTGCAGTTAATCTGCGGGGTGTTTTACGACACCGCTTTGGCTAGCGTTAGCATAGCCACCAGTGAACTTACAAAGTTAAAAAGCACGTGATCAAACCGTTTCAACTATTTTAATTTCAAAAGCTAATGTTTCTGTCTCTTCCAGGGAGCCAACAGCTATGGTCAGCTGGGACAGGGGCATGTGGAGGACCAGCATCTGCCCCAGCCATCAATCACCACAGCTCTCCAAAACCGAGCTGTTCGGGCTCTCAGTGGCGGAGGGGGACACTCTGTAGTGGTCACTGGTGTGTTTCTTTTACCAAGTTTATTTAGGCGTAAATATCACGCTGTATTTGTACGTGTGTTGATAAAAGTAATAAACTTTAGCCATAGAGTGTAGAAACGCCACGGCTCCCCCTGCTGGCACAACTGAGAACAACTGTAACTGTATCTAAATTGCATGGATTAGTTCAGTGATTGCCTGTACAACATTTTAAGTGACAGAAGATTTAAAAGGGTCTAATCGTTCATATATTAAATATATTATACTTTTTTCACATTGTGGAACATTTGCTGTTTATTTCCTCTCCTCAGAAAATGGGGAAGTGTTTGTATGTGGACAAAACAGCAAAGGACAACTTGGTCTTGGCCACACTGAAGATGTCTTTACTCTTAAACTCTGTCTCAACCTGAAGCAGAGAATCACAACAATATCCTGTGGTTGGGACTTTACACTTCTTCTTTCTGGTGAGTTCAGTTTTATACCTTGAAATTAACACTTTACCCCTTTACTACAGAGCACATTGAAACTTTGATTAGATTTGTGTCTTGGTCAGTGTTACTAAGCAGGTTAGTGGTTCAGGTGAAGAAAGAAAGATTGACAGACATTGAACCAGCTTTGCAAACCCTTTAGTTGTAGAGGGTTAATAAAACATTAAAGTAAGTAAGAGGCTGTATGTACTGTATGAGCTGCTTTTTAACTGCACTTTTGAACTTTATTTTTATGTGGACAAGATAGTGGACGAGTACTGGCATGTGGATCCAATACATTTGGACAACTAGGTGTTGGAGAGACTCTCACACACTCTGAAAATTGGCTAGATGTGGAGGTAAGGGCATGATATTAAAAGGTTACATGTATTAGATCAGTAACTAATGCCTAATCATAATAAGTTTTATGATTGTTTAATCGGCAGAAGCCATTGTTGTTGTTTTTTTTTAGAGTCTTAAGGAGCCAGTGGTGAGTGTAGCAGCAGGACTTAGACACTCACTCGTTGTAACAGGTTTGTTTTTACCAGTTACCTTTATTCATTGTGTTGGCAGTGGCAGCTTTTCAACCCAGTTTTTAATCAGTGGTATTTTTTCAGTCTCAGGTTTTGTATACCAGTGGGGAACTGGTATTTTTAGTCATGCCAAAAGAGCACTCAGTACATGCACTGTCCCATCTTATTTCAGCAGTAAAGTCCCCTGTCTGGTACCTAGTAAGTACAACTGCAAAACAAGTCCTTTGGATGATTTCTATTACTGCCACTCAATGTAGATCTATGCAAACAATGGCATGTGTTTTAGACTTGGACCAGAAAACACCACGTATGGTAGCTGCAGGATCAGCACACTGTTTCTATCTTACAGGTATGTTATAACAAACACACACCACACAGTCTGTACTCTCAACTTTGGAAAAGTTTCTTATCAACACTTGGGAAACAGATATTATAGCAGAATTCCCAAAACAATTTTGTATGCACTCAGCTCTATCTCAGAAGTTGTTAACATGATCAAGCACAGCCCAAAATCTTGGTACATTTTAAGTATTCTGTAAAAACAATGTTGTGCAAAAGACATGTAATACATTTAGTCTGCTTTTCCTGAAGGAGCACAAACATTTAATGGTCTTACAGCTATTCCTCCTTGGGTGTTGTGTTTACAGAAGACGGTGACCTGTTTATGTGGGGAAGCAACAAGCATGGTCAGCTGACATCCTCAGAGCCTTTCATGTGCTCTCCCATTCTGCTGAAGCGCTTCCTTTTGGGTGAAGAGAAAATTATCAGTGTTTGGAGTGGATGGACTCATACTGTTGTGCAAACTGGTAAGATGCACAATTAATACATTGTCAGTGTTTGAAGTACCCCTGCCATTACTGAATAAAATCATATAATGTCTTTCAGAGACTGGGAGAGTGTTCACATGGGGCAGAGGAAATTATGGACAGCTGGGCCGGGTGGCATCAGCAAATCAGAACCCAGAACTGCAGTCACATGGTCCTGTAGCAGAAGGTGGCTGTCAGGAGGCTTGCTTCCCTGCCGAGGTTAAAGTCCTTAGTGGGGCCAAACAAGTAAGACCTTTCAATAAGTGTTCAACAGATATAATCACGCAGGGCATGTGACAAAGTGTTACTAAAGCTGTCTGGTAGATGAATTGTTGGTTGTAATGATGATATGTTGGATACATTTTCAGTTGATTTGCTGCTGTACATATAAGAACCAGCAGGGGGCGGCAGATGATCTATTTTTATCAGGTGAAACTGAGCATCGCTGAATAAGAGGGAGGCCCGCTGCGAGTGGATTGTTATGGATTTCCATCACTATATCTCATGTGCAAAACACAGACCCGTGCCATTATCCTCCACAAGGGAGACAACCACTTACGTTTTGTGAAGGCAGAGGTTTCTTTTCCCATAAGGGCAATTATATGCAAGTATACAGGGCAGGCTTGCAGCAGTTAACCAGCAGTATAAATGCTGTATGGTTGGACATTTTAGCCAATAAAATAGATGTCTGGGAAATCTATAGATAATTTTTCACAGATCATTGTATGTGTGTAAAGCTAAAGGTGAGAATATCCCAGCACATCCTTATCAATTCCACTTTTTAAACGTTTACACTTGAACAAGTCCAATGAACTTTACTGCACTTGCATAATATTTTTAATGATATAGCTTTTTCTCCAGGTTGCCTGTGGATCTGAACACAACCTTGCCATTGTAGGTGAGTTTAACATACCTTTTGTATTTCCTAAGTAGTGTAAGCTGAAAAGCCTTTTCTCACAGTAAATGTCTCTAAAGTCTTAAAAGTAAAGTAACTGCACGAAGGTGAGGCTAAACCATATCAAATGCTGCTCTGTGCTGAAATGTGGACTTAAACATCAGAGTGAAATATTAATCCTTCTGGTAATGCTGCAGAGGATTTCTGGGGTCAGCTCATTTCTCAGTGGCCTTTGCATCAGGAAGTAATTACAGCTGGGATAGATGGGTATCATTGACAGAAGCAATTATGTGAACAGGCCTGTAAAAGAGCAGAATTAACTGCACACACATTTACAGGATGTCTTTTTCTCTGTTGGATGTTTGAAGAGCAGCCTCTATTTATCTGAATAACAACAGAACATAGACAGCACAGTCCCACACCTGCCACAAAGTGTACTCAACAAACATTTGACATCACTTTTTAATCAAGGTAAATGTCTGTGTGTTTTACTTAATGCCTGCCACCTTCATAACATTTTACCATTTACTGTTTTACTTTCAGAAGAATAGTTTGCATCAAGATTTAGGTTTAGACACTGAAACCCATTAAAAGTCTGACATTTCTATTTAAAAGGCAGATACACCCTTTTGTTAACAATGAACGACCATTCCCACAAGTGTCTTACTGTTTTCCAAAGACCTTCTTGCAGTGAATACAGAAATGGTTCTCCCTGTGCCATAATCTCCTCTTTTCTTGCCCCTGTCTGGAGCATGGTGGCAGGAGAAATCAAATACCAAAACAGCATTGGAAGCAGAGACCTGAGTGCTGCTATTTCTGGTGCTGAAGTAGGTCAGGCGGAAAGGAACTGAGAGCAATGCATGTTGCTTATGGTATTTGTTGCTTCCCTTGCTCATTTGTATCAAACCCATTAGTATTGGTCAGAGGTAGCACATTGCTCGTGTCTGAATTATTTATTTATTTTTTTATTTTGGGGCATGAACAGGCTTTGTGTGGAAACATTTAACACATGACTGTAAGTATCAGACTTTGTTGCACTCTACTTGAAAGACAAGCTAATTGAGCAATTGGTGCCATTGTATTGCTGTTAATAGGTTTTCCTGTTGAAAAAGAAACCCTGCGTTGAGATTTGTTTACAAGGAAATCGCTTTTGGATTGAGCGCCTTGATTTTTATCCTTTTTGTTATGCAGAATATTGTGCTGGCACTTTGTTGCCATGGAAACAGTGGTGCGCTATACTCCTGTCTGGGAGTCCATGAATTAAGCACAGCACCAAAATAAGGCTTGTTTTACCCATGAATCAAATGTATGAACACCTAATTTTCACACATGTAGGAACAGTCTAAATGTTTATGACTGTGTGAAGCTCTCCACAAAACTCTCTGCAGGCCACACCGGTAAAAGCTTCTGTGTTTGTTGTCAAATCCTTTACAACGCTACAAAGGCGAGCCGAATGCACAAGCTGGACAAACAATTCCCTTGATGGAATAATGAGAAGTCTGCATGAAAGAGACAACTGCGGGCTGGGAAAAGCTTGAAGATGTGTTACCCTTGAGAAAGCAAGCTCGCTTCTGTTGCCATGGCAATGGATCCTATTAGGTAACTGTGTTGCCATGGCACGTGTCTTCTCAGTGATGCAGACCTGACCACACCCACCAACAAACTCCCCAGTTGTGAAGAGCAGTGAGGCTTTATTACCGGCCAAGTGTCAGGAGGGAGGCTTTGATTATGTGTGTGTTTTTATTTTTTATTCTTTTTATCTTTATTTTATTTCTTTACTTCCCGCAGAGTGCTCATTTTAGCTCACATGTTACAATGCTGCAGAGACATGTCTACTGTCTCAGCTCTACTGACCCATGACCTTTTATCCTTTACAGGGAGCTGTCTCCTCTCCTGGGGCTGGAATGAACATGGGATGTGTGGAGACGGTTCACACACTGATGTTTTAGAGCCATGTCTCATTCCTGGTCTTAAACCTCTTCTGATTGGGTGCGGAGCTGGACACTCCATGGCACTGTGCACTGCAACAACTCCACTTCAGTAACATCCAAGTAGACATTATTTAACTGCGTTCAAAGGTTAAAACATTAAAGACTGATTTACAGTTCTTCCAGGAGCCCATTTGCCTTTTATCTAACTACCTATTTTAAGAACTTTCTCTTTCTGAAAGGGGCTACTTGAACTCTTTCCAGCGGTCACACTACAAGTCAGTCTCCATAAATAATGTCATGTGGTCGGACATAAGCTGAAATATGCTTTCTTTGGATTGAAGCCATATGTTCTCCACCAGGCCATCACCTTGATGGACATGACCAGGAGTGTGCTATAGCGCTATCTTCACATGTGGGCAGTTTTATTACTGTGATCTTGAGTGTCAGGAAGCAGTCAATAAATAAAAACTCATTGAAAACCAGTTAAAGTCTGCCATGATTTACTGCTCAAACATAAAAAGATATATTTTATTTTTCACAGATTTTTTTTTATGTTTTAATTTTTTTGGTGTTTTTTTATGTTACATACTTTTACCTTTTCTGTCTTGTTTGCCACACTTACATTTTTCACATTAGGACTAGTGATGAATGAATCTTGTGCTTTCGACCCATTCTAAAAATTTGTAAGCAGTAGGCGTCCGCACTGCAGCACCTGGGGCGAGAACCTTGGTCAAGGGAAAGGGCACGTTCAAAATGCGTCATAAGGAAATGTCAAAATACTATTTTATAGTTATACAAATTAAGTATAGAAACCTCAATGTAATTGTGTTAATTATTTACATTTTTACATGAGTTTGTTAAAAAAAAGTCAACACTCGCTGAAAAAAATATAATCTTTGTCTTTTTCTTTTATTTGATCACTATTTATTGTACAAGCCTGAACTGTATTGATCAAAAAAGACACAAAAAATCCCTAAACAAAACAAAACGATCACTGGACACCTTATTAAGATTAAGATTAAGACTAACCACAAAAAGCAGGGTGTTCCAACACACTCTCAAGTCTCACTAAATGGCACACATTAGTTGCCACTTTGTTGCATTATTGTAACCATTTAATGTTTTTGTCTGTCTACACTGAGCAGCACACTGTTGCATGTATTATGCTCAGCTCTGTTGGCAGGTGGAGATCTGCCGTACCTGACCAGACCTCGTCAGACTTTTGGCAGTGTGTTTGCAGCTGTTTGGAAAAAGTTGGTCCCTTTTACTGACTTTTTCACACAATGATCTTGTAAAATTGTTTATTTGTTTTTTTTCTAAAGGTTGTCCTTGATGTCGCCATGATGAATGTTCATTGCTGCCTTTAACTGCTCATATGAGGGACTATGCTGTGACTGTGGTCTTAGTCCAGAACTGAGTTTTATTTTTGATGGTTGAAACCAATGGTTAAGTTAAGATGTTTTACGAGAATAATTTGCATAACATAGGCACTTGTCCAGTATGATGAGTGTGATGTTTTGGCTATTTAGTATTACATACTACCATACTTATTTGCCAAAAAAGAATAAATACAATTTCTAAATGATTGTTAATTGGAAATGTATTACTAAGTAATAATGGCATACAACAATTATTAGATATATCAACATTCAAAGAACATTGAATATCTAATCACTTAAATAAAATTTGCCTAACCAACTAAATACCCATTAAATGCCCCACTTTACAAAAGTTTAAAAAGATGAGTATTTAGTGAATGCTGGCTCTCTGATGCCTGAAAACATATCAAAGGAATGTTAAAGGTTTACTGGTGCAAAATAGTGCAAATGTCTTAAGACTGTATACAAAGATGTGACCAAGACAGTGCAAAGTTAAAGTCTTGCCTTTGTCTGCTTGGTTTGGCAAACATTAAAAGTGATTTTGCCTGAAGGAGCGGTTAAATCGGAGCAACATTTTTTTTTGTTCAACAGAAAAAGCACACAGATATTTGATGATCACTCAGAACATTGGTACACACAACTTCAACACACCAAAGCGTATTTACAGCACTGGCACACACCAAAAATAGGCACACAAATTACAACACAGTAACCAGTCACAGATACTGAGCTACATAAGGCTTGACAACAAAACTTCCCCAGTGCTACATCTATGCTGAGTTTGTGATGTACAGGTTGTCACTGTCACACCCATTTAAATATACTAATACACACAACAATGCTACAGCGCTATCAGGTGGGAGATGGGCCATTATGGGTCATACACATAGTGGTTGGTACACCATGGTTCATAACACAAACTGATTCTGTTGGTTGTCTGCTCCGGTGCTGTCGCTGGGTCTCTACAAACATATAAAAAAACAATAATAAAATAAATTATTACACAGATATAATGGTGGAAATGATGGATACCTCTGCGGTGCAGGGAGAGGTATAATGACACTTGCTTGGACAGTAAAGAAAATGTGCTCCGTTAGTCCTCATGGTAAACGACAGGTTTACCATGTATTTCCCATGCTTAGCCAAGACACCAGACAAAGATGTAGTGTCTGTGTAAAAAGGTTAGATTCTGAGTCGGTTAATAAACATGCCCAATCATGCTGCATCTTACATGTTGATGTAGTTTGGTCATTGTCATGCGTTGGTCTACTTTGCATCATGCTCTCACAGTCACCTGCGTTATTTTTCCCTGTTCTCTTTGACCTAGACACAAGTAGACAGCAGGTCATACTATCTGTATGCTAGCAGGAAAACAAAAATGTGTATACATGTGTTGTTGAATAAAAACGGAGTCTAAACGCTGATTGTGTATAAAATTTATTTCATGCAAGGACTTTTATTTACATATTTTATTTGAATACTTTTCTGTTGCATAAATGTAAAATACATGCATTTACCTTTCCCCAAGTAGACCCACATTTCATACTGTGTTGTATTTTTTCACTTGAAATGCATGAGCATATTCACCTGCATGTCTTCACATCAAATCTTCACAAGTTTTTTTTTATTTTATCATGTATAACGTCAATTAATTACCACAAGAAACATGAAACTACAAATGTAAAACTGCTCAGTCAGGATAAAAACAAAATGATATGAGTTGCTATACTTTCTAACCTAATATTTTCAATTGATTAACAGAATTTCTTAAAGTGCCCTGAAATGATTGTGCATATTATAGGGACAGTATCAATATATGTAACTGAAACAGTATTGTTTTTAATCAATAGACAAAGATATGTTTAGGCTCCAACAACTCTGGTCCCCTTTGATAAAATATTTTGTGTTTTATCATACAAAATCTTTTGCGAAATATAATTTTCTATGATAATACATGTTACATCTACATGCGGTGCAAAAAACATTAGGGCATCCTATTTTACTGTGGCTAAGGGCAAGACTGGTGCAAAAGGTGCCCCTTGAAAATAAAGCTTTCTTTACACTGTTATGAGCATGGTACAAAGTGTATTGATGCTACGCAGGGAGCACTTATGATTTCAGATCAATTTATTATGCACTTTTACTTAGCCTCACAAGGTATGAAGGCACTGTTGTTTCATAATTAATGACTCCTGCTTAATTTAGGCAGAATAACAGCATACTGTCCATATGGTTATAAACTACCTCTAACTGTGTTGATATAAAAGGTTTGTATGCTCATAACAGCATTAGTTGGCTTTAGAACAGGCTGTTTAAGTCAAATCCCTCTGTTTTAGTTGGAGGTCTCAATGAAATAAATACAAGAAAATAAATATGATTTTGGGGAAAGGCAAAGAATGGCAGCTACATAAAAATCTTTGCTATGACTGAGTCTCTTGTAAAGCTGTCTCAAAATGCATAAAATGACAAAGCTTGAAAAGTTTTTGAAAGAAAATAGTTTTCTTACAAGTAGTACTGTGATACAGTTAGCTTTGTGTTGAACAGAATATTTCATGCAGTTCATGCAAATGAACAGTTTTAGTTATTCCAACATTAGATGTATTCATCACTAGTATCATAGGAATTGTCATCATCTCCATATTGCATTGGACATCATGAACATCCAGTTCAGTTTTAATGGCCACTCAGACAACATTTAGTCTTGTCTGGATTGCACTTAAGAGTTATAACGTCTCTACTTTGCAACATACAAAGCACTTAAGAGGAGTTCCCTTAACAGCTGGCAATGGTACCTTGGATATGTTTAAGCAATGTATTGTTTATGTCCAGCATAGGGCTTACATTGTATGAAAAAAACTTTTAGAAAATAGTAAAAAGCAGATGAGATAAAGTTTTTAGCAGAAGAATATATGAGATCAAAAGCAACAGAGCAACAGGCAATGAAGTCAACACAGGAAGAGTGGTTTAGCCTGTGGTAGAAGTAGAAGAGTGCTTTGTCAGCAGCTGTGGTGACCCATGCAGAGTGGCATGTGCCAATGTTGTATAGATTAGGATATGATGACACACCCAAGGTAAAAACTTGGGAAGTTTAAAGTATTAGCACAGATAAGATACAGTTTTTTTTTCAAAAAAATAATAAATAAATGCAAAAGCAGGAGCAAAGGCAAAGTGTAAAATCAAAATTTGACAGGAAAGATAGAAGGAGCGTGGACTGGCCTTCCAATGGCATTGTATCTGCTACTCAACCATGCTACATAATGGATGGGATGGGAGAATGTGAGTGCTGCATAAGACAGGGTGGGCTGCAGGGCAGGGCGGACACTGAGGACACTCCAGAGGCATCCCCGCTCATGCCAGACATGCTGTTAAGGCTCCAAGGCTTTTCATAACCTTCAGTTGAAAAACAGAGAACGTTCTGAGTACACTGCAGCACTGAATCATGACAAAGTGTTTTGGCGTTCCTCACTATTGATACTACACCTGTTGCTTTCTTGTTTTTGTCTCCAAAGAAACAGGTCAACACAGACTTGAGACAGATTATTATTCTCCATGCATTGAGTGCATCAGGTGTACAACAGCATGCACCGGGTGGTACTGGAATGGTTTGGAGTAAAACACTAGAAAAGACATTAAAATGTAGGCACCTTAGGTAGGGAATGTGTTCTCAGCTACAGGCACAAATTTATACTGTATGCTGTTTCACGGTTAAAGGTCCCAAATTATGTTTTTGCCTCTTTTCTCTTTTTACTTTAAAAGTTAGATAAGCTTTATGTCATAAAAAGGTCTAACATCCCAAAGCTACGGTGAAACATTTTCTTCTCAATAATGTCATTGTTTCAGCTGCCTGAGGTGATATTTTTAAGATTTTGTTATGTTACAAAGTACTTCATGCTAGGCAGTTGTATAATCGGTACACATTTGAAACCACTCAGCCATTAACTAATCCAGGTACAGAGGCTTTGCATTGGGCCAAACACCATCATGGAGGTACAAAGAGGTCCCACTGACCAATCAGAGCATACTAGGCTTGGGGACAGAAAAGGTCTTAAATAGATAGATATTAAAATAGAGCATTTTCATCCAAAGGCTGATGAATATGGAAGTATACATGAATATGAATGTATGTTTTCCCCACAGATTAATATTTTTAAAACTTAATGGCAACATTAGGCTCCAGAAAAGAGAATAATAGGCAACCTTTAGCTGCATGTGTACCACAGCTCAAGCTCACTTTCAGACTTGATTTCTTTTTAACTAAATGACAACTAAATACAATAATAACAAACACTCATCTATTAGTTTAAATCTAAAATGAGTCTCTTTAAATGTATCGCTATAAAATATTGGCCTTTCTCTGTTTGTGTTGTGCTCCTTCACCAAACTGATAGCACCCATCAGCAAGACACTTCATGCACCTTTATGGTCAAGAGCAAAGTACTCAAAGTCAAAATCCCAGATGGTTATCATTAAAAACACATATACATACAAATTACACGCATAGCACATAAATACTTCAGGCATGTAAGACAACACATTCTAGATCATATAAATCTTTAAAATAGCTTTCTTACTGGTAAATAAATAGGTGTATACATTATGCATGGTATCAAAAAATATATTATGTCAATGTGGACAATTATTATTGACATTAGTTGTGATTGTGCTTGGCTTTAACAAATGTTATCGTGACGTGGATTATTTACATTCTCCAAAAGGATGACTGAGAAGCAGCTGTGTGAAGCTTGTAATAAGAGGTTTTGTAGTTGTGTGTGTTATTATGTGTGTGTGTGTGTGTGTGTGTGTGTGTGTGTGTGTGTGTGTGTGTGTGTGTGTGTGTGTGTGTGTGTGTGTGTGTGCGCGCATGTAAAAAAAAAACTGAGGCATAACGCTCAGCATCTATAAGGTGTCAATGTCTTACAGGGGCCTGTGATTGGCTGTTACTGTACGTACCCCTCCTCACTCTGCCCCCCTTGTGATTGGGTCGTTCAGCGGTGGTAACCAGGAAGCAGGGACGCTCTCTTTCACTGGGGCTAAAGATTTCCTCTGGAGATATGGCCTGGTCTATGTGAGGGCAGTCTTCATTTGCCAGAGCCGCATTAGCCGCCTCCCCGTTTAGCTTTGAATCTAAAAAGAAAATTGACATAAGACATTCCACATTGGACTTCCGTTTATTTTAACATCATCGTTTAGATATGGGAAACACTCATACAGTAATATTAACTGCTGTAATATTGGTCTACTGTCTCCTTGTGTGGTCAAATTACGAATAACTTATTTTTTCTACTTTTTACTTCTTTATTTTTGTGCTTTAAATGCACATAAAGTGAATCTTTGTTTTCATCATTGATTCATAATAATCTGACTCTCTGTCTTAAGGAGAGGAGGGAATCAAAGTGTTAAGAAATACAGAATCAATAGTGTGATTACTCAAAGTCTGTCTAGAGCTCGTTCTCTGATTTCCCTTGTCAAATATGTATTTCAGCACTAATTCTATTGATTGCTCACAGGGAAAGTTCTTTGTTTAATCCATTTTGGAAATCTGATTGAAAAGCTGCTTCAAAGGAATACTACGAGAACAATATTTTTTTTACCTTGAAACTTTATCTCAAAAACGTCGTCGTGGGCAATGGGGCTCGGATGTTGTGAGCTGATGCTTGACTTACAGTAGTTGGGAGAGCCTGGCTGTGGTGCTCGGGGGATGTGGCGATTTTTTTTCTTTGGTAGTTTCTGTTTCGCCATTGCCAGGGAGTAATACATTCCAAAGTTGTTGACAATCACAGGGACAGGCATAGCGATGGTCAGCACACCAGCAAGGGCGCACAGGGCACCAACCAGCATACCCGAAGTAGTTTTGGGATACATGTCTCCGTAGCCGAGTGTCGTCATAGTCACCACAGCCCACCAGAAGCCGATGGGGATGTTCTTGAAGTGTGTATGCTCACTGGCTCGGGGGTCGTTGGGGTTGGCTCCAATACGTTCAGCGTAGTAAATCATTGTGGCAAAAATGAGCACTCCAAGAGCCAAGAAGATGATGAGGAGCAGAAACTCATTGGTGCTGGCTCTTAAAGTGTGGCCCAGGACCCTTAGTCCTACAAAGTGGCGGGTCAGTTTGAATATACGAAGGATCCTCACAAAGCGAACGACTCTCAGGAAACCCAGCACATCCTTAGCTGCCTTTGAGGAGAGTCCACTGAGACCCACTTCCAGGTAAAAAGGCAGGATGGCCACAAAATCGATGATGTTCAGGGCATTTCGGATGAAGTCAAGTTTATTAGGGCAGAAAGTCATTCGCATTAGAAATTCAAACGTGAACCACACCACGCATACGCCTTCAATGTAAGTGAGGTAGGCTGCAGTCTCAGTCTCTTGATAGATGTTCTCTATTGTTTTGTTGTCCACCAGCAGACTCTCGGTGCGGTTGATTATAGGGTTGAAGGCCTCGTGGGTCTCCAGACAGAAGGTGGTGATGGACACAAGAATAAAGAAGAGCGAAGCCAGAGCCACCCACTAAGCAGAAAATATCAGAGTGCAGAACAAAAGCAACAAAAAGGAGAGAGAAAGGGGAGGGGGTGGAGAAGGCCAGAGAGGAGAATGAACACAGGATCACATGAAATGTAATCAAACTCCACGGCTGCACAGCTGCCATTCTTAGCATGATACCAATACCATGCAATTCAATCGATAATGTGAGACAATGCTCAGTCACATTGAAAGTAGCTCTGAAACTTCCCTCGCCTCGCGTGGTTCACGCTGTGTCTTTATTTCAAAAGTGTCATTGTCAAAAGGGGGCAATAAAGGCAAGCTGTCCCTCATTCTCTTCCCTCAGCTGTATCTCAAGGTCATGACATTCCCAAGGGTTCACTACATGAAGCAGCTACAGATAGGACATTAGTGTCCACCCCCATGAGTAAAATTAGCCAAGGCTCTTCCCTTCGGCATGATCACTACAATAGGTCTATCCTACACAAGGTCACACTGTCCATGATGATGATGCTCCTGGGAATCATATTGAGGCCTGTCTCTTTGAACTGGGACCAGACTTTTATGAGAAACCTATATTTCCTCTTCTGGCAAAGGAGTACTTTTGTGCACATTATGTATTGATTATATGATCACATTTCATCACAGTTATGCTCTGATATTTCTAATGTGCGCATCATGGTTGTAACAGATACAGCGTACTGTTATGGTCATACTGGTTTACAATATGCATTACCTCATGTTTTACTGGAGCAGAAAAACATGTTTCTTCAATGGGTCAGTAGACCAGAATAACAGACAGAGAAATAGCCAGGCTGAGTAGAAAGCTACTTAATCTTCCTATGAATCACCAAAGTTGGATCAATATCAGTGTGCTCACGCATGAAGATGTCTTTATGGGGGTAAGTGATGCTGTGAACTGCTTCTCTATCTAATGCACAGCGTTGTTGAGTAGCTAAGAGCACTAATAAGTGACAACATGAAGTAAAAGCTGGATTGAGGCATGTCTGGGCAGGAGGTAGTCTTCCCATTGAGACTAGGAGACTTAGTCAGGTCTGTTCACCATGCAACACTAGGAATGCAGCACAGGATGGAAAACAGGCTCTCATCACAACATCTCATCACTGACAATTCATCACATTTTGCTGAGGAAATCACTGGCTTATGAACATCTGCTTCCCATCCCTATTTGTCCAGAGCTCTAGAGGGACAGACCTCATAAGTAGGTTAATTTAGTCCCACAAATGTCAAAATCCTTAGATTTTTGTAAATTGATTGAGAGCACAATAGAAACTCTTGACATTTTGTGCTAACACAGAATGACTTCAATATTGTGTCCGAGAGATTGCCATTCAGTTCTGCTGTAATATTTGAAAGTTTGGTGCTTTGGATCACAAAATATCAGTGTTTGGACCACCCTTCAATGGCTTTGAACAACTTTAACAGGAACAAATCAAGAAAATTGTGACTGACTGGTAATTAGATCAGTTCAATACATAAGGCTTGATGAGATGCCATTTTATGTGCACACTGCTAGCTCTCTTGTCCTTTCAAAAATCCCCTTTAAACTGTAAAACAAGAGCAGCAACTCACCAAACCGACTTATACAGTATGTGTCTTTGTGACATTTAGGAACAGTGTGGCCTGAAGGGGAGGGTGGCAGGCCAACAATGTGTTTTTCTTATGGTTTATTTTTTCTGTTCAAAGCAGTATGTAGACAAGGGTTTTCCACTGATGTTTCCATCACGAATAGAGTCGGTAATTACCTCGGAGGCTCACTTCTAATTAATCTTCATGCCAGTCTTAGTAGAGCTGTGTCAGTCTATTCTCTGTCATGCTGTTATTAGTCTTTATGGCTATGGGACATTTCTGATTATGGAAACATAAAAGGTTAACCTGATTTACCTACTATAAGAGTAAAAAACATGTCAATATTTTTGCCTTAAAACTAGTTACAGCTGTTAAAGCAGCATAAAGCACAGCAATCTGTGTGGGCGGCATTGGTCAAAGGAGGAAAACAAGAAGGTCAGTTTATTCTCATTATTGAGTGTATCTAAGTGGAAACTTTCCCACAACAAGACCAAAAATGACACCTCTAACAAAAACCTCGGTGTCCTGCAACTAAAGCAGTGTTGGTGCCAAAGATCTGCCTCGTGGCCCATTTAACTAAACCTTCCCTGTGCCCTGGAAACATCAATACAAAACCTGTGAGAGCTTCCTTATCGCTTGTTGGAGATGGGGCAAGGGAGGAGGGTAATGATTTGCATTGAAATTATTTTGACAGATGAGATCTCGGTTGAATTTGCCATCCTCCTACCTCCTCATCTTTCCTTCTCTCTGTATACAGTCCCATGCATTGAGCCGGGGACCCCTGGGAGAGCAATTTCAAGGTCATGAAAACCTCCCACATCCATCAATCTTTGCCTCACCAAACAAAGAAAGAAGACACATTTACAACTTAACTGATCATTTCAAACCAGTCGAACAGAAGAGTGTGCGGACTCAATAATGTATCTTCAAATTTAAAGGTGCAGTGGACAGAATAAACAATACAATTTAAATTTGTAAAAATGGAAAATGAAGCTAAATTACAGACAACAGCTAAACACCAACTATCATTTAGGGCTGCTTCTATTTGGTTGTGTTGTATCTAAAAAGCCAAAGGGTCTGTGCACGCATTACATTTGTCAATCACTGCACACAAAGATTTACCAACTATCAACAATGCACTGTCTCCTGTCACGAGCTCCAAAGATGCTGATCTCTTGGGACGACACCAAAAAGTGTTGACTCCATAAAACTACTCACATATGCCTACTTCTAGACAAACTCAGCCTGTAGTTTCTCAAATATTCAGCTCAAAATAGTAACAGAACTCACCCTTGCATATTTGGAGGAGTATGGATCCTCAAATAGAGCCCAAACATGTTTTTGCCATCTACTCCACAGACTTCCACTCCTGGTGTCGGTGGGGTCACCCTGCGCCAGCCTCCTTGTCATTTCATCATCATCCTCCGTATGCTCGGGCTCAGGCTCCGGGTCGTCACTCCCCAGGTCTAACAGTCCTCCCCCGGCGAAGCTATCAAGGGCCTCCTCTGCCTCCCGGTGCTGCCTATAGGTCATCCAGCAGCAGGGCTCCACGTCTGTCTCATCGATGCCCCAGAAGGCCAGCTCCTCCTCGTAAAGTGGTCCGCACACATCCGCGGGGCAGTGCAGTTTACCTGTCCTATAGTAGTTGAGGATGTGCGCAAAAACGCCCGGGTGGCGGTCAAAGAAAAACTCCTCAATCTTGGCATCATAGTCAAAGTGGTTGGGCGCATCAGGTTCGGCCAGCCAGGACAAACGGGTGCCAGGTAGAGTGCGCAAAGTGCTGCGGTATGTCTGATGTCTGATCCCTCCCACGTTTATCACAATGCGATCCTTGTCGTCGCTCAGGCCCATCGCGTCCCTTAGGCATGTCTCCAATAAGTTCCCTTCATAGCAGACTACGGCAAGGACTACAGCAAGGAACCTGGCAGAGACTATTACATAAGAAACAGGGCAAAGTAACCTGTCGTTTGACACAACTGTGAAACAAATGAGCGCTGCTGGACGCGCACCAGGCTACATCCCCTTCAAACACCTGCCATTCACTGAGCCTCACGAAGCTCACAACTGCTCAATCGAAACCCAAAAATGAATACAGCCAATGGCATCAGATAAGGAATGGACGTCACATCATCAGTAAATCCAAGATGTCGAAGAAAAAAGGACACTGGTAAATTGTCCCCCGTAAGCAGAATAAATCCGGCTCATCGGAGTCCCCAGGCTGCGCCGATTGATCCGAGCAGTGTGAACTGATTTGTGACTTTCACAGCAAGGTGACTGCGGTGGTGCTGAGGACAGCGCCTGTAACAGCGGCAGCTCGGAGCGGGCTCTGGGCAGAGACTCGCCTCCCTCTCAGCTGCTGCACGACGCGCCGCAAGTCTTTGTCTCGCTCCCGCGTGGACTCCCAACCACCTTTCATCCACGCTGAGCTCAATGCAGAGGAGACAACATTTACCACAGTAACGAGAAGAAAACTAAGTCCTGGGTTTTACAAAAAAAAGAGGTGCGAAATAAGAAGGTGACAGATCTCCAAAAACGCCCCAAATGCCTGTTGTTCACACGAGATGCTCCTCTCAGATCAAATGGAGCATGCCCAGTGAGCAGCCCTGCAATTGTTTAAACATATGCTGTCAATGACCAGCCAATTGAGGCTGCTTAAATTGTCATTGCTGTCCAATATTTCCTGTCCCTCTCACTCACTGCGTCTCTGGGAGGTGGTGATAGGGCTGCAGATCCGCCCATACAAGCAAACATTTTTACAGCTCACAGCTTTTTACTTCTCTGTTTACAATATGAACCTGTTTTTGTACTGCCCGCGGTACACATTAGTGACACTCCTATGTCTCATATTTTCAAATAATAAATTAGTATGATAGAATATTTCGGCTAAACACTGTCGTCAATGCCTTGCGCGCATCTGTAGCCTAATTAGCAAAACTTCCACCTGCGTCCAATTGTCCAGCAGATGTCGCTAGCGCGCACTTTTAAACACGGAAACAGGCACGTAAACTTTTGATAAAGTAGGCCAGGTTTTAATAAGGTATGGTGTATTCCGGTAAATTTACGCTATATAAAAATGTGCTCTATTTTTGTAACTTAATGGGCAGTAGACTAAGCAAGACAAATAAAAAAAACTTGTGTGTGTGTGTGTATGTGTATGTGCGTGTGTGCGTTTGTGCGTGTGTGTGTGTGTGTGTGTGTGTGTGCGCGTGTGTGTGTGTGTGTGTGTGTGTGTGTATGTGTATGAGTGTGTGTGTGTGTGTGTATGAGTGTGTGTGTGTGTGTGTGTATGTGTATGTGTATGAATGTGTGTGTGTGTGTGTGTGAGTGTGTGCGTGTGTGTGAGTGTGTGTGCGTGTGTGCGTGTGTGTGTGTGTGTGTGTGTGTGTGTGTGTGTGTGTGTGTGTGTGTGTGTGTGTGTGCATGTGAAAGTGTGTGTGTCTATCTCTGTCTCAGATGGGGCCCTTGTGAGCCTTCCCTTCTTCCTGAGTTGTGGGCTGTAGGCAGTTCTGGTCCCACACTCCAGTCCTGATTATAGGAGGAGTTAGCAGCACCAGGAGGGGTACACACTGCTGCTGCCTCAATATACTTCTGTCGAGCTGAGCTACACTGGTTGGTCTGGTCAGAGGGACGAGCTGATAAAAATCCCAAGATGGCTGTGGCGGGCTGCACAAGATGCATTAAATATATGTTGTTCTTCTTAAATTTTATTTTCTGGGTAAGTTGACCAAACTCTTTTAAGTTGTCTTTTTGGTTGTTTTTTTAAAACTTCTGTTCTACTCACTTAGTCTGCCTGCACTAACACTACTCAGCAAAAAAATGAATGGTCAGTTAAGGAGAAGATGCTTATCTCCTGCTATAACATCTGATTAGGCTCTGAAAGAGGAGCAGCACTGATACACAGCACATCAAACTCTGGCTATGAAACACCACTTCATTGCCCTGTTGTCTCCATGGCCTAATACCTGAGTAAGGTGGTTCAGGAAAACACATGGAACAAGACGTCAGGAGTGGGTGGGCTACAGTGTTGTCAAAAGGACAAAGCCGTCAAATCTCTTGGACTGTCACATAGGCTGCTATCATTTTTACCGCTAAATCATAGTTTTCATTTAAATGTAACCTTTTCTATTTTCAGGAGGGCTGTGCATGTAAACAATGAAAAAAAAAACAGTAAAATTATAAAAAATTAAACATTAGTCATACGTTGTCCATGAGTTGATTCTCTGAAAAGTTTTGGGGGTGGGGACATCCTTCCTTTCCTTTGTTTGAACTGGGCCACTAACAGCTTTTGCCACCTTTAAATTTTTTTGCAAAAAAACAGAAAAACTCTTGATGCTATGTTATATTTTAATCAAACAAGCCCTTCGTCTTGCGTTCCTGTATAGAGATCACTTGCATGCAGTTTTCTGTTGTATCTTTAACATGCTCACTCACAGACTTCCAAAGTCAAAATTGATCACATGTTTCTTAAGATAATCATCACGTTACAATATCCTGGGCCAGCACACTTGATGGGGTGTTTCCTCTGCTGTGCTTGTCACTGGGAAAACGCTGAGAACTCTCTTCCTCGTTTTGCTATTTTTCATGTTGAGGATTCAGCTTCCTGTTTCTTTGAGAACAATGGACGACAGTCATGCCACAAAATGTGCAGATGTAGATATAAACACTATAGTGAAGGAGCATGAACCATACACTGCACTTATGATACAATATTTCAGTCTTTTTTGCAGTCTCAACCTCAGGACTATGTTGCAGTAATTTAGAAAATTTAGTAAGAATCTGTGATTAATGTTCCTAAGTTTAGTTCATAAACTGATTTCTAAGACATGGTGTCATAGGTCACCTGGGGGTCAGGATTTCCTTATCACGTCTGTTAAAGAACAGCTGCGAGGTCACTGCTTCAGGACACTGCTGGTCACACAAAGAGGGACAGATTAGACCAAAGATTTGGACAGATTTGAGAAGGCTTGTAATAAAATCTATGGCACTTTGTCTAGTCATCTGAAGACTTTGATGTGGCTTTCACCATTTAAAACGACAGTCACAAAGTATAATCCTGAACTTATTTTTATCCAACAGCTGGCAGGAGGTGTGATCCTAGGAGTGGCACTGTGGCTGCGCCATGATAGTCAAACCAGCAATCTCCTTATTCTCCAATTTGAAGGGAACCAGGCGCCAGGAACCTTCTATATCAGTAAGTTTACACCACAATCCCCGAATCAGCACAGATACTGTCAGGAATATAGATATTAACACTCTCAATATGCCACTACTAAAAAAAGGGCAACAACAAATGTGCTCCATCGTTAGACCAGTTTTAATAATAGTTAATTCATCTGTTTTAGACCCCCGCTATTACACGTTCTGAATGACACTGTAAACAAATGCTGTACATTTTATGATATTGAAACTTTCCCTCTTGTTTTAATGGCAACTAAATTTAAATGTTTACAATGCTATACAAATGCCAATATAAATATGAGTCATATCCGTAGCTTGTTCAGCTTCACTATTTTTGGCATTAGCGTCTTCCTTGGAATGAGGACTGTTTTTTTTTAGCTCTTGTGTGTAAAGTGTGAGTTCCTGTAAAACTTCCCTGACCCTCCAAGTTGCCCAGTGGTCATTTTTCCTTTGTCTCATCCACAAACTATCCTCCTTCGAACTAACTTCTACCCATTCTTTATGTCTACATATCTTATTATATATAACAAAGCCTTTCACGGTCAGCAAGCACCATGACAGAGAAACTGTGTGAGAGCAGCCAGAATAGAATGGGGGCAGAGCGACCCCCTTTAGAGAAACGGCCAGGAAACAGGACCTGCGTAATTCCGCATAGAGACAAATCTAGTGGCTACATCACTTGAGGTTAACCAAGCTGTCATTCTGGCCAGCACATAGGTGATGCTCTTTAACCCAGAGAAGCACACAGGGACGTATTTATCTGAATATTTTAACACCTATGGCTTCAAAAACTCCCTGCCCTGGCACTTTGAAGAGAGAAGCCAGATGGTTTAGACAGATGTTGAAGCATGGAGTATGTGGGAAGAGGAAAGAGTATGTGCTGAAAAAGTTTAGGATTAAAAACAAGAATAAATCTATGAAAGTTTATTTTACTGAACTTATAGTCAGATAGAAGTGGCATAACATAATTAAAGCCAAACCAACATTTGATTCCTTAGCCTACATATATAGTACGATTTTAACATTTTATCATTTTAGTCCACTGCGGCAGAGAAGTCAACTGAGCCCATTAATTTACGTTTGGACTGTGCCGCTGTCCCATACTTACCCCAGGGTAAGTATAAGGAGCAAAAGCAAACCGGTGCTTTTTATAGAGTAAAGGCACACTCGTGATTTTAAAGGCAAGGCAGAAAGAGAGGCCCACCCAAGTGAGATCAAGGAGAGTGTATTTTTTTTATTTATTTTTTTTACTTGTACCCATGCTCGTAGATACGCCCATGCGTAATTCAATTAACCTTGTACATCTGCACATTACCCTTCAAATTAGAGTTTGGAGTGGATGTTTTTAGCATGCTGGCCCACTAAAGTGGTGTTTATGTAAGGATGAAAATACACATTCTCTAGTCTTTAGGGCAGGGCCTGAAATTATTGCCAGAAGGTTGGTGTGGTTAGTGTAGCTCTTTAGCTGTTTGACACTCTATGTATAATGCAAAGGCTCTGCTTGCCTTAAGAACATCTTGTGAATTTTGAAGAAAAAGCTAAAGAAATGTTGATATCTACAACCCCATGTTAAGAGCTCAAGTTCTCCTATGTTTATATTTTATTCAAACAGGAAATTTCATTAAGATGGCTTTAGGGAATAACTCTCATTTCTGTGATTATTTAGTGTTTTTCTCATGCTCTCTTTCCTGCATCAGACACTGCTACATTTCGATGATTTAATTGCCATATTAATGACACCACTTTACTACACCACAACAAAGAACCGTTAAGCATTTAGCCCAGTATTTCCCACTTATCATCGCTGGTATTCAATGTTGTGGTATTCAAATAGTCAAATATTGATGTCTTATTATGGCAATAGGAATCTCAGATCAGATCAAGCAAACCAAAGCTGACAAACCTATTGTTGTATTTGTATGTGTCCACTTTTTCAAATGATATAAAAGCTATGTTGTCACTTCTGTATAATTCAATAATTGCAAGTTTTATTGTCATTGTACAGCTCTAAATTTAAACACCGTAGGCTATATTTACAAATGGAGTCTTTGTGAAGCTGAGAGTCATTTTTCCACTGCCAACGAGCCGGCAGAAGTGTCTTGTAATGATTAATAGTTTTCTCCTCGCCTCCCCGTTCAAAGACAGCACTGTTTTCACCTTTGTGTATTAGTGTCCAGCCGAGCAGCAGAGTTGACTTTCTCTCACAAATCCCACTCAATTTATAGTCCAGAGAGGCTTTTTGCTTCCTATACCCCCTTTCTGTAGATTACACAGTGAGATAAAACACATATGACTTTCCCTGCTGGTATACTATTGCTTGTCCTCCGTTAAGTCCCAACAGCCTTTTAGACCTCAAAATGTGTTGTCATAGTAATGCAGGCCAGTGGAAATAATGTCTGCTTTGCCTGCATTGCTGGGTTACTGGCCCTGGTAGGCGTTTCTTGGTACAACAAAAAATCCTCTCAACAGTGAATAAAAGAGACCAAGAGACAGAGGGAGTGTGTAAATGTTGAAGGGTGTGCAGGAAACACAAGACACAGTGATAGTTGACAGAGGCCCTCCCACCAGTGTCTTACCGGCGCTGTCTGTTACTGTTACCCCTGCTCCGTCAGGATACATTAGAGGCTGTTTTGTTTGTGTGCGTGTAAGAATAAAAAAAACTGAAAAAGACCGCTTCCAGGCCACTGTGCTAAAAGGACATTACTTTTAGAGTTTCCAAAGTAAAGATTTCTGAGTAACTGCTGATGTAGAAGCGGGTGAAGTCATACGTAAAAAGTGCGGCCACTCAGGAAGGACTTTATGCACTTTAATTGAGTTGGCTCGCCTTTCCTCCCATGTTCTCTGGATGAAAAAAGTGGATATTGTGTCTGACACTACAGTAATTTCACTACCAATGTTGAATGCTTCATTTGAGATCGATGTAACAAGGCACAATCAAGTGAAGGACAAATAACTGTAGTCAACATAAATCTGATCGATGATTCAAATTCAAATGAAAAGAGAAAATATTAATACCTTTTATTGCTAAATGGTTCTAGTTTTGAATAGAAACTGAGCAGTACTGCTGAGAAAAACATTAAAATGTTTAAAAAAACAAGACACATTTGCTAAAACCTGCTGCATAAAGGCGTGTATAATGTGGATCTCCATTTTATTCCACTTCTCGTTACAGCTGTATAAGTTTTTAAAGAGTATATAAAATTTTCAAAGTGTCTACATACACGTTGTCAAGTTGAATTGAATTCTTAGTTTCCACAGGAGGCCTAATGCTCGGGGTCAGAGGTCAAACTGGTGGTGAGGGGTGTCAGGCAGACATTTCCTGGACTGGAAGCAGGCTCTGCCTCTTTCTCACTCTCACAGACAGGATCTGGAGCTGTTTATCTGCAAAGCAAAGGAAAGAGAAACATCCAGAAAGTCCTTTATCTAAGTGTGGATCAATGTGGAGACAGCAGATTCTTTTCTGCTCTGAGACTACCGCCCCCTACTGGGACAGAGACCATACATTTTGATTTTATCATAATTGTTGTCATGTGTTGTGTTGCAGGTGTGTACATACTGATAGCTGTCGGTGCTGTCATGATGCTGGTGGGCTTCCTCGGGTGCTATGGTGCCATTCAGGAATCTCAATGTCTACTGGGAACTGTGAGTCCTCTGCTCTCTGCCTCTGTGTTATAGCTGCAGAAGGCAGGATAAAACCACACAGATAAATGTAATCTCTTCTAAAACGTCTTGGTTCAGTTATCAGCCATTTTGTGAAGTATTGAGAAGTCACTGCTTGAATGTTTACAAGTGGTTACTCGTTTTTATTCCTGTAAGGACAAGGTAAACACTACACATATCCGAGAGACATATCCAACTGGTCATAAATAATAAATCATCTTCTTTGGGTTATAATGATTAATTGAAGACATACTGACCATTTGACTGCTTCTTTTTAGTTCTTCTTCTTCTTGGTGATTCTATTTGCCTGTGAGGTGGCTGCTGCTATGTGGGGTTTCATGAACAGGGACACGGTAAGCGTCTCACATACAGCATCATTTCTACGCTCCAGTCAGTCTGCTCTGATCACTTTGTCTAACCGAACGTCTTGTATATATACAGATTTCTAAAGAACTCATTAACTTCTATGACTCGGCATACATCAAGGCTGTAGATGTGTCTGGCTCTCCAAGCAAAGACTCTGCCATTAAAGTCTTGGAGGTTTTCCACAGAACGGTATACAATGTTGGAAAATGTGCACACCTCAGGTAAAATGGAGACTTAGTTAACATACATTATGGTAATGTGGGTTTCCTGCTGTTTTCAGCTCGACTGCTGTGGCAAAGGAGATGACACCCCTCTTTTCAAACAAGTCGCCAGTACCTTGTGTCCTGCAAAGTCTGTACAAGACCTTCTGCTTTCTGAGGTAAACAGCATTTTAGTTAATTTGAATGATTCCACACAGCTTCTGAATGATAACGTATAAGTCACAGTAATTGATTATTCATTTGCGGGTTGCAACAGGCAATATTAAAACCTTAATAAGCAGTTATCATCATTAACAAACACAACAATGCCTTCTTGTCACGTGTGGTCGCTGCCTTCATTGTGTGTACTGTATGTCTCCTCTTTCAGAGCTGTCATTACAAACTGATCGAGCTGTTTTCAGAGAAGCTCTATTTGATTGGACTGGCCGCCCTCATTGTTGCGGTTATCATGGTTAGTATCAGGACAGATGGATGTCTCTCACAACAAACATAATACATCACTTGAGATTATATTACAATTACATTCAAATATATATTCTTTTCCCATTTAGATTTTTGAGATGATCTTCACAATGGTGCTCTGTTGTGGCATTCGCAACAGTCCAGCGTACTAAAGGTCCTGACAAAGAGCTACGAACGCAGTCCATAAGGGCTCCTGAAGCGTCGACATTAAATGTGTCTTATCTTGTAGTGTTATCTTTTTTATTTTAGAGAATAAACTAAGAGTAGTTTTTAATGTTCCTAATGTCATTCATAAATGAAGAAGTAACTTCAGATTTTTTTATATATATATATATATTTATCTACAACTCGTTAGGAATCTTTTATACATGCATTGTGTGTTCAAATGTTTCTCTGAAAAAAATAAACATAATGATGTTTTGTACATGTATAAGTTGTACATATATCTAATAAGGATATATTAGATAAATACTCTAACACTAGAGTCCATGTTTGTGTTTTACCAGGATTTACAGGGCTGTCTAAATTAACAGCAGCATTTTAGTTGGCTCTTCTATAAGAAAAGCTTCATCCAAATATACTTCATCTAACGCTTGCCTTCTTTGACAACTTTTATTACTATTATTATTACCAGATATGCATTAAATTAAAATATAAAAAAAATAACAGTGATAGTTTTATGGATGTATGTTTAATAATACAGCTGTGGTTAAATACCTGCTGGTCCATTAACTTAAAGCAGGACTTTTTTCCAGGGGACCCATATTTCAAAACACCAAATGATCTGTGACCAGATTGCCTGTTTTTTTTATTTTTTTTATTTAGTTTTGCTTAATTTTGGTCTTTTTGTGTTTTTGATATATTTCTCTTAGTTTTTAAGTGCCATTTCATTTAATTAAACCCCTTCGTACCCATTTTTACTTTTAATTATCCATAATCCATTTAAAACCCATTTAAATCCAGAGAAAACCTGTTCAAATCCAGCTACAACCTGTTCAACAAATTCAACCTGCTCAAATCCTAATAGAACCTGTTAAAATCACTCTAAAATCTGTTACTGTTGTTTTTTGGCAACCCAAATAAAATCTCCCACAACCTACCTTTGGGTTCTGACCCAAAAATTGACTTAAAGTATAGATAGATTAGATAGATAGGTAGATTACTGCATCTTTTGACCTGACTGCAAAGGAAAACGGAAAAAAATTGTATTCAATAATTACAACATGCATTTTGCAAGACAATTAGTTTTATGACCCATAACCGAAACAAAGGAGTGGCTTTTAGTTGATTTTAATTTTACGTTTGCTCAGACTCATACAAACACACAATAAATAAATTTTTTAAAAGAAAGTCGTAGTAACACCACCCACTAATCAGTTCAAGGAGGAACACGGGTGTGGAGTTGAAGACGTCAGGAAAGGTGCGCTGGATTTAAGCTCCCCAAAAAAGATGCAACAAAGCACAAAAACAGATTATTTTCTTTTAGTAAATTATTGTATTAATATTATTTTTTATATACAGCACTGTTTTTAACTTATACCTTAAATGAAACAACCTACATTATACGACCGCACGGGGGCAGTATGACAAAAATCAGCAGTGTTTCTGGTGTTCATTGAAAAACTAATCGGACCTGTATTTCTCGCACTGAAAAAGCAGACACACCCAGCTTCTGTTTGTTCTTCCAACAGGTTTACGTGTGCACCCGGAACCATGTCGTATATAATTATGTCCATTTGACACACAGCAGGCTCCACACTAAAAACTGAAAGAAATATCACATTATGGTGTTTGTACATTCATTAAAAACTCAACTGGATGGTAGGTGGTTCAATTCCTGGTCTCCCCACAGTTCATACTGTCGTTGTGTCCTTGGGCAAGACACCTAACCCACCTTGGCTCCAGTGGTGTTCCAGCTTTAACTCTTTACTAAATGTAAAAATGTAAATGCATAACAGTGGAGTCCATGATTTTTTATTTCTGTGCTTGGAAACATTTTATTTATCTATTTATTTAATAGAGACAATACACATTAATAAACTTCTGTAACAAATGCCACAGCTGTAAATGTGCCTAATTATGACAGAATTGCTCATTTTCGTCAGCAGACTGAACATATTTTTTATGAATATGTAAAAGGAAAAAAAAACACCCATAATAATTAAAAAACAAAGATAAATAATAACAAGAACATCCAAGACATACTGTGGCTGTTTGGAAATAAACTGTGACTTTTACCAAAATCCATCAAACCATCCATCAACACCCAACCTAATAAAAGTGTACTGCTTGCGTGCATAAGAAAGCTAGGAGAGAAAAAAAAAACAGTGAAGAGAAGTAACTGGAAAGGTTTCTGTAGACAAACAGACAGACAGAGAGAGGCAGGCACCAAACTGAATAGCGTCACTCTCACTTTCTCTACCCCATGAACATTCCTTCAGGCTGACTTCTGTATCACGTCTGAACAGGGCTGTGACTTCACCCTCCGCTGACTTACCGTTGTCTGAGTCATCAATGAAATGAAATGAGAACATACCCCCCCTAAAATATCACTAGTATTCTATTGAGGGGGGGACCTGTGCTCGAGTAATTTTAAACCTCACATCGCAACAAAGCAGATAAGTTTATAAAGCAACACCTGAAAATGCTCTTTTGAAATGAATCTCCTTCGGGACGTGAGAGTCTGTGGTGACTGGATTTGGCAACACACCCTGTGCTGTCATGGTCTAGTCCTTGACTCATCTCTTTGTTTCAAGTGTTCCCAGTATTTACCTGCAATGGAAGGAACAATCTGATTTTTAGGGCGGTGACTTTGGATGTTTTTGATACAGTATAATATCCCACATTCGGCCCATTTGACAAACAGGAACACAGCAGAACAGACGAGGACATCCAGCCAGCACTCAATGGTAATGATGAGTTCTGTTTCTAATTCAAAATACTAGTTTATTTATTGTAATGTATTATTGCTATTCATATGTTTTTTCTGTTGTAAATGCATTATTTTCAAATATATATGAATCTGTGATTTCATATTGTTATGTGACAAAATTGAGGATATTCACAATGATCTCAAAGTGGGCCACTTCAGATCTGATTTTACAAACAGTGTGATTGTTCAGACCAACAAAATCCTAATTGGGACACTTTTTCCCAGCGGTAGACGGTGAAAGGTGATTTGTCAGGTAACGAGGAGCTGATGAACTCAGGAAGAAGGTTACGCAGGGTCATGTTTGTAAATCAGCTGCTGCGTCTGCTTCAATGTAAACCTATTGACTTTGATCTGCAACGAGAGCCGCTGCTGCTCCCCGGGGAAATTACTGGCTGATTGGTTAACTCTTAGATGGCTGCTATGCTTCTAAAGTTTAGTTTACGCTTTCTCGTTTTATTTGTTCTTTTTTCCAAAGAAACAAAGTGAAATCTAGAAAATACAAGTCGCAGAAAGGTACAGCAGAGAACGTACAAGTGGGGTGCGCAGTGGTGGAGTGGTCGTCCTATAACCGAAAGATTGATGGTTCGATTCGTTTCCACAATTCATACTGTTGTTGTGCCCCTGGGCAAGACTCTTAACCGCACTGGTGTATGACTCTGAGAATGTTGGGACAACGGATGGAAAAGATCCTAAAGCTCATGTGGCTGGGTCTCATGTATGTTCATCAACATTCATTGTCCCTATCAAATTTTTTTTAAATAAAAAAAACATAAAAAGTAAACTGCAGACTTGTATGATACTCATGCTTCATATGGTTCAGAGAAGTGACTCATAGTTGCTAAGCTCAAATAAAACAAACCAGATAAAACTAAGGTGTGGCAATATAATAATAGAGAGAACCTTTGCCACACCCTGAAACAGTTCTTTACTTGCACTTTGCATTATTTCAAAGATTTAACGTGCCATTAAAACAATTTGTGAAAACACAACCCAAAACATGTGCTGTGCCTAAAAACAAAAGCCAAGTAATACGGAACTGCTTAAAAATCATTATTATATATAAATTACTAACATTATGCTCAGTTGCTTTTAGCTTTTTCAGGAAGATATCATTTGTTCTTTCCTTTTGCTTTTGACACACTGGCCTCTTGCTCATGCAGCAACAGTAACGTTCAAATACATATTACATACAGCTCCTGCAGTATCTAAAAACAGGGGACGGGGGCTTATTTATGCATTGAGTAAAGATGCTTTAAAAATTTGATTGTTCTAAATCTGTATTATATGGATTTTAACAGTTAAGACCAGAGGTAAAGTGTTAATAAACTGTTTCCCACCAGCAAAAGCTTTACTTTGCTGTATTGTAACAACAAACAAAGCATTATATGATCAAATTTCATTATGTTGTCCAGTGTCTGTGCATAACATGTTCAGGCATAAAACATTACAAGTTAAACAAAGCTGTAAGCAATTACAAATAAGACAGAGCTGACAGGATTCTGCAAATACTATGTCACTTTATACCAGTCTTTTAAACTCACCTGTAACTTTAGCATCAGCACATAAACTGTGCAGGGTTTCTTCCACTGCAATAAAAAAACCAATGGTCATTATATATGGTTAATCCACTACATATACGTCAAAAATTTACCTCCCAAGAATGTTTTCAAGAAAGTTCTCAGCTTCAGCTTTAACAAGCTTATACGAATTACCAGGTCTTAAGAATTATTGCAGAAATTAACTACCATTTAAATTAAAAAGACTGGATTAGAATAAAAATAATGGACTAAACATGACTTAAAAACACTGATTTATCCAAAGCAAATGGCTTTTATTTCATCCATTATTTCTCAGAATATGATACTATTATAATTTCTTTAAAAAAACAAACATCCTTCATTCCTTTTAAATTACAAACAAATTTCAGTAAGTGAGTAAGATGCAGGCCCACATTTGAGTAAGCGTTTACGTAAAGCGTTTACGTAAAACCCACCTGTGCGTCAGGTGCCGTGTACGCGCCTCTGAGGCCCCGCCCCCGTCTAAAGTGGCGTGCACTTTGTGTAAGCCTCTTGTTTGAGCTGTGAGCTTCCACGAAGCGGGGCACAAAGAACAAACTGCTCCGACCTCAAAATTCACTTCAGCTCTCGCTTCGGGTTTCCAAGTTTCGATACAACAATGCTCGGCAAGAGTTCAGAGAATGTCTTTTTATCCGCTTTGCAGCCCAACACGTCGGTCACCACCTACGGGCTTCCGTCCGAGCTACATCTGGGAAACGGGAGCTTCGTGTCGGACGAAGTGGCTCGGGCGAAACGCGTACAGCAACAGGTCCAGATGAGACTGGCCGAAAAGTCCACACTTCCGCGTCAAAATGGGTCGGCCGGGCACTACGCCATGTCAGGTGAGCGTCTTTACCAGAAAATGACACCCTACAATAGACAACAGGTGTTAGCTGAGCTTTTGTGGACTTTCCACTCACTCATGCGTGACTGAACCAAGAAGCACCGGGCATTACACAGGTTACTCTTGACAAGTTTTATGACTTTACAGTTTGTGCTGTATGTCCTATCACAGTTGTCTTATGCAAGACTGAGGTTTGTTTATCATATTCTTGAGATGTTTTCAAGACAAGTCCAGAATTATTCAAATTTAAATAGGCCTAATGTTCTTGTATTTTTCAATTTACCCCATTTATTGGTAAAACTTTCAACAACCACAGCAAGGTCAAGTTTTATTTTATATTTCAGTCACCAATTCTTTCATCAGTAGGTTCATCCTCATGACCCCACAAGCGTGTACATGTTTTCTCTTGTTTGCCGTTTCTCTTTTTTGTGTATCGTGAAGTCATCCGCTCCATTCTTCTTCTCAGGTGTGTGTACCCACAGACTCAGAGGTGTACCTGCTCATATGAAAGGGTTAATGTATAACAGGCTACAACAAGAGCTGCTTTCATTCACTTCCCAGATAGTGGCTGAGGTGAAAGGCTCCCTGTGTGAGATTGAATGTCAGCCTTAAAGAGGTGAGGGTTGGAGACAGATAGCTGGAAAATGACAGGGTCGTGAGAATTAGCTGTTGTGTTGTCTCACCTTTAAAGAGGTCTAACTCCTGTGTCTCTTTGGTGCACATGAGAGTTTATTACTATGAAGCTTTTTATTTGCTGCTGAGTGACTAGAGGGATTGTACTTTGGATTGTGCACCTGCCTGTTGTGTCATGAGGACATTCTTTTATGGCCCATAATTCATTGCGTTCTTTTAAACTCGCAGAAAAAGGACGAACAGCTAAATGCTAGTTTCTGGGTTCAGATGAAGGGGTAAAAACATTTCTCACAAAGTTTCCCTTAGCCACCAGTGATAGCTGCCTCAACAACCAGAAACTAACATACACATTGTGCTTCATTTTCTTATGGCAGTTTATACATACAGTATATTACATACTGTATGTTAAAATGTTGTTACCTTTATCAAATTCCACTGAAGCACAGTTGAATAAATGTGGTGTTATACATTTTCTCTGTCCTTTGCCTTGGGCTTTGCTGAAGGGCAACTATAAAGTAGTAAAAGGTTATTGGTTTGGCTCCTTTAGAAACCTGTAGAACAAGAAAGAAACTCACCAAGGCCTACTACTTCTTCAAGTTGTGGTAAAGCCTAGTCTTAAGGTTTGTTACTTATTAAGGGAAAACACCCAAGGCTTTGCCAAAACTGTTTCCCATTAAAAGCAACAACTGGTGTTCATAAAGACAAGTCTAAGCAGATAGCAAGAGCCCCCGCACACACAAAAAAAAAAAATGACGAGCATTAACGAGCAGAGTAATTTTTTTTTCAAAAGATAACAGAGAAAATGTCCCATGTCTTGTGTGGAGCATTAAGGGTGTGTTATCACCGCTGTACTCTGCTCTCAGGTGTGCTGCTGGGTGTGGCAGGGGTCGGACTGGGTCCCGGCAAAAGACCTGTCACTCACAATTTAACAACTGGTTTGGTGTGTTTTCTTTTTACAGATGACACGAAAAGGCAGCCCAGCAAAAGTGCACTGCTACTGAATTGCCACACAGACATGATATAAAATAATTATTTATCACTTGATTTAACTTATTATGATTAGTTTCTAGCAAGATCTAACATTTAGACCTGGGTGTTTGTGTAGCCTCTGTCTGTAGACCTGCCTTTTGAAATATTCAGACTTCAGTAACGGAGTTATTACGTTTTGAACGTCTCGTCAAACATGGCTTTGATTGTATTCTTGTCTGACGTATTCACTTGACTAAATGATTAATATACAGATACTATGTCTAGGTAATAGGGATGTAACAATTGACTCCACCCACAATTCAATTTGATTGACCAGCCTGTTCTCATGATTTGATTTTGTCATAATTTTCTATTATAAAAGGAATTTGTTCCTTTTTTTTTAATTTCACAAATCAACCTTTTTTTTTTTATCACCGTCCCAAAAGACAGTTCGCAACAGTCCCTAAGTAAATGTCAATGTTCTCGTATTCATTAAAAATATAGGCTAATGTTTGTCCATTTGTATGTTTATAAATACATTCTGTGTTTACATACATAATAATTTACTTATAAGGATAGTTTGAATCAGTTAATATTAAAGTTAAATAAAATCTAAACAAGTGGATATTAACAAAGTCACTAAAAATCCCCAATAAATCTGCCTCTGATAGATTTAGACCTGATTAATTACTTTGTTCAATAATTAGATCTTATTAACTTTAGCTGAGACCTAAAACCTCTTTAGATCAAACCCAATAATAAACACTGGTCTAATGTGTTTCCCTAAAACAACTTTTTAACTGTTACCTTTTCTGCATTTTCACCAATTTATTAATACTAGCAAGAATATATTAACAGTGAGAATTAGTTGGAGACCCCTGCTCTTTACTCTCAGTGGCTGCAGCTGAGACATAGAAGACAGCACATGATCCACCAGAACATTATGACATCTCTCTGAGAGGGGCCTCAAACAGGTGAACACTTAGTTTAAGACGTGTCTGAATGTGTTATGAAATAATAATTTATGGCTCAGAGATGGTTCAGGCCCAGGACAGCAGCCTCTGTTTACCATTTTGCCTCTTTGCTAACACAGAGAGAGTAAGATATTTTTGTTCGGCTTTTTAAGTCCTGCTTGTTAAGTCTGCACGGAGCCGACTCGGCCCGGGACCGGTCTGTGCAGTAGCAGGACAGATACAGACGCAGAGCAAGTCTGCCTTTCGCTAAAGTGGATTTATTAATGCTGCCACACCTCTGATTTGAATTAGGATGACACTTCCTCAATACCAACATCCACACTTGCGTTGCCATGCTAGAAACTGTTTACAACAACTTGTTGAAAGTGTGCAGTAAACAGAGCTGCCCCTGTTGTTCAAAACATGACTCGTGATTGAATTAACATCTCAACTGTTTGGAAACGTCACATATGCAAATCAATTCCGGGTAATTGTTACATCTCTACTAGGTAATAAGAAAAAAAATGGCTTTCGTCTCAACACTGATTACATACCTCTAATAGGATGGCATTACTGCAAGACTTTTTTTTTTTTTTTTTTTTTTTTTAATGGAATGAAATGTCAGTGAACTGTCACCCCTGCTTTTCAACATATTGAACTCTTCTCTGTCTGTTTCCATACTTGCTCGTCAGGTCAGCCCGTTTTCTGGTGTGACAGATAAATGTTCACAGTATATCTCTGTATTTCACTCTGTAAGTGAAGTTAACAACACACTGCACCTACTGACTCACTGAGTTGGCACAGTGCAACAGGATACCTGCTTTTAAAAATGAATATCATGTTAATGTAAATCATTGTTATAAATTAAAGTGGCGTGACATATGATCAAAGCTGAAATGTGGTGATAAAATCTACTTCCTTTTTCCCTGAACTAAAGCACTGTTCACACTTGAAATACCTCTTTCCTCCAACATTTAAAAACCCACCAGACTGATGAACATACTTTAAAATGAATTTTATTTTGATTTTGATTTTTTTTTCTTAACTTAAAATCACTTCCAAAAATGATTGGACTGAAGCATCCTGCTTATATTAGCCCACCCTATACTCATCACAACATATTAGAGAATTAGCCTTTTTCAGTATTTCATAAATAAATCATACATTATATACAAATGCATACAGTATACACAATACATATATTCATTTATATTTAATTATTTTAGACTTTAAAGATTTCTTAAGTGAGTCATTATTTTAGGGCAGTATCAATGAATTTGCACATCTTGAAGATGTTAAAAACACAAATACCAGTTATATTAAGCACAAATTCTCTGTTGATATTTCATTACTCCTATACAAAAGCTACATCTCACAGGAAAATGTTACTATAAATTTAATAAAAGAAATAAATTTGTAGAAAGTAACAAAACAGTAACAAAACTTTTACATAAGGTATATTGTTCCATTTTAACTGTTTTATGGTGATTATATGACATTGGACTGCATTATTCATATAGCAGAGCTCACCAATTGTTGACATAACAAACAAACCATTTCAGCTTTGAGACTTTAAGCCTTAAACCTTGTGAGACATTTCCAGAATCCAGGAGTCTTCTGCTTTTACTTAAACTAAACACACAATTACTTCTGCCTTCCCAGTTGTATATTATTAACTTTCTAACAAAGAGGCATTTTACACAGAAAGAGCTAACCAGCTTTTCATGTGATTGTTTTTTTTTTTTTTTCTGTAAATATAATATTTACATGGTCATTATTATTTTACATCTTCCAATTCTAATATGTATAATTCTGGTGTAAAACCTGGACCGTACCAATCTGTTCATACTCTATTATGGCCTAGATCTAAATTATAGCTCAAGCATCCAAATATGTCTTTTCTGCCAGAGAAATATGACTGCCGCCAAACTCATTTTAAACATAAAGAATGTATGTAATACTTCTAATTTTCTACTGTTTACTTTCTTTCAGATTATGGTGGTGTTTCTTCAACAATGAAGTATCAATCCTCTAACCCAAATTACAGCTCAAAGTCATCCTACATGTATTCATCAGGATCCAAGACCATGGTGAGTGCTTCATCCTGGAAACACCTCATCATCTAGTGTCAGCTCCATCAGGAACACCAGACTCCTGCGGACCTACTGTGGGTGCCTGAGGTGGTGGCTCGCTGCGCTTTATGTGTGGTATTTTACAAGGGCTTGTTATTTGATCAGACCAGGGTTTCAAGTCAACCCTCTAGATTCTTCCATGTTGATAATTCAACAGCTTGGTGGCACACACTTTACTAAAGGCTGAGACCTTCTGTTTATATTTTAAGTGTTTGTTTCTTGTATATGCTCATAATTGTATTAGACAAAGGAACATTGGAGAACAACCATGTGGCAATCCAAACTGTTACTGTAAACTGTTCATAATCTTTCTTTGGAAATGTGTCATATCCTTGCAATCACTTTAAAATCACCATCTATAAATGAGTCTGACTGATTGTGTCACTGGGGTGTTGTTCCCTCTTTGTTTGGACAGGGCCCGCGTATATCCCAGAGGACAGGCTTTAGCTCTCAGTCTGCTGGTCCAGACCTGGCCCAGTTACATAAGATGAGCATTGGGGGTGGAGGCGCTGGTGGTGGAGGAGGATATTATCGGGAAGAAGTTCGGATGGGGAACTACCAGGGAAATGCCAGGCCCCAAATGGACATGGAGTCGGCCTCCTTGCACTCGATGCGGCCTTCCCAAACCTGGATGTTAGACGACGGCGACGCCGTCAGTATGGTGTCAGACCGGGACGCCGTGTTTGCTCGTCAGTACGCTCAGAACACAGTGAACGGCTATAGCACCCAGGTGAGGCAAGGCGGGGGGACCATGCCTTTTCCTGCCTCCATGCACAGATCCCTCAGTGGGACGCTCTCACGTGGAGGAGGCATGGTAGGGGGTGAAGCAGAAATGGTCAATCAGCAGGGTACCTATAAAGGGCCGGCTCACCGCACCATCAGCAGGATTAACCAACGCAACAGGACGAGCATGAGCTCCGTGTCAGGGACAATACAGCGGCCCATGTCTGCAGGGAACATCATCTACTCTGGAGGCGACAGAGTGGATAGAGGGTTTATCGGCTCTGGTACTCAAGGCAGTATGATGCAGCGGCCGGGCACTCTGTCCCGGGCCATGTCCATCAAAAGTGTTCAAAGTGTTGGCAGAGGAATGGACATCTTCGGTGGACAAATTGAGATGGGAGCCAGTATGGGCAACCTCAGTGGGTAAGTTCCTCCAGTTAACACCAGTAGATTATTTAATATCAATAAACAGTGCAGCATGTTACATGCAGCGTAACAACGCCTGTAAACATTGGTCACGTTTATCAGAAACTTTGGCAATCAACACATGGATATTACCAGAAATTATTTAAAACACATTTACATTGCTTGATGTGCTTTTTTTATTTTTTTTATTTTTATTTATTTTTTTTAAGCTAAAAAATATTTTAAGGTTAAAATCTTTGGTAAAAGTTCATTCTGTCTTTTCATATTTCAGAATATTTTTAAGAAAGACTTTTTGATCAGACAGTAGAAAGTGTTCAACCATGGAAGTAATAGAACTGGTAATGGGACCGCCCACTTTCCCTGAAGCAAATTTGCTTAGTGGCCACTTGAGGTATTGCAACGAAAAACCCACCTAAGGCTAATTGAATAGTCAACTCAACTAGGTTCGGCTATTTCCTGTAGCTTTTGTCAGAAGCCTCATGTGGTGGTGTTCTTGTAGCCTGCTTCTGACAAAGCAACTGGCTGAAACACGTCAGGCAGACTTTCTAAAATGTCCCTGTCTGATCAAAACAAAATGTTTCTTAAAAATATGTTTTAAAATGTCGCGCTGATTTAGGAAAACCACAGAACTATTGCGTTATAGGTCAGTGTAAGTCATTTCATCATCTTGTTGTTAGTAATATAGCACTGAGACATTTTTCCACAAGGGATGTATGTGATATCTGTGGTGTATTTCCCAAGTGCTGTGGATTGGGAGGTGGCTCCTTGGTGGCAGGACTGGTTTTGGGTGTGGCAGCTCAGTAGCAAGCTTTGCATTTCACAAATCACACGCCATGAAGATAAATGCAGTTTCAAACCTCAGAGTTGAAAGATTTTAATTTGCGCAAGAAACAATCAATCATTGGCTCATTGAGTGATTCCTGTGGTCCAACTGTTTAAACATTCCAGCTCCATTATGACATGATTAATTGCTGATAAAATTAAATAAAAATGTTACTCTTTTGGCAGCATCAACAATTTGGACATGACCTCAGCAGTGGCGAACTTGAGAGACTCTGACCCTAATTTGCAGGTCATTGGAGCGGCCTACATTCAACACGAGTGCTACAACGACACAGATGCCAAAAATGAGGTACACGTGGTTAACAGCCCTGTACTCTGAAGTAGAGACTTGCATGAGACTGACTTTTCAATCCCGGTCCCTCCCACTCCAGAGAGGAGCAGAAGCAGGAAAAGGAGTTAATTGGGGCTGCCTGGAAGTTATGGTGTTTGTTAGTTATTGGGCTAATTCAAACAGTGTAGTCCTAGGGCATTATCATAGGTCCTTACCACTCTCATCCATGTTCTACTGCTCTTTGCTGTGTTGCTCCGTCTAATTTGGGGAAAAAAAATTCAGGTTCTGGTGCCGCCCTGCTCCCGCCTGAGCCCTTGTAGATCCCGCCCAATCCTGTAATATCTGCGTCAAGTTTCCCACCCGCTGCAGGTTTCGTCACAAGTCTCACCGAGAAACCAGTCATAAAATTGTTTAGATTTAATTTTAGATGTGTTTCTAGCTACTCTTTTGCTTCTGCACAACTCAGTTGAGACTCATGTCACTGGACTATGACCTTTGCTGATAAACTCCACTTTAACCCTTCTTTAAATTGGACAGAAATTATTTGTATTTGTTATATAGTCAAGAGTTCATTTGAAAATAATAAGCTACAGTAATGTTGTTCATGCAAGTTTATTGAGTTTGAAATTAATACGTGGTTCTATCTTAAGGTTCGACTCTGCAAGGGCATAACTGAGCTGGTCAAACTGTTCAACAGCGAAAGCCAGGAGGTGCAGCGTTACGCCACCGGTGCCACACGTAACCTCATCTTTGAGAACATGGAAAACAAGACAGCCTTGATTGAAGCAGGCGGTATCCCACAGCTGGTCGAAGCTTTAAAAGAGACAGACGATGAGCTCCGCAAGAACATCACTGGTACAGTTATGACAGATATTGAGTAATGCAAGTCCAAAAGTATTCAGTTATCAGTTATGTCCTTGATGTAAAGCCAACATTGCCCTTTTTTTTTTTTTTTTTTTTTTATTAGCTCAATGATTGGTCATCACTTGCATCGAACAAGTTATTTGTTATGACTTAAAGTTTGAATTTGATTTAAGAGAAAAGATTGGCAAGAGTTCTATCTCTTTAGTTTTTTTCCCATCTGCCCTAACTGGCTCCGTTAGAACTGATCTATTCTGACAGGTGAATAATAATAATGACAGGTGATGATGCTTAATTATTAGTTGTCAGCAGATTTTCTTTTTTTCTTAAATGAGGGCAAGAAAGTAAATAAAGGACATCTCAACTCTTAGCTGTACATTGTGCAGGTAAGTGTAGATGTGTTCATAAAGGAAGGAGATCTGTACACAAAAGCAGCTCTGACTTAGAGGTGTGATAAGGGCCCTGAGGAGTGTGGGAGTTGTCTGGGCCTGTGGACCAACTGTACACGGGCCACTCCCTTTCAGAAGTGAAAGCTTTGTCGCTCTTTCCTTTGACTCTTACACTTGCACATGAAGTCAGGCTGTGTCAAAAGGCCAAAAATGTTTAGGAAAAAAAAAAAAGACAGAGAATATACTGTGAGAATATACTTTAATTGTCTTTGTAGTCATTAAAGTGTTTATAACTGTTTTTAATCATCTCTAATGTGTGAAAATGTAAAGGTGTAATGATTTGTGAGGTACTAAATATATGTGTTTTTTATTTAGGCATCTTCTGGAACCTGTCCTCAAAAGACAATCTGAAGGAGAAACTGGCTAAGGAGACTCTTTCGGATCTGACAGAGTTAATCCTTATCCCACTGTCAGGGAAAGCAATTGATGACAGCATCCAACAAACCCCATCTGAGACAGATATCTTCTTCAACACCACAGGATGCCTCAGGTACCTCACAAGATCAGCCACATGTTGTTTAAAAATGCTCCTCTCTTGTACATCTGACTTTTTCCCAGGAACACATTTGCATTTAAACTTGTTCTGACAGGGCACAAAATTGTGTCAGCTGTTAAGTTAAGTACCACACCCATTGCATCTTTAATGTTGTAAATGTGATGTAAAGGCCTGCAGTCTGTTCTTTTTAAACCTTGATGCTTTTTCTATTATAATAGTTTCTATATTGGAAATATTTGCCACACTGCATTTTATTTGTGATCAAAATAAGGGTGCAATTGTGCATCCTTGTACAAGAAGTCGAATAACTCCCTGAAGGCAAACTGCACTGACATCTTCATTTGCAAAATTTGCTAAAAACAGTTTGTTCTTCTCCAGGAATATGAGTTCTGTGAATGAGAAGACGCGTCAGAAAATGAGGGAAACAAATGGACTTGTTGAGTCTTTGGTGGGCTACATCAGGGCTTCACTTGAAGACAGCAAGACCGAAGACAAAGTGAGGCCATGTGACATAAAAAACTAACTTTTTTTTCACTTAGTTTTTCTTTTCTTACGTTGGGCTATGTTTTGTTATTAGGGGGTAGAAAATGCAGTTTGCGTCCTTAGAAATCTCTCCTATCAGCTCTACAATGAGATGCCTCCATCCGCAATCTCACGTCTGGAAGGACCAACAAGAGCTCAGGGCACCGGAAAAGCAGAACCTATTGGATGCTTTACACCTCAGAGCAAGAAAGCAAAAAATGTACGTAAATATGCAACTTCCCTAGAGGTTTGTGGCTATCAGGATATGTTTATGATCATACTTTTCTTTATGTTCACAGAAACAGCTAAACCTGTCTACCTTATCTGAGGTTTCTCGGGTACCAAAGGGTGTTGAGTGGTTGTGGCACCCTCAGATTGTGAACCTTTACAGCCAGTTGCTGCGTCAGTGTGAGATTAACTTCACCACACGGGAGGCAGCAGCTGGAGCGCTTCAAAACATCACCGCAGGAGATAAACGGGTTAGTATCACAATAAAGCCTCTGTACGTAATGGAAAAAAGGAAAAAGCTCACTGATTTATTATTTTCCTGCAGTGGGCATCAGTGCTTAGTCAGCTGGCTCTGGAGCAGGAGCGCATACTGCCTTTGCTGCTGGATCTTCTGCGGACAACCAACGACTCAGAGCTGCGTTCCATCACAGGGTTGTTCCGAAACCTGTCCCGACACGCCAGGGATAAGGGTGACATGGGTCAGTCTTCTAATGATATTCTTGTGCCCCTTTTTAATTAGAAAGCTAAATGTTGTATGGTTGGTCTATTTTTGGTTTAGTTGAAATTTGCACATTACTACATACTGCATGAAAAGAGATGTATATAATCATTGTTTATTGTCATAATAATATTTTGTTACTTCTAGACCATAACATAAGATTATGATTCCTTTTTACTAGCTACAAAAGTGGTGAACAACCTGGTAACAAAGTTGCCTGACGATGGACAAAAGAAAGAGCCTTCCAGTGATGTTGTCATAAACATCTGTGGGACTCTGAATAACTTAGTCACTGGCAGCTTTATAGCAGCTAGAGACATTACCTTTTTTGATGGCATTCCCAAACTGATTGGTATTAAAAACAGCCATGACAATAGGTGAGTGGTGTGTCCTCTGTACATGTTATAGATAATGTAGAAACCTCTGAAAATAACAATCCTAATGATAAATAAAAATGATTTTGTTATAGTGCTGGAAAGACTAGAGCAGCCAAAGCAGCTGCCACTGTCCTTAGTAACATGTTCCAATACAAGAAGCTGTACAAAGATTTCAAACAGGTAAGAGATTGATAAAATTGTGAACATTCATTTCTTAGTATGCTTTCATTTGTAAATTTCTGCAGAATACAAATTTTTACTTAGAATTATTAGTTTCCCTAATCAAATCAACATCTCTATAGCAAGATAAAATCTAATTTGGCAAATCTGTTGCATACCTTAGTTTTTTATTTCCATTATAATTACCCTACCTTAATTTCTGTCTTAAATTAAACACGTGTGATCGATGACAGTCCTTCCTTCTCTTGTCAAGATAAAAAACCCGCTCTCTACTTACAGTCGCTTACACATTCAGTCATGCAGGTTCAAGTATCTTTAGTGAAGATTGTGACTTGCCCCTCCCAAGGGTGCGGCTAGTTTACAAGTCCTGACACCGACTGAAAAAATGCAATGTGGCTCAGTGTAAAAAAATAAAATAAAATAAAATATGAGATGATATTTAAGATATGGTAGATAATGTCAATTAAAATAAACCTCTGGTGTATCAGGGACATTAAACATAGCTAATCTATATTGTTATCCTAAAAGCTATGTTTGAAAATGTTATTACTTGTAATATTTACTGCTATTTTCCCTCTGTGCTTTGCAGAAAGGGTTTTCCAAAGAGGATTTTAATGATAAATGAGGTGGTAAGGCGGTTGACTTCAACAGTTGCAAAATGGACAACATTATTTGAGGTGTGTGCAAGTCAACTCTTAACACTATGAAAACCTAGTGTTTATCTGCCAGACATTGATAAAATAAGAAATAATGGAAGCTGTACCCAAAGGAAAAGGACTTTTTGTTTAATCTCATTGGACTGATGTGGTCAGAGATCTGATCAGTGGACTGCTGATGGACTTGTGCGCACCTTAACCATTTACTCTACAGTGTTAGTCTGAACACTGCACCTTATTGAAGATAAATTGAGTTATAAATCTATTGCAGATAGTTTTGAGTTAAATTAGGACTGTGCCACCAAATGTCATTACTCATTACTGTGTAAATACCACTTTAATTCTGTTTTATAAACTGTAGCTTTGTATTATTTTTGCTTTTTGGGTAAAGAGGTATGTTTTACAAACATAATGTTTTTGTAAATCAGCTGAAATTATAACATTTAGTTATATTTGAATGTGTATGAAATAAAGACAGTGATATCAGGTTAATTTCTATTTCTGGGAAAAATGGTGGTACATTGTGCTTATATAAATTGTTATGTTGCATGCATTTTGCAATCACCATCAAACAAGAGTTGTTTAACATGTATTTAAATTGTTTTTTTGTTTTTTTTGGCACGTCATTTTAATTTCTGACAAATGTGTTGGATGGGTGAAGGACTGCATTCCTTATTTTAATCTTTACAGAAGCAATATTTGTTTAGTGTCCAAGACCTTTTACAAGTGACCAGTTGCAAAATATTGTTATAGAACATGCTCTTTGTTTTATGGATGTGTATAAATTCTGTTTAAACTTGTATGTATTCTCATAAATCTTTTAAAGTGCTGTGGCTTACATGGTGACATGCTTTTTCTGTGTTGTTTTTAATAAACACTGTTTTTATTGTATGACGTCTTGTTGTGAACAGATGTATCATCTGAAAATTTTCAGCTAATAAAGAATCAGAAATGGGCCATCCTTTTGTTTCAAGTGAGTGTGCTGCTGAGAATATGTCTCGCACAAAGTTAATGAAATGTTGGCCACTCCCTGTTTACATATTTGCTCCTGCTCAGACAGGAACAAAACCAAAACTTCCCAGCGATACACTCTTATTTAAGCTGTGATTTAAGAGTCACCCATCACAAGATCAGGATGGAGATAATAAAGATTTACTATCTCCATAGACAATTTGCTTTAATAGCATTTCCATAATGAGTTAAGTTTTATCACACACAAAGACAAAAAGTTATATCACAATGTGTTCAGCATCCTTCAGCTTTTTCTCAAGGCAGCACTAGTCCAAATCTCAGGTGTAATCCACGTCTTATATTTCACAACCATATTTGTCCAGTCCACTGTCAAATCTGACAGCAAGCCACCACAACTCCTTTCAGAAGCTGTGACATTACTCTGCCCTTCACTTGACACCAACACAAACATAACAAGCAGGACAAAGAAAACCTCTTGAAATTAACACATTTCTTTTGTGCAAATAATATTTCTGTGTAGTGTATCAAATAGTGTACAATGGTAAAAATGGAAAAACAAACAATCTTTAGTATAAAGTGTTAATAAAAACCGCAACAATTAAAAACAACTTGCAAGAACAAAAAGCTAACAATGTCCAGTGTTGGTTCAGATGTCATTCTCAGTCACCAGGCAGTAGAAATCAGAGCGGGCTCCATAATTACGTGATCCTAAGTCAGACACATCAATGTCAGCTGGTTTGGTTTCAGCGGCTGCAATGGGAGCAGCAGGAAGCACAGGAGCTCTGCACACCATGGCCTTGTACACAGGGAAGCGCACCCCTGCAACATTTATCTCAGTGGTAAACAATTGAAATGAAAGGTTCTCATAGATTTTTTTTTATCTGGAGGAAAGTAATCTTTGCTCATCCTCCTGTTATATTTTTGATTCTTATGGCAAGCAAGTTTCAAACATCAGTTTTAACAATTAACTAAAATAACTTGAGCTTTATGGTTTGAGTAGTTGCAGCTAAAAAAGTGAACTGTTTCATGCTGTGACTAGTGTGTCAGCTGTAAACTTTATTTTTTCCATTGTGATGGCTAATAAACCTTACAAAGTGCCAAAACTCCTTTTGTTTTTGAACCACAAAAACTTAAGTGCTTGACAACAATAATTAATACTGATACAAAGAATAAATTCCTGATGCTCTTACCCAGGTCTCCAGCAGGGTCCGTATCTGACCGACAGTCTAAGTAGTCTGGGTCAACAGTTAACATGGGGTCCTTATCATCGTGAAGCAAAGTCTGTGGGTCACCTGATGACTCACTACGGAAGAAGACACGGCGGGGCATGGCTAAAGACAGCTCCTTCCAGAAAACTGAAGAAGGTGTCTGGAGAGTCACACACAATGCACTTATTACAACACATTATAATAATTACATACATTTATTATCATCAATTGACTGAGAACATATTCCTTTCATGGAGATGGTACCACTGAGTTGTGTTTCCAGGTGAGTATGGTGAGGGAGTGCTGGTGCTCTCTTAACTGTTGCTTAACCTCTGGGCTGAAGCGTTTAATCTGTCCTTCAATCAAAATGAGGATTGGCCGCTGACACAACTCCAACAAGTGCAGAAAGCCCTGTCTGAAGAAAGAAAGAAACACAGAGGCAACAGTGACCTCAAGTGGTGTACTTCACTCAAGTCATTCAAAGCTGTCTGCAGTTCTTTGACTAAATAAATAAATTCTTACCTGAAGTTGTTGTTGCACCACTCCTGTTCAAGATAGGCATAAGAGAGCACAATGATCAGACGCCGAGAGCGGCTCATGTTCATGATCAACTCTGCAGAGGGCTCTGGAAGCATTCACAATGTTTTTAGTGCAGTAACTGTGCCTAAAAATGATAATGCTATGTTTTAACAATAAAAACGTGCTATCTCATTATTCCATCTCTGGTTTTATGAACAACATATTAAAATAACGGTATTTGTACAATGTTCTGCAAATCCTTATATTCCTTTAAAGGAACTTTTTTAAATTTGATGCTAAATTGACTTTTTTGGAAAACACTATTTAGTGTGTGTTATTTGTGTTTTTTAAATAATATCTGTAATTATAATGTAATATATGCTTCATTATAGTATAGTAGTAATAGTATAAATAAGCCATAGGAAATTTTACATAAATATATTCTATATCTGTTCAGTGACCAACCTGCACCAGGTAGAATGTCATTGTCATTGAGGTGCACCTTATATCCATTTTTATTCTCAAGTTGAGGTTTGAGTATAAAGTTGACAAACTTCCTGTCATGGTCATTGTTCACGTATGAGATATATGCGTCATAAAGTTTCCCATCTAGAGAAACACACAAACGTGAGCGGCTTTATCAATTTACAATAACAAGTAAAGCAGCTTTCAGTCATGACAGCAATGTCTCACCACTGAGTTCATAGTCTCCATAGATGTTCCTGTACCACAGTTTGATGTTGAGGTGCCACCTGGAGTACACAAGAACAGCTATTCCCAGGAGGATGAGCACAAAGATGGCTCCGATGACAGCGGCTGTGTGGCTAGGACTATCTACAAGCAAGTTCACACACATAATCCCAAAACATCAAAATCAACCTTTAAGCTCCTACTTCATTACAATAACAATGGTCTTGTGTAGTTTAACAGCTGGTAATTTTTCCTTCTAAGATGCCATAAAAGGCTGTTGACTGAGTGTGAAATACATACTTTACAAAACTGTCGTAAAAAAGTGTGTGCAATAAAATAGTCATGTCCTTCTTTTAAGGAAAGTCCAACTATCAGTTATTACTGCAAAGCTGCCAGGATTCTTTTCATAAATGTGAAAAAACGATGTGCATCATAGTTTTGTGCAGTAGTTTTAGTAATTAGTGTCGTCTTACTTGATTTTTGTAAAAAGAACTCAGTGGACACATTTCTCACTGTGCAGCAGTAAAGGCCTAAATCCTCTTCATCCATTAGTGTGATTACCAAATGACTGCGCACCATCAGCTGTCCTGGGCCTACGACCCTGATGATACAAACAATTATATCTAGAATGATGCTATAACTGGTGCTGGTGAATGAACAGAAATTATTCATGGTGACAAAGCATCTTATTACCAGGACGATATATCCTGCAGAGGGTGGTGACTGAGATTTTGGCCATTTCTACTCCAGTGCATCCCAGTGTCACATTCCTTCTCGCTATGGTCCCATAGGACCAAAGCATCGCAATTTAGTTTCACTGTGTCTCCAAAATTCCTGAAGATGGTAGTTCGGTCCCTTTTAGGTTTAAACTGTGGTTCTTTAGAGCACATCAGCTCTGTGTAAGAACAAACCTTAGTTATCTGTGTTCAATATCTGGGTTTACACAATGGATGCCTTTATGTGCTCTGCCAGGACTATGTTGAGAAAAAAAATGCCTTCATGCAGGTGTAGACTAACACACTCAGCTTCTTCACATCCCATAGTAACTCTACATTTACTCCAACATATATAATAGCTCCCTGTGAGAGGTTCTCAATTATAGCAGCAGGTTTGAGATAATATACTTGAATCTTGGAACAATACTTACCCTTAATGATGAGTCTCACAGTGTAAGAGTCTGTGCTGCTGGTACCATTCACACAAGTGTAATTCCCTTGGTCCTCTTTACTGACACTAGGAAACTCCAGGTACGGCTTTTCATTCTGTGTGTCAAGGTGCTCACAGTCCTTGAGCCATGTCAGCTGGTGTTGGGGGTTTAGAGGACACTGCAGTCGATAAGGGGGATGCTGTTGCCCCTCGGGCAGCACCTGCTCTGTTAGTCTGTCACCATCCACACAACTCAAAGCTACAAAAGCAAGAGATAAAATATAATATGCTTTATGAGCTATAAAGGCTTTCTCATAATAAACAGGTAAATATGAAACACTTAAACTGATCTAAGGTGTGTTTAAACATACTTTTTTGATTTGTATTATGACATTTATACATATGCACATGAGTATGTAGAAAAAAGAAGTGAAAGAGCATGTTCAAAAGTAGCCAGTTGCTCAACTCCTACATTCATATTAAACCACTGCCTGTAAATCTATACTTCCTCATCTTGGGATCCATTTGCATATGGTTTGTGAAAGCAGAAACTTTGCATAGCCTGCATTCTACAGAATACAGAATAGTACCCAATTAAATAGCCTTCTAGGACAAACACGATTGTGTAATGCGGTGCTGCAGCCCTCGCAGTCGAACACTGACTGGTTTAAATGTTTCATTTCACAAGATGAATCTAAAGTAAAGAATCTAAACACGTTCTTCAAGGTTTGCGCATGCGCTTCTAACAACTATGCCAAAAACCAACAGTAACCTGGAGAACTGGCTGCACCTGGCTCCACTTACGCACCCTCTCGGTCATTGTCCACTCTCTTATAAACATGTTTTCTCTCAAACATTGGGCTGCATATCCGGGTGGCGGGTCTAAAGTCTGGGACTGGCAACAGCATGTTACCCTGCACGCACTGTCCACATGGAACAGAACTCCTTTTTACCTACGTTGCACCCTGTGATGCATATCTAACAATTTCTAATGGTTTCGAAACAGAAATTATACAATGGTATTGGTTAGCGCTAATGTAGTAAAAAAATATTAAGGAAAATTATAGAATAAACTAAACATTTATGAATAAAATTGAAATTCCATACCAACTACTATGAAGGACGTGTCCGGGAAGCCGGTGCACAGCAACAGGAAGACAGCCAAACTAAAAGCCATAAAGATTGTGTCCTTGTTCCCAGGAAAAAAGTTAGCCTACCTGTAGTTTATTTGCGTGATACCATCCCTACACAGAAAATACGAAGTTATTAAACATTAGTTACCTTGCGTGTAGCAAGGAGACAACTACAAGGACGTAAGCCTACAGTTTCGTGCACGCACCTGAAAAAAAAAAAAGACTCGAAACTCTATTGCTTATTGGCCCTAAGTTGGCACGTGATGCGCACGCTGGCTTTCACCTGGGCTGAGTGAAAAAAGAGTAAAAAAAAGTGAAAAACCGCCCGAAAGCCTAAAAAGTATGAGAATCAAGCTGCAGTATTATATTGCAGTGGTTTTCAGACTATAACATGAGATGAGCTCAGCCCAACAGTATCTTGAACAAGGGACGCTGCCATATATTTTGGGCCCCATGAAGAGATCTCTCATTGGGCCCCACCATCTAAAGCTCTACTAACTTATTACTGAAACTAGAGATGATTCTTGTGTTAAAGCCTTCAAGGCTGAGTGAACTGAGGAGGATAGAGACACATCTGAGACACAGTGGTGTAGGACTAGTTATATGATAATATATTAGGGGGCTGTGGGGGTCCTTAGCAGAAAAAGTGTAATTTCCCAGATTCTGGTGAATTTTATGATATAACTATAGAGCATGAACAGTTATAGCACATATTTAAAGGCTGTTAAAAGTAAATGAGTGAGAATCTCCACAGACACTGGATGCAGACATTTATCACATTCTGACACTATATTATCTAGAATAATTATATTACTATGAACTATGGGTGTCAGTGAGTAAAGCCTGCTTTTAATACGAGTAGGATATGTTACCTTTGGGGTTGACAAAATATGTTTAATATTTGTTTATGGGGTGTAATTATTAGATATTATTTCTACAGAAAAAAATACATAAAAAGCTCTATGATTATGTGAATAAAAATAAACTATGAACTACAAACAAAACACTGAATTTATGTAAATCAATTTTTTCAATTTTTTTGTTTTTTACCATAAAATTCCAAATATTTTCACAATATACTTTTTACCTGCAGTTTTCTGATGGAGTACATTAAAAAAACAATTAAACTCTGTACACTACATTGTTACATTCATGAAGACAAAAATCTCCCTGTTTATTTCAATTTAAAGTATGAAAAACATTCCTTCTGTCTGGAGTAATGACAATCATCACAGCACTCAGAACAATATATATATATAAGGCAGCGTTATAACAATATACAGTGCAATAGCAGTATAAATAATTTTTAGGCCTTCAATGAAATCACATCACAGAGTATGGAGATCCCTCAGTATTTAATCATTGCATACTTCAATCTCACAAAATGTTTGCTCTGTAAAACTCTGTTAATGTACACTTACAACAACAATAAAACTATCTTCAGTGTTTTATGTTGTAAAAGTCAAATGGCCAGAGTAGCATAGACTAACTTCAGAGCCGATCAACGTACTTGACATTGACTCTGACTCAAACTGACTCAGCACAAGGCAACATAGGGTTTCGGGATCCCATTCAAGCTGTTACGTTTCAAATGACCTGTAAAATGTAAAAGCAACTTTCAGAACACTTCAATAGCACTAACCTTCTTAATATTTTATTTCACAATTTAAAGGTTTATTACAACTACACTATCCCCGCTAAGCAGGTTATTTGTGACCTACTTGAGTTCTTCTTTCAGTCGGTTGAGTTTATCAAACAGTCTGTCATTCTTGACATCCATGGGAGCACTAGGTACAAACCAGGCTGCGATAAATTTGCAGATGACAACAACATGCTGCAAGAAGAGAAGGCAATGTAAAAAATGTGACATGACTTGTCCCAGTGTGAGTTTGGCTTTGAAAACAGATGAAAAAAACACACACGGATCTCGGTAATTCCTGCATACCTCAAACAAGATGACAAATGCAAAGCGCACAGCTAAAATTAACCAGAACTGTGGGGTCAGACTGTAGTCCTCATTGCTCCTGTAGTCTCTATAGCTGTAATAACAATACACCATCATTCTTAACATTTATTTGATGGAGACAAAGCAAATAATACTAATAACAATGATGATAATACCAGGAAATGAAATCAGGTGAGTGGTTACTCAGTATAAAGGACATAATGTGAAACTTTCAGTAAATGGCAGTACATCGGCATAAAGGCAAAAATAGAAGATATAGATCAAACCTGCAGTAAGAGACATTTATTCCACTAGGAGTCATCATTTGATTTGGTAAAAAATCATTGTGTATGTTCTGGTCATCCACATATGCTATAGACAGGGTGTTGTTAATGTATCCCATCATACAACTGTAAGGAAATAATCATTTACATGGGAGTTTTACCAAAGTCTGGCAGTATATTACAAGAAGCATTGCCTTACTCAATATCTGTGGCTGTTCCATTAGCACATGGGCCGTAACGGTAATGGTACACCAGACGAGGGATGAAGTCTGAAGACACACCAATGACCAGCCCGTTTGCAATAACAGCTAAAACACCAATAGCTTCTAACACATTTATCCACACACCTAAAGAAAATACACAAACAAATTAGAGTTTCTTATGCCTCGGACCAAAACGTTTATAGACAATGTTTGTTGTGGGACATCTGTTAATCTTACCAATATCATTGGTTTTCTTTGGAACCATTCTGCGCTCCAGAGTGACCATCTTAATGGCATCCAAGCGAATCTCTATGACGTTATTGAGGAGTGCAAGCAAAGGAGCCAGAGGAAATGCTGCCACAAAAATGGTGGTAAAGCTGAACTGGATCACTGAGAAGGGATAAGCCAAGAATAATCAGTATATGGTTTTATCACTCGTACTGCTTAAACTTGAATGTGCTCATACCCATCTCCAGAAACTCATTAAAAAGGCTGAAAGAGTCAACATCATTGAGACGGTAGTTGCTGAGCCAGTCTCGAAGCTTGCAGCTCTCACACAGTTCAGATCCATAGTCTGTATCATCTTTTAGGTAACAGTTAGCACATTTTCTCTGCAGTTTCATTGTTCGTCTTTTCTTTAACCAGCGTGATAACCACCTAAGGTCAGCAGAAAACAAAATCTGACCACACTCCTCCCCAGATTTAATATAATCAGGAAATAATAAGCATAATAATAATAATATGAGACTTACGGGCCAGTAAACTCAACAATATTGCTAATGGTTTGCTTGAGTACCATTATAATGGCCATTTGGATAAACAAGTCAGTCAGACATCCACTGGGGTGGCACTAAACACAGATCCCATACAAGAATTTAAACTAACTGAAATGTCACACAAAATATTATTTCAATTTGTGTTTATTCACCTCTTCAAGTCTCCATATTCCTGCAATTCGCACATATCCACCAGGATGACCATTTATTCTGTGACAAGAAGATTTATAGTTACAGACACAGAATACACCAAAAAGTAGATATCATTAGACACACTAATATATGGTATTGATACATTAAATCTGTACCTGCCAAGGAAAAAGGCTACGTAAAAGAGCGAGGAGAAATAGGTAAAGAACTGAAAGGTAAACATTTTGACAGTGAAGCTTTTTTCTGTTGCAGTGAATGATCTGGTTTCCTCTGTTAAAACAAACATGGGATAGGTGTCAGCGTTAACACAGGCAGATGCTGCTTATTTCATCAATTCAGAAAGAGGTCTCACAGGGAATAACCACGAGAACAATCATTTGTATGTGTTCCTGGTTCTATTAAATTCTTTGTTTAATAGACATACCTATTTCACAGAGCTTCAAGGCTACAATCCTGTTAACCTGCAACAAAAACACACAATAAGAGTGACAGTAACAACACTAATAAAACACAATGGGAAATAACTTAAAATCTATATACCCTTGTCATGACAACGATGATGAGATAATGAAAGATAGCCCCTAACATCATTGCGCCGCTGTTGGAGTGGGTTCTCAGAAACTCCCATGATCCTTCAGCCAGAAGAACGGCAGCCATTACCCGAAAAACCACTAAGGCATGTGTCAGGCCGATGATCACCAGAATCTGAGAACAATGTATTTTTCACTAAATACATTTTTTAGACATTCACTACTTTACGTTTTTTAGCTAAATTTGGCAAAACTAATTATTTTTTTAACTGTTAAAAGTTAAAACACATTTGTCCAGAAGCACTTAATTATATAAAAATGGCATGCCACCCACCATTATTGTCACAAAGACCAAAATCAATGTGCTGCGCAGGTAGGAGTGCTTGTGTTTTTTGGGTTCACAGTTAGCATTGTTAACAATTTCAAGGATCAGCTCCTCCTGCCAAGATTTCACAACATTGTACACATGTAACTAAACAACATAGTGATATATAGGTCCACAAATGAGTACACAAAGAGCCCATACCTCCTCCTCACACCAGTCCGACACTTTCCATTCACAAACATAGGAAGCTCGATGCCTCTTCCAAAATTCAAGAAACAGTGTTGCTGTAAAAATTAGAAAGAATTATCACAACACTTTGTTATGAACATTAGCAAGAGGTTTATAACAATGGCCCACATCATAAGATTTTAAAAATGAGGTTATTTCCTCTGCAGTGGATTTTGACACATACAGTACATATATAAATAGATATTTTATATAATGTAAATAATATACAAACACAATTCCCAAAAAGTTGGGACATTGTACAAATTGTGAATAAAAACAGAATGCAATGATGTGGAAGTTATAAATTTCAATATTTTATTCAGAATACAACATAGATAACATATCAAATACTGAAACTGAGACATTTTGAAATGTAATGCCAGATATTGGCTCATTTTGGAGTTCATGAGAGCTACACATTCCAAAAAAGTTGGGACAGGTAGCAATAAGAGTCTTGTTAAATTTACATACAAGGAACAGCTGGAGAAGCAATTTGCAACTTATTAGGTCAGTTGGCAACATGCTTGGGTATAAAAAGAGCCTCTGTGAGTGGCAGGGTCTCTCAGAAGTCAAGAGGGGCATTCCCCCAATGCTGCAGCGAAAAATAGTGGCGCAATATCAGAAAAAAGTTGCTCAGAGAAAAATTGCAAAGAGTTTGAAGTTATCATCATCTACATTGCATAATATCAAATTAAGTTTCAGAGAATCTGGAACAATCTCAGTGAGTAAGGGTCAAGGTCGGAAAACCATACTGGATGCCCGTGATCTTCGGGCCATTACTGCATCACATACAGGAATGCAACTGTAATGGAAATCACGACAGGGTCTCAGGAATACTTCCAGAAAACATTGTCGGTGAACACAATCCACCGTGCCATTTGCCTTAGCCAGCTAAAAATCTATAGGTAAAAAACATGATCCAGAAGCACAGGTGTTTTCTCTGGACCAAGGCTCATTTAAAATGGACTGTGGCAAAGTGGAGAACTGTTCTGTTGTCAAAATCAAAATTTAAGTTCTTTTTGGAAAACTGGGTCATCCAAGCCAAGTTTTCATCAGCTCTCAGTTCGGAAGCCTGATGGTGTGGGGTTGCATGAGTGCGTGTGGCATGGGCAGGTTACACATCTGGAAAGGCACCATCAAAGCTGAAAGGTATATCCAAGTTCTAGAACAACATATGCTCCCATCCAGACGTCTTCTCTTTCAGGCAAGACCTTGCATTTTCCAACAGGACAATGCCAGACCACATACTGCATCAGTTACAACATCATGGAAGAGGCGACAAAGAAGACCTAAGAAAGTTGAGCAGCTAGAAGCCTGTATTAGACAAACATGAGACAACGTTCCTATTCCTAAACTTGAGCAGCTTGTCTCCTCAGTCCTCAGACATTTGCAGACTGTTATAAAAAGAAGAGGGGATGCCACACAGTGGTAAATATGGCCTTGTCCCAACTTTTTTGAGATGTGTTGATGCCATGAAATTTTAAATCAACTTAATTTTCCCTTAAAAAGATTATTTTTCTCAGTTTCAACATTTGTTTCACATCTATGTTGTATTCTGACTAAAATATTGAAATTTGAAACTTATCATCGCATTCTGTTTTTTTTTTTTTTTTCACAATTTGTACAGTGCTCCAACTTTTTGGATATCAATTTTAAACAGTGTGAATGACATGCAGCAGGAGGCAGAAATAACAGACACTAAAATAGTAACCAGATGCCTTCTTTTAAAACTAGTTCTATTCTTTTATTTTGCTACTCTGTTGTGATACAAGTGAACTGTGTCAACTAGTACAACTACTGCACAAGTGACATTATTAATTACCTGCACAGCAAATGTTGTACTTTCAATAGACAGTAAATTGTTCCTCTCTAATGCTTATGAATTCATAGAAGCTGCATTTCATAACTTTCTCCTGAAATAAATTAATGATAAATGTTAAAGCTGTATAAAAAAGTGTATGGATGACTGCTAGGCCACCTCCACAAACAGATGGCCTGCTCTGAATAAAAATTTTTTCTGATGTGGCATCTTCTTGGCGGTATTATCACATCTAGGCAGTTTTTTTTAAAGACTGATAGCCAAGTTGTTCAGCATTACATTAGAGGAAAACAATTTTAATTTAAAGAAACTCACCCCAAATTGCCATGAACATTGCAAAGAACACTGTCCCATGATTGTCAAATAGTAGGGTCACCTGTTGAAAAGCGCACCACTAAGTGAGAGAGTGACTTTTTTTTTCTCAAAGTATTTACAGCAGTGACCTGTACCTTGGCATATGTGCAAGTTTCAGAGAGCATCCACACATTGCAACTCTTGTCACAAAGTGGACACATGACAGTGTCAGACTCACAAACCTCCTTTCTATAAAAACAAGGCTCAAGTGTTAGTATGAGGCTTTGACAGAGAAGGATGTTGTGTAAAAACATACATGAGGGGTGAGTCATTGAAGAAGGCAAGACCATAAAGAAAGACGATGAGCCCAATGACCGCCGGTGGGATGAGCAGATATGTGTACCAGCCCAACCACAGGTAATAGAGGGCCACCTTCTCCCCAAAGTAGTTCCTTAAGTAAGCACACACATCTTCAAACACTGGAAAATGCATTCGTTCTCATAAAAGCAAATGAAAGATGATGTTTCCTTATAAACTTGCTTTATGCTTATGACAGATTCATGACATATTTAATTGTGAGGCCCAGTCGGATTCAGTAAACTGCAATTATCAGCAGTAACGTAAAGTATATACACTGTAGTTTATGTTTATCAGTGGCAATATATTAAAGAAAAAGCAGAAATACACAATAATTATTGTTATGTGTTGTACAATAAATAATCTGCATCTATACTTGTGTCACGCATCATTTTAATAAGCCATGCTAAACAATAGCTGCATCAGATAGTGGGTGGGTGTTTATATGTTGGCTGTTGTCAATACTTGAGAGGGCTTCATTGTGTCAGGAAATGGAAAGAATTATTATTATTAACCGTAACAACAATTGTAGTTAAAAAGCATAATAACTGAGTTGTTGCATTGCAGTGCAAACCTGACAGCAGTTATGGGTTGCCCTTGGAGACAGGCTGTCCATCGAGCCCAGCTTTCCTTCAGTTCTCTTTGTTTCTTTTTCTGACAGCACAAAGGCAAAAATCACCCACATGATTTATACAACAGTTTTATATACACAACTCTGCAACCGTTGCATAGTTCAATAATAATAATTTATATTTTGATTAAAAGAATCCTTATACAACATATAATTACAACAATAAGTACAAGTCACCACTACATCTGTAGTGTTGTAAAGGAAATGGAAAACACACTTTCTCACAAGTTTCTCACAAGTTTCTCACAAGTTCTCACAGTGAGTGCAAAAATTCAAAAAGCCCACTTTAATATGGCACTAAATTAGTCACACATGATTACTCTATTCAGTCATATCTTTGTGCATAAAATACTTAAGACACGTCTGCATTGCTTAAGTAGGCCTTCACCAAGCTGTATGTTATAATTATAGATATCATATTTAACACAGTGTTTGCAATAGAATTTATTTTCCTGCTTTTCCTGTTTTAAGGTTTTTGATTAAGGTATTATCAATATCTCTCATATGATTAATGTTTTTGTATGTTCTTACCTCATGTAAGCAAAATTTTGCCTCAAAAACTTTCATCTTCATTAGATCCCGCAGGACCTCTAAAGTGACAAATAAAATAATTAGTTATTTTACTTTTGTTTTGTTTTTAATCAAAAGCTCAAAATTGTGCTTGAGTTGTTGCACCTCCTGAACAAATAGGTGTGTGATTCAAGATGAAATGGACAATCCTTATCCTGAAACAAGAAAATGTATCACTTGAAGTCTGAGCCTGCTTCACTAAACAGCACAAAGCTATCTCATATAAAAGCGGGAAGGCAGCTGAAGAGGGTACCTATATATACATATATATACTGTGAATCTTGAGTATGTGTGTATTAACTACATTTGAAGGCTACAGCTACTTATAGAAGATTGTGTACATTTATAAAAAAGGATGTACCTGCCTCTAGATGGATGGATGCCTCTAGATGGATGGATGCATTGCTTACCTGGTGCTGAGGGGCACAATGTTTTGATCGGAGCTCCAGTTGCAGGCATCTGAGACTTTCAACAGATACCTGTACTTCTCAAATATCTCTTTAGGGGCTTGAATACCATAAAAGACAAGATCTTCATCTATAATTTTCTAATAAATAGGAAAAAAAACAACATAAATCTTGTGTATTTTTCTGACATGTTACAATTTTACAAAGCTCTCACTGTAACTTTAAGGTTCTTCTTTTTCAACTCTTCGATGAATTCGGATTGCTTCTTGAAGGCATGCCTTTCTTGGTTTTCCATTGTTTTGGCTACCAGGACATAGTCATATGACAGTGGTGTGTGCTATTCATAAGAACAAGTAGTGAGACTTTTGGTACTGTTTGGGTCAGCTCTTCAGACTAATATCAGTGAATGAATGAACACATCTTACCACAGGGGGAAAAGATGTCTGTTCACTGCCATTCTCTTTTACAACTCCCATAAACTCCAAAAACTCGATACTGGGCTTTAAGGTACACACGCAATCAGTATGTGGTTAGATTTGTATAACTAAAAAGGTCATTGGTGTTAATATAACACATATGGTAACAGATACAGCATTTCCTAAGCATCCATCATATGTAAAATGATTATTGAATTACACTAAGATTTGGACGTGTGTAACTAAATGCAAATGCCTAAACAATGAACAGAAACTGTGGTGTTTCTGAGTCACCACAGAGTCAGAAGAGAGGGCTAACCGAAACCTGACTGCACAGCATGGCATGAGCACTGTTCCAATCCACGCTATAGTCACTGACTGTCCCGCACATTACACATTAGAAGCTAAAACAATGAGGCGTGGCTGTGAAATCTTTTGCTACTATAGAAAATGCCTGGTTAAAATATTGAACATGCTCCCAGAGCGGATCTTGGCACAGCAGTGCAGTAGGCTGCTTAAGTGCTGGCCATGAATAACGAAAGCTGTAAAAGTAGGAACTAGCCTGGACATATTTAAATGTATGGACAAAATATCTTGTTAAATGTTAACTGTAAAAGACAGATCACGTACCTGTCTCCTATGGCCACGCATGATGAGTCTGTGCTGAATACAGATGCGTCCTCTGGATTAACTGAGAAAACAATCACCATAGATCAGTCCTCTACTAAATCTTTCGGTCATGAAGCGACAAGCAACTTCCGTAGTTCCTCTGGGAACAGACGTAGGCTATTGTTTTTCAGGCTAAAGGAATGTAAAAGCGACTCTACCTGTTGCTGCTCTCAGGCTATCTCAGATTTATATAACAGCAACAATCACCATCTTTCTTCGTCTCAAATGTGTCTGCCTCTACCTTCAACAAGAACACAATAGAAATAAAAAGATGTATTCCGTGTGTTACAGCCCCTGACTAAAAAACCCTCGCTGATGTGTAGTCAGGTGCAATCGCAAGGCATATTCTTCTGTTCCCACCTCCTCAGTGGTGCAAGTTACATTCGTCCAACGCTAGATGGCAGTAAACACACTGTCTGTAGCCGCTGGGATTTGTGACTGGATCTTCCCACACAAAGCAGTGACATTTAGCACGAGTGTGAGTCATGACAATTGTAAATGGCAAAACAATCTCCAGGTCTGCTAACGCACAGCTCCGTGCTTTGACTATGAATATTTAATGCTAATGAGCTACATGTCTGTGAAGGTTCTCATCCAGGACATCTTGAAAAAAAGGTTTAAGTGAAAGCATCAGTTTTCAAGGTGAAGAGGTTTTGTCTCTAATGCCAAGAGACTTTATCATTCTGCTAATGAGCTAATTCCTCACTTTATAGTCAGCTAACACGCCCACTCTTCATAATCCATTTAACATAACAACTTAATGCAATCACTTTCTATATCCTCTGAAATTATACTTATTTTCAACATAGTTCAGAATCCATTTGTTTTTTACTGAAGGTCTATAGGAGGCTAACTGTTAAGCGAGTAACAAATCTAATCTCTAGTTATATATAGTGTAGTTAAAGTAAGATTGACGTTGTATATTCGGCTCCGCACTTTCACCGGGAGCTTAGTTGTCTGTGTCCGACTACTGTGTCATTGTTGCGGGGAACTCACTCTCAAAGCACCGCCCTCAGCACGGAGCATTGACACTTAGGGACCGTCAATAAATGACGATCACAGGGAATGAAGGAAATAAATAAATTCAATAGCTTCAAGATAAACAAATGTAAACAAAATATATATTTTTTCAATAGCTTTCAGGTCATGTGACCTAGTCATGTCAATCCACTTTATATTCATAGAACCACTTTTATCTTTTTTTGAATTTTATATATTTTTTTTTATGTACAAAAATATGTCTGTGAAGGTTCTCAGTCATCCAGGACATCTTGAAGAAAAGGTTTAAGTAAAAGCTTCTGGACGTAGTTTTCAAGGTGAAGATGTTTCGTCTCTAATGCCAAGAGGCTTTATCAATTCTGAGATCAACTGATAAGAGAGCTGAGCTTATATCTCTAAAGGGAGGAGTTTCCCCTGAAACCAAACCCGATGGACCAGGCTGTTCTGTTCTGTTAGTCATGAAAGGGTCGTTAAGGCTCAGGAGAGTTGTTAGTGACACTGCTCCATTTAGGTGCAAGTTGGTAAGGGCCACTGGCCTATACATATGCCGAGTCGTATGGGGGCAGTGGCTCCTGAGCCTTAACGACTCTCACATTTGGAGTCAAACCTCCCTTTCATAACGACGGCGAGAACAGGTTTGTTCCATCGGGTTTGGTTTCAGGGGAAACTCCTCCCTTTAGAGATATAAGCTCAGCTCTCTTACCAGTTGACCTCAGAATTGATAAAGTCTCTTGGAATTAGAGACGAAACATTTTCACCTTAAAAACTGAGTCCAGATGCTTTTACTTAAACCTTTTCTTTATGTACAAAAATATGGATTTGTCACTTCAACATGCTTTATAGTCATAGTACTACTTGATTTTGTACATAAAAACAATCATATAAAATAAAATAAAAAGACAAAAGTTGAAAAAAAGAGGTGTGCATGGTGCTACTAGAATCAATCTATTTGTTTAAAGTGGTTTGGAAAAAAAAACATTTGTTTATCTTGAAGCTATTGAATTTATTTATTTACTTCATTCCCTGTGATCGTCATTTATTTAAGTGTCAATGCTCAGTGCTAAGGGCTTTTGAGAGTGAGTTCCCCGGTTTTTAATTGTATTTTCTAGTAAAGACTTAGTGTAGCTTGAAAAAGGCTTTAGGCAGCCTACATGTGATTCTCATTGTATAGTCCAATGTGCCTATTTCTAAAAGATAACACGTAGGATGGGTGGCCTTCCCTGCCTTGTTATTAAGGCTGATTTTCACCATTAGTCTTGCAAACCCTGTGGAGAGCAGTGCACACCCAGGAGGGCCCACATGTTACAAAGGGCATGGCGATATGAGACCGAAGAAAATGTGGTCCAGAAAATAAGCAGCTATATTTCTGTACACCGCCACACCCCACAGAGGATAACATAATTACAGCAGTACAGCACTGTGTTAGCCACTTGAAAGCCAACAGAAAGAGACGACTGCTACTAAATTTGCCCAGTGGAGAGTAGAGAGGAGGCTGGGATCAACCCTTTAACTATCTGACACAGACCCGTCAGATCAGATGTATGAATTAGTGGCAGAGGAAGCTGCACACCCTTACTGCTGTTGGCAACTTGTAAATGATTAATTGTCCCAAAAATGTCTTTATGACTTTTTAAATTGTCTCTGAAACTAGAGTAGTGCTCATAAGTTTACATAACTTGGCAGATTATGTGATTTTTGTTCCATTTTCAGATAATATGAATGATAACACAAAAACCTTTCTTTCACTCATTGTTAGTAGTTGTGTAAAGCCCTTTATTGTCAAAAAATTGTGTTTACTCTTTCATAATGACAACAGAAACTACCCAAATGACCCTGATCTAAAGTTTACATACCCCAGTTCTTAATACCGTGTATTGCCACTTTTACCATTATTGACAGCTTGAAGTCTTTTGTGGTAGTTTTGTGATTGAGGCTCTTTATTTTCTCAGATGGTAAAGCTGCCCATTCTATTTCACAAAAAGCTTCCAGTTCCTGTAAATTTTTGGTCTGTCTTGCATAAACTGCATGTTTGAGATCTCCCCAGTGTGGCTCAGTGATATTGAGGTCAGGAGACTGAAATGACCAGTCCAGAGCATCCACTTTATGCTGCTGTAGCCAATGACAGGTTGACTTTGCCACGTTGTCATGTTGGAACGTCCAAGTATGTCCCATGCAGTTTCCGGGCTCATGAGTGCAAATTTTTGCACTCATCTTCCCTATGCCTTTGTAGCTCACACATCCCCAAAACACCAGTGATCCACCTCCATGTTTTAAAGTAGGAATAGTGTACCTTTCATCATAGGCCTTATTGACTCCACTCCAAATATAACATTTATGGTGGTGGCCAAAAAGTTCAATTTTGGTGAAAGGACTTTGTTTCAGAAGTTTTGAGTCTGTGTCAGACTTGTGAGTGAGATGCTTTGTGGCATTTGCGTAGTAATGCTTTCTTCTGGCAACTCGACCAGCCAGCCCATTCTTCAAGGGCCTTATTATTGTGCATCTGAAATAGCCACACCACTTTTTTCCTGTATTTCAGCTCAGGTTATTTGTGTTTTTTTTCTCTGCACCCCGAACAATTTACCTGGCAAATTTGGCTGAAATCTTTGTTGGTCTACCTGACCTTGGTTTGGTTTCAACAAAATCCCTAATTTTCCACTTCTTAATTAGAGTTTGAACACTGCTGATTGGCATTCTCCATCCATCCATCCATCTTCTACCACTTATCCGGGGCCGGGTCGCGGGAGCAGCAGTCTAAGCAGAGAAGACCAGACTTCTCTCTCCCCAGACACTTCCTCCAGGTCTTCCGGGGGGATACCGAGGCGTTCCCAGGCCAGGCGAGAGACATAGTCCCTCCAGCATGTCCTAGGTCTTCCCCGAGGTTTCCTCGGGAGGTGTCCAGGAGACATCTGAAACAGATGCCCGAGCCACCTCAGCTGGCTCCTCTTGATGTGAAGGAGCAGAGGCTCTACTTTGAGCTCCTCCCGAGTAACCAAGCTCCTCACCCTATCTCTAAGGGAGCGCCCCGCCACTCTGCTGAGAAAGCTCATTTCGGCCGCTTGTATCCGGGATCTTGTTCTTTCGGTCATGACCCAAAGCTCATGACCATAGGTGAGAGTAGGAACGTAGATTGACTGGTAAATCGAGAGCTTTGCCTTACAGCCAATGACTGTAGAAGGGCTGGACATAAGGAGTGTGACGTCACCCATAGCGTTACGAACTTCGAAAATGAACCCATTTCAGTCGCCATTTTTAGCCGTTGTGGGGGCCGCCATGTTGATTTTTTGGAGCCAGAAGTCCTAATTTGGGCATATGAGCTAGGTTTGAGTGCGCGTTAGCATGGTAACCAGCGAGCCAATCAGAACCGGGCTTGTTGAAAGTTGAAAGTTGAAAGGTGAAATTCCTGCAGATAGCGGCAAAGCCATTGACGGTAGAAGGCGCTGACCAATCTCATCCTCTGTCTTTGCTGCATTTTGACTGCTGGCTAACTTGAGGTAAATGTTATATTTATTTGTAATTCATTTTTTTTTATGTCTTTAATTTCACTCATAATAACTTGATTTTAATCAACATATAGTATTGAAAGATTTTTTTTTTTAAAGTAGGTTAAAAACATTGTTACTTGCATGCGAACATATGCTAGTAGTTAACTGTAATCAGAGCAGTGTTTCCTTTTTTATTGCTAAATCTCGTTTTAATTACTAATGGCATTAGTTATTAAAACTAATTGACTTTCTTATATTTAGTTTTTACCCAAATTATGTATAGAATAATATATGGGTAAAACGAAGTGTATTATTAGGTAAGCATTATCTAATTTAATGATTATATCTCCCTTTCAGGTCACTATTATTTACCCCTTCTACGGTTATTGGCTACGACAGAGACCTGAGCTAAAACCTCTCTGCTCCTTCACTGAGCCCTCTGCTGCTGCTCTACTTCAGGTGAATTTCACTTTTACACCAACATCTACGGTTTTTAAATATTCTCCTGCTTTAGTAAGCACCATGTTGTCATCTTTGTTCTAAAATACATCTACAGCTAGCAATAGTACTAACCTGCTTATCAATAGATAGCCTCGTAATTATAAACTGTATGTTGTAAAAATATATAAAGTAGATCATTTAGAATTATAGTTTCTGTATGATATATATCTTAGCATCTGTGGTTAATGATACTTTTCTTAAAATAGACACATTGCATACATTTTTTAAAAAACTGGTTATTTAGAAATTGTAAACAAATATGCTGTATTTTTGAGATGGAGTAAATATGAGTTAAACCAGTTTTGATTTTTGTTTTTCAGTTTCCTTACCTGTGCAGCTGCAGGTCAAAGACCTCAGGAGCAACCTGAAAGTTCAAGAAACCCTTCCATCTTTGAGCACTACTTTATCATTACAATTTAATAATACACAAAACAATATGTTTTATGATTTCTGGTTATTTTCCACAATACCTTCTATTGCTTATGGCATTCTAAAATAACACTATAGTAATAAATGATTTAAAGTTTTGTCTGTTTGCTTTCATCTACTTTCACGTTATTTAAAAGTTTCTTTAAAAAAGCCTTTTTACAAGTTATTAACTCTGTGCACTTAAAAACAAAGTGTATACATTATGTCAGATTCAAGATCTTAAAAAAACAGTTTATATATGCTTTCAAACCAAAGCACATAAATGAATGGAGATTGTATTTTGTTTTAAGTTTATTTAAAAAACGCTCAAGTTGTCGATGGACCAGGATGTGATGTAGGATGAAGCTGAGGAAGCCGAGGCTGGGCTAGGTCAACTGTCCAGGAGCAGAGAAGAACAGAGCAGCAGACTGATGACTGGACCTGACTGGACTGGGCCGACAGAAAAGCAGCAGCAGACAGATAACTGTAGAGGAGCGCTGCGAAAACAGAGAACAAAGTAAAAAGTTATGTTTAAAACAAGTCTTGCTGTTGGGCCCGGTCACCTCTGAACACAGTTAATCACAGGAAAAAAAACACTTCACCAGCTCACTGTGTTACTGTGTGTGTAAGAACTGTTTTTAAGAAAATAGTGAACATTGATTTCATTCATTCATTTTCTACCGCTTTGTCCCGTTAGGGGTCACGGGTGACTGGAGCCTATCCCAGCAGCTTTGGGCCTGAAGCGGGGTACACCCTGGACAGTGGCCAGTTAGTCACAGGGCTGACATATAGAGACAGACAGTGACAGACAACCATTCACTCTCACATTCATTCACTAGGGACACTTTAGAGTTGTCAATTAACCTTTACATGCATGTGTTTGGACGGTGGGAGGAAGCCGGAGTACCGGGAGAGAACCCACAGTAACACGCGGAGGACATGCAGACTCCTCACAGAAAGACCGGAGTCGGCCGAGAGAATGTTTGAGTCTGCCGGGTTTTGAACTCACGACCTTCTTGCTACGTGCACCCTGGACTTTGATTTGAACTTACATTTTCCTAAATATAATAATTAATGTACAGTACATTTCAGTTAATGTGAAATGTACTGTGTCAGAGATCATGTCTGTCATGTTTAAAACCTGACTTAAACATTTACTTGTCCACTGTTGTCATGATTTACAGATGATAAATGTACAAATATAAAACTAACACATGCACTTTAGCTACAGTAATTTTCAAGAGATGTATGACTGTAGAGTAAGGAAAGTGTTTTCTAGAGTAAAAAAGTCTCAGAGGTTAGTGGGCACTGCACGTGTAATGTTTAATGTAATGTGTAGTTTAATCTAACACTCACCTTTGTCTGAATATCCTCTTCAAAGTGCTCACACCACAACAAGAGCCTTTCTTCTGATCAGCCTCAGCATCACCTTTAGCCTCAGTTTGACAGCATCACATTTAGGAAATCTGTGAGAGAACAATATCTATTTTAATAAAACAGACATGTGTCAAATGTATTTACCAAAATGACACAACCCAGATCTTTGTAAAAGAGTACATTAAGCCCACTTCTAATTTTGATTATATTATTATGATTATATTATGGCATTTACTGACTTTGCAAACTACACAGTAATTTTTCAGCCAGATACATTTAGCCTTAATATTATCTTACTAAAAACTAAAAAAACATTATGCTTAATTCCTTCCAAATTGAAGGTTAGATATGACCTTATATCATATTATTACCAAGTTTGGTCCAGTGTATCATATTAAGCTATCGTTAAACGGTGGAGAGCCACCTTCGGGTCAGCTAAAAACGTATAACAAATGTATATATTCTGACAGTAAGACATGCAAAAATGTACTCACCTTGAAACTGGAGCGTGCTTAATTTAGTGCAGTTGTAATGATGAAAAAGTTACTTAAATTAGCGGAGTTAAATCAAACACAGCTAGCGTTAGCTTTTAGCTAAAAGCAAGCGATCTCCATTCATGAACAGCAGCAACTAACAAACTAATTAACAAAAACGAAGACTTACTGGCTAAAAGTTTCAGAAAACAAAGACTAACTAAAAACAATCTTTGGGTGTAGCAAAAGCTTGAACTTCACTGATTTAAAATAGTTAGGTCTCCACGAGTCTCTCTTCTGTTCATATAACGCTATATTCCAGCTGCTTTTTTTTTTACCGAGAGCAGCTTAAAACTACAAAATGCCGGTAGCGAGATCAGCCACGCCCCCACGATCCGACATAGCAGAATGGAGGCATCTGATAGGTAAGTTATTAATCTTAATAGTATGAGTTATGTGACAAATATCAATATAGCAATTACGGGAATAATAAGATTGTGTTCAAAGAAAGGCGGCAGCGTTAGAATGATGACTGTGAGAAAAATAGTCACATCGTAATTGCCGCCGATTTTTCAATGGATGTCAATAGGGGTCATGCTTGATGGAGCCAACCCCTACTTCCTATTTGGCACAGACCCGGAAGCGGGCTTGCTATGTCCAGCCCTTATACCGTCAATGCTTACAGCTCAGCTCCTTCTTCACCACGACAGACCGGTACATCGACCGCATCACTGCAGAGGCTGCACCGATCCGTCTGTCGATCTCACGCTCCTTCCTTCCCTCACTCGTGAACAAGACCCCAAGATTGGCTTTCTGAATTCCTTGGATAGCTTATCCCTTTCCTGTTTTTTAGAGTTCAATTACCTTTTCCCGCAGATCCTTTTACTATTATTTTGTCATAAACTACATTTACAAAATAGCCTTAAGTTTTCTTTTGAAAAACTAGAATTGAAATAGCTTGACATTTAGCTTCTACAAACATGTTCTATAATTTTGACATGTCCAACTAACTATTCTTTATATTATTATTATTAAATTCTAACTTGTCTTTCTTTTGTAATTCTTATTTGTCACAACTCAAGTAAAGCTAGCCTTAATTCACAAACCACAAAACTTTCCAACCATGGTAACAAGAACCACACAAGTATAAAATTACTATTAAGAACAATAAAATTAGGGATATTAAAATATGATGCATAGGCCTACATGTTTGCAATAATGTAAATAACGGCCTAATGTTAATAAATAAAACAGGAAATATCTGTTAAAAAAAATAAAAAATACATTTTACAAACGCTAACACAGAAGCCATTTTCCTTCCACACTAGCGTTAACGTTCCCCTAAACCCGTAAGAGTACTCGTAAGCTAGTGATGTTGGCTAACCAAGGCTACATATTTTTGGTTAACTAGTTCTTTTCACTTTTAGACTGAGACTATTGGTTTGCGGTGAGAAACCACTCCCCTCATGGCGCTCCGGGGCTGGTCGCTCTGCGGGAGTGATGCAGCAGTGAGCGGACAGAGCTAGAAGGAGGGCTCGCTGAGGAGCTGAGGAGTTTACCGTGGTCGAGTTCACGGGGAACTGCTTTAGGGAGGTGGGACAGAAACACGCGGGCTGATATCCCGGGTTTTTATGAAGACCACCGGACACGGCCTGGCCTCAGCATGCACCGACTGTCAGGGAAACGTGGAGGGGATGGTCTGATTGAAATGAGCCCGACGGACTCCTTTAACGGTGGGTAAGCTGTGTTTACAAGCCACCGTTTTGTGCTTCACTCCCTTGGTAGGCTACTGTTGCGAGCTACATTTAATGAAGATGTGCCAATGTGTTGTACTTCATTTGTGCTAATAAAAACCATTAGGGAGATTGTCAGTTAGGATTAAACTGAATTTTATATTGTCAAAAACTTTATCTAAACGTTGTAGTGCTGCCTAAATGACGTTTAAGCTTCATTAAAAGCTCGTGAATTAACTCTGGACCAACGGCTATAAATAGATGTTGTGCCCATACCCTTCTAGAGACTACTATAACCTTTCCACACACTTTCTTTTAAGTGACAAAGTAATGGTAGAAGTATTGTGTCACTAAAAACCTTTCCATTGGATTTTTTCCCCCCTAAAAGCCAAATTGCTCCTGTGTCTGTTCATATACAGACTGGTCTGCAGACTGGAAACACTTTGTCACTGACAGACAGCCACCATATTCACCACTAGCACTAACCCCAAATCCACTGTTTCTGGCAAAGTGTGAACTTAAAACAAATGGTGAGACAGGCTTGTACTTATTGCCATTTATGGTGTTGAATGAAGCCTTAATCACTTTGCATTCTCTTTTCTTATTCTGGGAAATAATTTAATGGTCCAGTGCTTTGAGAGAATCATAGACATACATAATAAAGTATGTCTATGGAGAGAATCATATTAAAGCACTAGACTGAAGTAAGGGATCCTAAAACTGCTGTGATTGTTGCCTTGGCATCCTCTGTTTATCAACTGCTAAGAGATAAGGATGATTTCCCTTCCCTTGAAACCATCGGGTGTTTTAAAGGTTTCAGAGTTCAGTAATTGGTATGGCTTAGGTTTAATACAATAAAATTTAATAAAATGGATAACTGGGAATAGGAAAGAAACAATATGTCTCTTTCTTGAAATCACTAATTAGTACAATTTGCTCATCAAATCTGTTTTTTATAAATTTGACCTTTTTAAATAAATATTTTCTTGTAACCAGGACATAACTCTGGATCTATAAACTTCCTGTCAGGGATATATATATATATATATATGGAGACCATCTCCGTAAACATGCAATATGTAGAAGTGAAACTACAAAATTTTTGTATTCACCCTGCAAACAGGATGTGACTGCACATTGCACATAGATGTTTAAAGTAAAAAAATGTAATTGTAAATTTTGTATGAGCGTGGCCCTCCTGAGTATATTTGGTTGCAGTTGCTGAAAAAATAAGTCAGAAGCAGTCTTGTGGCATTTGTCGTGATCAGCTGCTCCTCCTTGAACAAAGATGTAACTGTGGCCGATAGTGAGGTGCAAAAACACACAGCATCGTGGCTAATGCTGAGTGCCTCCAGACTGTGTCCAACTGTGCAGAAATATGCTCAGCTGTTTAGGATATTTTCCAATGTTCCTGAGAATGTATTTGTCCATTTTGTAAGGGGAACCCTTAATTTTGATTCACCATGTCACAATTACAGTGAACAAGAAGTTATCTAAAAGTCACTGCTATTGGAAAGTTGTCTCCACAAATATTGTAGCTGTAAATCTATTTGAAAATACTATACTTTTTGTAGAAATTAAATTGAAATATTGCCTCATGGGCTATGTTTTTCAAATCCTTTTAAACCAACCATCATCCCTTTTTTGGTGTGTAATAACGTACTGTTGGAGTTTACATATTACAAGGCTGCAGTGCTTGTTTCAGAGGTCAGTTTAAGTAAGTAAGCACACGTTGGGCTCAGACTAAATATAACATTGCAGAGACCATCAATTATCTTTTTCGGTTTCAAGCCCCATAGCGTTTAAATTGTATGTATTTTTGTGACAGTAGAGCCAAAAGTAAGAGAGCTTTAGTTTGAGATTGTGTCTTGTCCTCTTTGAACCGTGCCATTTGTTTATGTAAATGCTATTCTCAGATTCTCTATTTGACTGGCAAGTGAAACACGTCAAGTTGGGACTCTAAAACACACAAGATTTCTTGTCTAACTTCGCATTGTCTCTTTCGCAGAGCAGTTCAATCCCATCAAAACAGCATATGTGTGTCTGTTTTCCTCAGAGTGAACCTGCTAAGTCATGCTGTAGGACTGAGAGAGCGCTGCCACAAAATACAGCACAAATATAGAGCACAGCGTTTACTGTCTATCAATGCACCAGCTGTGCCTAAAATATTCCGTTCTTGACGTACCCTTTTTTTTTTTTTTAATGCGGCTGTTTCCTGTGGATGTAATTATCAATACAGCCACAATAGCATGAGTTCTAATTTAAGTGTTTTCCTTCTATTGTTTTACAGATGATGTTAATGGCTACCCACAACATTCAGGCACCAACATGGGATACCTCCAGCAGGACAGAGCAGCAGTAAATATCACCTTACTAATAAACAGTTCTTTGGACAGAAACATAAATGCAAATGCTGAAATTGATCACACACAACAAATGTATTGTTGATTTCCAGATACACATTTGAATGGTTAAACATTTGAATTTATAACACACATCTGCGTCATCATAATTTGGTTTTACAGACCTGAATGATGCAAAGAATTTTGTGTTTGCTTTCTTTAGCCCAATTTGCCTGCTCCTACATGCTAAAGACAAATGTTTTATAACGGCTCCTATTTCATCTCCAACAGCATTACAACCTATAAATGTGAGAAGAAATTCAACATAACATAATTATTTTCTTGCTTTCCACATCATGCATTACTCTGATGTGTTAAAGTCTGCTTTAACACCTGAAGTGTATGTTGACACATGCGAGTCTCTCAGCACCAGCCTGGCCTCACTGGCCTCCTCTGACCACAGCGACAGTCCGCAGTTTGAGACCCAGACTTTAGAGGGTATTGGTGCTTTGACTGGGGTAAGATGCTAGTCGAAGACACAGGTGCATGCTGCTGTATCACTCTGTCTGTTTGTTTGTCAGATTAAAAACAGAAGTGCCTTGCTTAGGGTTTGTGGTGATTGTACACTAACATATAAGGAGCTAATCTAGTTGCCTGTCAGATACTTTTATCTTGTTAACAATAATTTGTAGCTCTATAAAAGCGTTAGTTTAGGCTTCAGGCTTGATGATAAATATGTAAGGCTTTTACCCTCATTGTCTACTCGGTTCCTCCACAGCTGTCAAGAAAGCGGGCTCTGTTCCTGAAGTTTCGTTCCCGGGTATGGCATGGTAAAATAGACTTGTTTTGTGACGCATCTTTATGCATATCAGTGCCTGCTTGTTAGGCTTTGTTTCTTTGCTGAGTGCTGAATTTCTCCACCGGTATCAAATATTCATATGAATACATACCAGAAACATAGTCACTTGAGAAATGTTTTGTTGCATCTTGAAAAGAAAAGAAAGTTCTTTTGCCTGATGTGTTTACATCTGTGATCATTGTACACTTAAATACAAAGGTGTTGGCCTGTTTCTCCCAAAACAATTAGAAGGTTCACACTTTGACACAGCCAGATGCAGACCTGTAAATGAATTGTGTACACTGCTTGAGAGTTTCTTACAATCTTTCAGACTTCAATGAGGGTAAAATTATTTCCCTCTTTTTAATCAAGCAAGAAGTTTGCCTCATAAGATTTAATTAGTGGATGTTCACATTTATGAGTTGGTTTCTTCAAATCTTAAAGTGGTATATAATAAAAACTGTACCATTATAGAAAAGATAAGAAAATAAAAATTATTAAAGTTAAAATCTCGTCTGGAAAACTCCTAGTTTATTCCACGTATACCCCCCTCCTTTACGATAAGGAGATGCAGATGTTTAAACACCCAGTAGTTATGGCTCTGTCGGTAAATGTATAGTGCCTTATTCCATAGTCACAGAGCAGGGGCTGGTCACCACAAATGCACTGGTTCCATATGACTGATCTGTAATCAGGGCAAATTAGAGAGTTTCTCTCCGAGTTATAAGAAAGTACCCACCCTAACCCTAACCAAGGACTAAGATCTAAAAAGGTTAAGTGCACACAATGCTAACAGTGTCTCTGAAGCTGGCTGATACAACATGTTTAAGGCAGCATGCTTTGCATTTTGGCTCTGTGTAAATCGGGTCAGGTCTTAACTAGCTGACGTGGTAATCTATGCAGTGGTTATCAGTAGGAGCTTCACTGGTGTTTACCGTCAATGGTCTTGGTCAAAGTCTTGTTTCTAAATGTGATCTACTAGTCTAGAGACTACTCATCTATTTATTGAAGTGAAGTTCTTTTTAATTAAATCAGGACCCACATCTCTTGCTGATGCTGTGTGCTCATTGCAATAGCAGGTTAGATGGCAGCAGCTCTGTTCCTGGTTGCTGATGTCATTTGTAAGAAGCCTTGTTACCGTCTTTCCTCTGGAGAACAGATCAGTGGACTGGACAAGGATGTAATAGAGGCAGTGCCTTAGAGAAAGGACCTTTAGCTCTTCAAGGCATCCGGCCTTTCTGCTGGTGATTCATTACCTTAAAGGGAGTAGGCCATGAAGGTAAATTGCTCTTCGTTTCCTCCCTACCCCAATAGCGCTGTGCTGCTGGACAGGCTAGCTCTGCCAGAACAACAACATAGTGCTGTGTAGTGGGATATGTAGTCTTGTTCACTTCAAACAATTGTACGGGCCTGTGTGTGCAGCTAATGTACTGGTGTACTATGACTGTGATGCATGGAAAGAGGTATTTTTAGTGTTCGGAACAGCTGAAGCAGCCCAGAGTGCAAGTAGCTACAATTTGCTTTCCCTTGAGACATTCCTATGCAGTGTATTTCTCTTGTAGCTCCAAAACTGACATTAGCTTGCCCACCACGCCTCAATATTCTACACCTACCAATTTGACTGCGGGCTGCTACCAGTGCGGATTACAAGATTCACAATAAAAGATAAATGTCAATGTCAGCAAATAAATGTCAAAATACCCAAATGCTTTGGCTGAATAATTATGCTGTCTTTTTATGGAATATGTCTCTGTTCATTTAAACCCCTACCCATCCCATGACATATAAACTACATAAAGACATTTGAGTGTTATTATTTTGAAATCAATTTATGACATGTTGTTGTAGAATCAATTCATGTGACTGCAACACTAAACCTCAGCCATAAGACTGGATTGTGAAGTAGATATGATGAACAATGCTGTTTTGCTGTGAAAAACATTTTGTTGGTTGTGTCCACTGACACTGATTTAATTGATAGATATAATGTACGCCTCCTAAATCATGTTTCTCTTTTTATAGATCGACAAACGACAGCAAAGTAAAGATTCCGTATTCTTCCGCGATGGAGTACGCATGATTGATTTTGTGCTGTCCTATGTAGAAGATAAAGATGACGGAAGAAAACAGGTAAAAACAAATTTCTGATTTTGTATCGCTTATAAAATAATGTAAATTGAACACCCTGACTTAAAACTTAAATATGTTAAATGCCACATATAATGAACAATATACTACGAACTGGTTCCAGCAGGATGTACTAATGTGGGAGTCAGCAACAAATCCTGAATACCAAAACACTGATAAACTACTGCTTGTCTAATCGCTTCTTGGACATTCCTTGGGTTACTTGCATTAAAATCCCTCGAGTCTTATTCAAATGAACTTCATTTACATACTGTTGGCACCTGTTTTGTTCTGTGATTTTTTTTTTTCTAAATCCTTTGGAGTGTTGAAATACTCAGTGTTTGATACTTAGATGTTAGCCTTCACATGTTAGTGCTATGAGGCCTTTGTGGCAGACTCACTGCTTGTCACTGAATCAACACTAAGACCTCTGGCCTGGTCAGATACGTGGTCACTTTTTCCACTGTGAGTCAGACAAAAGGCCAGTTCCTCAGTGTTATCCACATGAGTTTTAATGTGCCTGCAAATTTAGCCTATCACAAGGTTTTGGCTCAGTGGTAGAGTTGGTGTCCTAGAACTGGTTGGCTGGTTCAATTCCTGCTCTCCTCGGTTTATACTGGCACTGGTGTAGATGTAAAGTACGTTATATAAAATGCCATTTGCCATGCTGTATATGTTTAATTTGGTTTTGATTAACATTTTGGATTGAACGTATTAAGTTGTATTTAATTTTTGTATTTGATTTGCTTGTCATTGTTTAACACATATTTGTTGTTACTTGTGTTGTTACTTGTGCTTATTATAACATAAACTACTAAATATTTCTGTTTTTGATTTGTAAAGGAGAGGAGGAACGTCTATGAGGCCAATCTAAGAAAGGTTGGCCTTGAGCTGGAGACAGAAGATAAATCTGTACGTTTCTTATGTCACATGTTGTAATGAATAAGATTTGTCTTAATGTTTTAGCAGTAACTTATATCAAAGAGTAATATTTTACATTACTTTTGGGATTATATCCTAAAAAACAATATTCATATATTTTATTGTATTTATTGATTTATTATAATTATTTTTTTATCATCATCAGGAGTCTGAGGATGGAAAGACCTATTTCATAAAGATTCATGCTCCGTGGGAGGTGTTAGCCACCTATGCAGATGTGCTCAAGATCAAGGCACCATTCAAGGTCAACGACATCCCAGAAAACAGGGAGATGCCCATGGGATGGCTGGCCACACCGTTTCGTCTCCCGGAGGACATCATGTACCCAGAGCCAGACTACTTCACTGCCCCCTTCAACAAGAACAAGTCGGACTTCTTCCTTATCAACGACAAAGACACATTCTTTCCACCCTCGACTCGCAACAGGATAGTAAGAACGAGTTTAGCATTGCTTCATAATCTTAAATTATTGCCAAATTAAATACATGACCACGAGGCAAACAGAGGGAATACATGCAAATACTGCTTTTCTCCATTACATTATTTGTTGTGTGTCAATAAAGAAGAGGAGAAACTTGTTTGTGGGGATTAAACAGAAATAATTGCATCTCTCTTTTTCTGTCCTGTCTAGGTCTTTTATATTCTGTCCCGGTGTTCCTACCTCCAGAATTGTGATAAAGATAAAATAGGAATAAAGAGGTTACTGAACAATGGCACCTACACTGCTGCCTTTCCTCTACATGATGTAAGTTAATAAACTATTGCTGGGATGTGAAATGGTCTCTCATTATTTTCCAATAGTGACAAACTTGTAACAACTTTAAACTAATGCTTTAAAACCACTTCTGTCTCCATCCAGTGTAGATACTGGAAAGGTTCAACTTATTCTAACTGTGAGAGTGAGAGATACAAACTCTACAAACACTGGGCAAGATTTCTTTGTTTCTTTAAAGAGCAGCCCATTAATCTTATTCGGTAAGCATATATTAGTTTATGCTGTGAAACAACACAAACAGTCAAACACAGCAACATTTTTCTTTTTTCAACAGGAAATATTATGGAGAGAAAATAGGGCTTTATTTTGCATGGCTAGGTTTCTACACGGAGATGCTGTTGTTTGCCGCAGTTGTAGGTGTCCTTTGTTTTATCTATGGATTATTCACCTATGAGGAGAACGAGTGGAGGTAGGTTTAACAGAGAATATTCTGTTATATTGTTAATTTAATTGGTTTAAATGGTGCTTTGGTAAAATGTCATTAAACTGTGACCAAGTTATTCCGCTCTCTTTCAGCAAAGAAATTTGTAATGAGGAGATTGGAGGGAACATTGTCATGTGCCCACTTTGTGACAAAAAATGTGGCTACTGGAAACTAAGCAAAATTTGCAACTCCTCATGGGTGATAAACTCTGACCTTGTTCATTTTAATTAGTCATTTTCTTATTATTTCTAACTTTATAAGCTTAATGCCAGTATGTTTTTTTTTTCAGCAATCACACCTTTTTGATAATGTGGGGACAGTGTTTTTTGCCATATTCATGGGTATATGGGGTAAGTAAGAATGTGGATCTCCTGTGTTTTATTTTTGGGCTCCACCTAGTGGGAACGTAGTACAATTTGAATTTACGTTAGCGCTGAGGTTTGCCAAATAGGCAGGTAAAATCTCTGATGTATAATGTGTTGTTTGGCCCTGCAGTGACCCTGTTCCTTGAATTTTGGAAGAGGCAGCAGGCTCGTCTTGAGTACGACTGGGACCTGGTTGACTTTGAGGAAGAGCAACAGAAGCTGCAGCTTCGGCCAGAGTATGAGACCATGTGCACCCAGCGCAAACTCAACCTCATCACTCAGGTGTTTATGTGCCCATGAACTACTAATTTACTGATACTATTTTAATGTACATATTAAAGTCTGCTTTCCTTGTCATATTGTGAAGAATTTACAGATATTAGGTTTTACACAGTTGGCCAGTTGCAGTCCTGCTTTAAAAGTCTTTGATGGAGAGTTTTCCCTGTTAAATTGCCTATATTTTAGTAGACTGGAAAAGATTTTAATAACAACAAACCCAGACATGGAAAGGGCCTGGGTGCTTTAATTCGCATTTAATCTTCAGGAAATGGAGTTGGTTCTTGACAAGACTGCCTCAAATCTAATGATGAAACTCTTACTTTGCTGGGCTACTGTATTATTCTGGGTAAGGTAATGCCAGTCTCGACAGGTAGATGTTTTTTGTTGCAATGTTGGTGTGGATAACAGATGTTATTGAAAAGACACAGAGGCTCGGGTTTACTTAATGCTGCACTTTTTTTTTCCTTTTTTTTTTCACAAGAAGAACAAATTTAAATACCTACAAAAAACTCTAATTGGTTGAAAAAGTGTCTGTTGGCATCTGTGGCCAGTAATCTTGGCCTTTAAGTGCTGTCTTTTCATGACAATGGGTTACTGACTTGGGTCCATGCTTTGCTTATGATGTAGGAAGAGGAGCCTTACTTACCCATAACAAACAAGTGTGCACGCACATGTCTGTCTGGAGCCACAGTCCTTTTCTGGGTGAGCATTATTTTTAGATTTTTGCTTTTTTTTTCAACCTTCATTGTCTGAGTTTCAACGGCATGTGATTTTTGTGTCTTTCTTTGGTGGATCTGCATTTTTAAGCATGACTAGGATGCATGTTTACGTACCTGTTTAGTGCCTTATTGCAATGACCTGTTGTTATTTGTTGCCATATGCCTGTCTTGTCTTCCATCTTGTCACTGTGTCTGTTCTGAAGATCACGTTGATCATTGCCTGCATCATTGGGGTAATTGCATACCGCCTGGCGGTATATGCAGCCTTTGCCAGTATTATGAAAGACAGCCCCACCAGCCATCTACAGTTGGTGGGCCCCTACATCACACCACAGCTGGCCACATCTGTCACAGCCTCCTGTATCAACTTTGTCATCATTATGATTCTCAATCTTATGTATGACCGAGTGGCTGTCTGGATCACTGACTTGGGTAAGGGTCAGAGTGAAGGCCACATCTGTGCCTTTTATTTATTGGCATTTAATTTCTTAAAACAGTTGTATCTTTATATCACAGAAGTCCCAAAGACCCACCTGGAGTATGAGAACAAGCTGACAGTCAAGATGTTCCTCTTCCAGTTTGTCAACTATTACTCTTCATGTTTCTACGTGGCTTTCTTCAAGGGCAAGTTTGTTGGATATCCTGGAAATTATGAGTATTTCTTAGGATCATTGAGCAAACTTCGAAATGAAGAGGTACTTTGTTAGATTTGCTTTTAAGAATAACATGGTCTAATTTAATTTGAATCCTTATTTTGGATAAATGTTTTAATTGCATCTGCTTCTCTCTATCTGCTTTCAGTGTGATCCTGGCGGCTGTTTGATTGAACTTACGACACAACTAGTGGTTGTTATGACTGGGAAACAGGTGTGGGGCAACATCCAGGAAGCCTTGGTGCCGTACGTACTTTATTGTTGCTTAAAGCACACATTTAGTATCTTCAGAAATGCTATATCCTTGTTTAAAGATTGTTTAGGCTGTATTACCAAATGCACAATGCTGCTATATAACGGGTTTGTTTGTGGTTGTTTATTTAATACAATAGATGTCACTCACTCGAAATTACCATAACTGTGTAAAAGATACACACAGCTTCATTTAAAATAAAAGTATTACCTAATCTCTGTCCTCCCCTTTGTTGTGAAGGTGGTTGATGAACTGGTGGGGCAGCAGGAAGGCACGAAGTCATCCGGAAAGTCTGTACAGTCGCTGGGAACAAGACCATGACCTGCAGTCTTTTGGGCCACTAGGACTCTTTGATGAATACCTGGAAATGGGTAAACGTCATTATAAAACTTGTATAATGTATATAGATGCATTGATGCTACAATAGATATTGTGGTGTTAAGACTTTGTTGAGGGTGTCTTAAATGTGCAGTGTCCTCAAATAACCTGTAGATAGTGCTGTTTGTTTTATTTCACTTTTCAACACTTTCTCATGGCTCTGCTCTGCAGTGATCCAGTTTGGATTCATCACACTTTTTGTGGCCTCCTTCCCACTGGCACCACTGCTGGCACTCATTAATAACATCATTGAAGTTCGAGTGGATGCTTGGAAACTCACCACTCAGTTCAGGCGTCCTGTGGCAGCCAAGGCTCACTGCATTGGAGCCTGGGAGGAAATTCTAAATGGGATGGCTGCCCTCTCTGTAGTCACTAATGTGTGTGCTGCCTTGCTCACTTTAAGTTGCCATTGTGTTTGTACATATGTAAACACATTTTTTTGTATTGCTATATTTTCTTCCTTGTCTTTAGGCCTTCATTGTGGCCTTCACATCTGATATGATCCCCCGACTTGTCTACATGTATGCCTACCAGCCTGACGGCGAGATGAGTATGAAGGGGTACATAAGCAACAGCCTGTCTGTGTTCAATATCTCAGAGTACCCAGTTTACAGTCGGCCTGATGACGAGGAAAACCCTTCTTGGTTTAACAGCTCCATTACTTACTGCAGGTATATGCTGGTTATTGTACACAAAGCTCAAGTTCTGTCATAAAAATACTATCCAAATTTAACAATAATAAAAACATGGCTAGGCTTTTAAGTAATGTAACCTATTTGTTACGTTAAATGTGCTGCGGTTGGCTATCCTTGATCCAGAAATGAATGAATAAAAATGCTTAAAATAGAAATGATAGGCCGCATTTAATATCACGTTTGACAACCCTAAGCCCCAATGATACTATAACAACAACACCTTGTGATTCATATATGTTGATCTTTTTTATACATCAGGGGTCTAAAATCATGATTTCTTTATAGGTACAGAGATTACCGCCATCCTTCTGGCCATGAGAAGCAGTACTCCCACACTATGCAGTTCTGGCACATCCTAGCTGCCAAGTTGGCATTCATCATTATCATGGAGGTAAAACGAGTACTAAAAGCACCATAGATTACTTTCTCTTTGAATTATCATTAACATTTATCAAATTTCTCTACAGCATGTTGTTTTTATGGTCAAGTTTTTTGTGGCTCGGCTGATATCTGATGTTCCCTCCGAGGTGAGAGCTCGAGTAAAGAGAGAGCGCTACCTGGTCCAAGAGTATCTTCATAACTATGAAGTAGAGAGGCTTAAAACCCAACTCCAGAACCGGAATGATGAGTGTGCCTGCTCGCCCATGATCTATCCAACTATAACCAGTCACGATGTGCTATCAGATTGTCTCTAGCCCAGGACCTGCTGCAGACAGAAGGACATAAAGGGGACACAATCCTGTGGAATGACCTGCTGAACCTTTAGTAAAATTATGATGGTTGCTACCATCACTGATGCAGTTTGTGTGACTGCATCACAAAGAGTACCTTACTAAGTACAGGTAGTGCATGCTGACGCCAAAGCCCAGTCATTTGAATCCTCCTATTGTTATAACTTTTTTACTGTGTTATTAGTTACAGTTCTGCAGAACATTACCACACTTTACTGTAAAAGCAGACACATCTCCTACACTGTCTAAATCTAATATAAACTTGCTTCACTACATATGACTATTTATTTTATTTGTGCTACTTCCAGTAAACATAATGCCTTAATATATAAAACAATTGTTAATGGCTGTATGTGTTATTTAAACAACAGTGTAATCAGGAAACTGAGTTTTACACTATGTATCCTGTAGCTTTACAAAAGTCAACAGAATCCAAACCTTTATAGTAAAAGTAAAACATGTGAAGTAGCTTTATATGAAGAGAAATGTATGCTGCTACTGATGTGAACAAGAGGACCTTTGTCTTGCATTGGCCAGTTGTGTAGCAGCAGCTGGTGCACGTTGACCGTAACCCTGTTCATGAAAAGTGAAGGGCAAAGAAGAAAAAGAAAGTGTGTCCCCAAATACAGAGACATGTTTGCTCCTTTTATGAAAAAAGACATCACTCAGTAGGTGTACTTTTGATGACCTGATCGTGTCTGTAGAGACAGACACACAAGGCTTTGTTTATTTTTGCACCAAGCACTTGACTATCATAAATATACCTGTGCATTTGTATTACACTTTTGGTTAGAAGTATTTTATTTTATTTTTAACTTTTATGGTTTATGCTATCTTACAAAGTGGAAATAACTTTTTTCTTTCAAAAAATATGAAGAATATTTTTTGTATTGGATAGGCAACCTACACAGACTAATCTGTGAGATGTGATTGAACTATTATTTAGAAAAGGGCTGTTTAAATCTGCAAATGAGACTTCTTAATTTGCATGTGAATGCTGTCACAAAAACAAAGCATTGTTGGATTTGTCCAATTTGCCTTCCCTGCGACTAGCTGAAAGTATACACTCTGATGCCTTAAAACTTTTAGATGCCTTTTCTGCTTTAAAATACATTTCTGTTACTTGTCTAATTCAAACAACTTTTGTCAATCTTTTTGTTTGTGAATTGTTATTTTTTTTATCTACTATTTTAACTTTACATTTTGTAGCTGCCATGATACATGTAAACAGAAAATGTCAAAATAAAATGGTTCATCTTGCAGTTCACTGTGTATGTCATTTATAGACATCTTACAAGCAAAACAATCTAGTATTGGGACCCTAAAATCTTGCTGTTGAGGTTTTAGAGAATACTGCTGTTGTGTTCTCCAGCGGTGTGTAGCAAAGTTAGCCTATAGTTTGCATTACTTGTAAGCTGCCATACACTTTCTACATCTATTTTTCCTTACTGCCGGAAATAAGCGCTCAACGGGAGATTTGTGAGTGTAACTCCTAAGTCTCGCGAGAATCTAGATGCAGACACTAGATGGCGCTGACCTCCAAGAAGTCCAAACAATTAAAGAGTAGCCTACTGTACAGGGCAACAGAGCAACCATTCTGGTTTTCAGACAACTTTATTTAGCCTAGGTTTACAATGAACGGGCTACAATTTAAATTAGGTTTATTTTTAAGATAAAAAACTGAGTCTAGATGCTTTTACTTTTACTAGATGCTTTTACCCTTTTTTTATCAAAGGATATACCTTTCACAAAGATGTAATTGCTAAGCCTATTTATTTAGTAGCCTATGTAAACCCTGCCACGCTCGGTACAAATATAAATTTCTCTCTTCTAAAGGTTTGGTCTGTGCGTTCCATGTATTTCCTGATCTGAATCAGATCTGATGCTTTATGAGTTTCTTACACAACACTGCCTCTACGTGGCGGGGGACGTCCACTAATGGCCTACGTCACAGACGGTTTTGGGCGCGTGTTTTTTGTAAAAGAAACCAAAAAAATATCTTTATATAAATCTGGACATTTTTCTATAGGCCTATTTTCTTTAAGTTTGTTGGATTTTGTGAAAAAATAGTGAGAAATGTATCCAAACATAAAAGAGATGAAATTAGAAATGAGGGTAACTGGTGGCACAAAGTAATTAACAGTGTTAGGGAGTCCCTTTTTTCTCAGATGGCATGTAGGCCATAGCCTACTGTCCTGCTCAGGTTTTGGGAGTAACATTTGGAACGGAGCTGCGGAGGGCTGTGAGGAGGAGGGGCTGCTGACAGGTAGAGCAGCTCTCCGTGGTGCTGAAGCTTCATCCGGCTGCTGCCTCCATCCTCTCACACAGGACACCCACCTCCGCACGAAGACCAACCCCTAAACTGGTTGAATCTACAACTTTTATGTGCATTTGTACGTTTTGTCGTCACTGTCTGGATCTCAACATGGCAGTGCATGGATTAACAATGTGGATGCGGACTTTTCTGACTGGTGTTTTGTGACTGTGGAAGCAGCCCGTTCATCCCGAACGTGTCTTTCCCGCCTCAAGAGGAGACGCTTTCTGCTAAAAAGAAATAGACGCGCCATTTGGAATAATATCTCAACAATATGCCCTTTAATGCACAATTTAAATTGTTCTAGTCGTACAAAATATTAAGAAACCTTTGGATATGGAGCCAGGACAAGAAAGAGCTCTCCCTACCTCCAAGGAAGGAATAAAACAGCTCGCAGGGAAGGCCCTCGGCCATCTGTACAGGTAAGGACACGTAGTATCAAACAGAAATGTGAGAAATGTAGGCTATTGTCTGGAAACGAATCAGAACGAATTTAAAAGATAAATTACAGACATGATGCTGGATCGAATATTTAAGAATGTGATATTTCCCTGGAGGACGGTCCCTTCACCAGCTGCTGAGTCTGTTTTTAATAATTAATGTAACAGAACGAGTCGTGACACAAGGTCGGAGGATATCTATTACCTTATGTATCCATCTAGATTAATTCAAGATTGATTTACTTCATAGGTTTTTACTTCATTTTTTACAAAGCCCTTGATGAGAAAACATATACAAAACGTACAGCAAATTTAAATAGCTGTCTGTATTTCAACCGATATGTGAAAAGGGTGTGTTTTATTAATGCTCCCAGGTGTGAGGACGAAATAATGCGGCTATACAGATTTATTTTTAATTAGTTTAACAGATTAGAAAACACTGCACTAACAATATTTTCTTCGGAAAATCTCTTTTTTGACGTTATCGATGCCTAACATAATGCAGCACTGAGTCGTGACTCAAAGTTACAAAGAAAAAAAAAAGCTTTTCATTTAACATGTAACAGGCCTGGCCTCTCAAAGTCAGAGGCCCTTGAGTTACAACGTAGTTCATCGACTCCATTATCACTATTAAGACAAAGGGTAGCCTATATTGCACAGAAAAAGGCCAACGCCATTTTACGCACAGACGAGAATCAAATAAAACAGCTGTATTTGCTGAAAGCAGCCTTGTTCTTATAACAGGCCACTGCAATGCGGTATTAAGGTTATTACTGTCTGTTCAGAAAAGTGTGAGTTTTTAGCAAAGAGCTCAGAAAAAAAATGTCCTAATATATTTGCACATCGCAGGCCTCTTTTAAATTTAACAAAATATCCTCAATAAGGTAAAGGCCTGTTGTAAAAGTGTAAGGAGTCCAATTGGCATCCAAGCTAAAGAGAACGCGTTATTTTCTTGAATGGGAGGCTTTCTGTGACTATTTTTGCATTATAGATCAATACTAACTCAATTCCGCGCTGGCATTTTCGACACAACGCACAATAGTTTTGCGTAATGCGCGCGTCAAATGCTGTGTGTTGTGCAGGCGGCTGGAGAAAAAGCAGCAAACAGGTGAAGCCATCGAGTTGACGGAGGATGGGAGACCACGCGCAGACCAGGAGCGCAAAGCACCCCTGTGTGACTGCACCTGCTTCGGGCTGCCGCGCAGATATATCATCGCCGTGCTCAGCGGCCTCGGCTTCTGCATCTCCTTCGGGATCCGCTGCAACCTGGGTGTGGCCATCGTCGGCATGGTTAATAACAGCACAATCCACCAAAACGGGAAGATCATCATCAAGGAGGTACCCAAAAATCCCGCCCCTTGCGCCCCATCAAGAACTTCTTTTTTTTGTTTCTACAGCGTGAAGGCCATTCTGACAGATTAAATATGTGTTTGTAACTCTTGAACTGCAGCACTAGTTTTTCGTTTTCATTTATCCCCAATATTCTAGTTTTAGTTTACCACTCTTTAAAATAATTAATTCTCTTTTAAGAGCCCATTGTATTTCGTAGTATTTCATCCCAATGTCGAGTTACACACAATTCTGTTCCAGGATGTGAGCCTTATATTTTCTGATATTAATGTTATTTGTTATTTTTAATTTTTTTAGAAAGCTAAATTCAACTGGGATCCAGAGACTGTGGGAATGATTCATGGATCCTTTTTCTGGGGCTACATAGTAACTCAGATACCAGGGGGATATATTTCCTCAAGATTAGCTGCAAACAGGTAATTTCCAAATCTATTCCTTTAAATAATTCCAGGTATGCCTCATGTATTGTTCATTTAGTCATTTATGTTATAATATTTCATTGGTAAGTATTTGTGCATATATATTTGAAGGAAGGCGTGTGACCTTAAAGGAGATCAAATCGGGACTTAGCTGATTCCCACCAGGCGTGCCTCCTCGTGTTAATGAGCTCCCATGGGATGAACTGTGTCTAATCCTTTATGTTCAGAGACATGGCAGCCACACCAGCCACAATGCTGAGTAAAATGTGGCTGGGAGTAATGAGTGTTGTCTGATTCATGGCCATGCACCTTCAGTGAATGCAACACACAGCTCATTACATATGAATTTAGCAGAAAGTAATATTAAAGGTACAGTTTAATATCAAAAAGAAGTGCCTGTGCATCATTATTAATCTGTTTTATGAGGGAAATAAAACTTAAAGAAAACACAAACCTCAAGTCAGCTGAGCCCACCAACGCCTTCTGCTGCAAATAGCTCCCATGTGCTGCTCCTCACCCCGGAAACCAAATCATCCTCTGTTCTGTGACAATAAGGGATGAATTATATTATGTTTAGATTATTATCTATATTTTTGAATTTTATTTATTTGGAAATTTGGAATACAGTTAATGAATTCTATGTGCTTTTATTTTATGACAAACTGACAAATTGTGAAATTGTTTGCACAGGGTTTTTGGGGCTGCCATAGTGCTGACATCCACTCTGAACATGTTTATTCCCACTGCCGCCCGAGCACACTATGGCTGCGTCATCTTTGTGAGGATATTACAAGGACTGGTGGAGGTATGGACTCTCAGATTGCTCAGCACATCTTGACCTTTGAAAAAACTATAAAAATGATGCCTCATTATGAAGCTCCGAGCTGAACTTGAGCGCTAATGAAATTGTCCTGACAACTGTGTTCCAATGTTTTTCAGGGAGCTCCCTTTCATGTAGTGCTCTGCTGCTTTCTGTTTGAATTTGTGGTGGAGAACAGAGCCCATTAAGTTGGAGCCCCATTCATTGCACTGAATACAGTCAGATTAGTGCACAAACAGAACACCATAATAGCAGGGCTTGTGTCTATTGCTTTACATGGACAAAATGTTCACAATGAAACAAACAGAACAAAGAACATAAAAACCACTTGATGGAGGCTGCTCCCACAGTTCAGGAGAAAGGACATTTTTCTAAAGAGAGGCGGTCTTTTTAGTCTGAAGGTCATCCTCCTGTTGTTATTTGGTTTGGCTGCACACAGTGGTTTCAATAACAGCTCCCGACCGACGAGAGAAAGGCGGCTGCGTTTCAGTGGCCATCGACTTATTACTGCAAATTAAACATTAGCATTTCAGGGTGTCTCCCATTGCCTGCCCCAGCAATTTGTGTCTATCAATAGTTGATTGTATGCCACTTAGTGAGTAATGAAGATTTAATGGGAGCAATTCAGATTTTCCATGAGGTGTGTAGTCAGCTTGAATTTGTAGTGACTCACACCAAACCCATTAGTTTGTATTAGAAAGGTCAGAGACAATACATGTCCGTTACTAATAAGATTTATCTGATAAATTAATGCTTCACTCACATTTCTTTCTTTCATGTTTGTAAGCGTTAAAATGCAGCATATGTGGATATTTGTATTTATTTGCTGTTGGTTGAACCACACATTATTTTTTTCCATGTAGGGAGTAACTTACCCGGCCTGCCATGGGATCTGGAGTAAATGGGCACCTCCTCTGGAAAGAAGTCGGCTTGCAACCCTCTCCTTTTGTGGTATCTAAAACCGATTGTTTGAGTCGTGTTACATAGAATTTATTTCCAAAAGGTTTAGAGTTTCAAAACATTTGTGTAAGTATGTCCTGGATATAGACCCGTCCCAACATTGCTCTCTCACTACGCAGCCAAATTACCTTTTGCTTAGTCACACGTCTTGTTCTGCTCAGGATCGTATGCTGGTGCAGTGATAGCCATGCCTCTAGCTGGCATTCTTGTCCAGTACACCGGATGGTCCTCTGTCTTCTATGTATACGGTGAGTAACCACTGTAAGAGCTTTTTTCTCTTTGGCTTGTTTAAAATGTTCACATAAAATTAAAGCTCTTTTAAGCATGACACTTTAGTTGATTTGGGATTTATGCATCTTCGGCAGGGACCTTTGGTATATTATGGTACATGTTTTGGATCCTGGTGTCCTATGAGAGCCCAGCAGAGCACCCGACCATCACCCAAGAAGAGCGGCGTTACATCGAGGAGAGTATTGGTGAAACTGCACAGATGCTGGGTGCCATGGAAGTAAGTCAACTTAAAATTAAAAAAAAAATAAAAATAAAAACTGTCACCATCTAGTTATAATATCCTGTTTTTATCTGTTTTTTAAAGAAATACAAGACTCCTTGGAGGAAGTTCTTCACCTCCATGCCTGTCTATGCAATCATTGTGGCCAACTTCTGCAGGAGCTGGACCTTTTATCTGCTCCTCATCAGCCAGCCTGCATATTTCGAGGAGGTGTTTGGCTTTGAAATCAGCAAGGTGAGTGAACCCAATTATTCAGAGAAATGAAAAACAGCTGACATTCATTCATCCGCTGTAAAATACTGAGAGTAAAAAAAAGAAATAAATTTCATTCATGTGATGAATAATCTTACATTATGTCCGTTGCATTTGCTTAATCTATCAGAAAAGTACTTTGAATATACCATGATGCTTAAAGTGCTACTTATGTCATCCCAAGAGAGACCTATTGTGTAGATGTTTTCATGAATCACACTTCCTTTGACAGCTGCAATTGAAGTCCAGGATAGGAGAGGGGATGTAGTGATATAAGCATATGACTTATTGTTCAGATGTTAGTATCAGAGGTTGCACTATACAGACAAGGATTTGCTGAATGGAAAAAGTAATTTTGGTTCTGTCATAGGTCCTTGTTGCTGTCACATGAATCAAATGTTTTTTTGTTTCTCAGGTTGGAATGCTCTCGGCTCTTCCTCACCTCGTTATGACCATTATTGTGCCACTGGGAGGCCAGTTAGCGGATTATCTGCGTACACACAACATCATGTCCACAACAACGGTCCGGAAAATCATGAACTGTGGAGGTAAGGCAGAACAGATTCTTTGCTTTTAAAAAAATAATTTAGTTTGCCTCTTTAATGTAACACTTGTTGTTCTAGGGTTTGGAATGGAGGCCACTCTGTTATTGGTGGTGGGTTATTCTCACAGTAAAGGTGTAGCCATCTCCTTCTTAGTTTTGGCTGTTGGCTTCAGCGGTTTTGCCATATCAGGTGAGTGTAAATAATATTACAACTTTAAACAACTTTGTAATTAAAAGGTAAACAAACTGATGTATTTGAAAAACAAACTGATGTATTTGAAATGTTTTTCTTGTGGTAGGTTTCAACGTGAACCATCTAGACATTGCTCCTCGCTATGCCAGCATCCTAATGGGCATCTCCAACGGTGTGGGCACCCTGTCAGGCATGGTCTGCCCTCTGATAGTAGGGGCAATGACAAAGAACAAGGTGTGTCACTTCGTTCAGAGAGTACATCAATCTCAAACATAGACAATTCAGCTTTAATATAGAAATTAAACTATGGTCCAGGAAATAAAACAAGGCTGACTTTTAATTAGAAGGAAACCGGCTTGTTATTAACATCCTCTTTGTATGTTTTTGTTGTTTAGACCCGGGAAGAGTGGCAGTATGTCTTCCTTATTGCTTCCCTGGTGCATTATGGGGGCGTTGTGTTTTATGGTATCTTTGCCTCGGGAGAAAAACAACCATGGGCTGACCCTGAAGAAACCAGCGAAGAGAAGTGCGGATTCATCGATGAAGATGAGCTCGCCGAGGAGACGGGCGATGTCACACAGGGTTACGGCGCAATGGCAGGAACAACTAAAAGTTACGGTGCCACAGCTCAGCTCAACGGAGGCTGGGTACAGGACTGGGACAAGACCGAGGAATATGTTCAGGAACCGGCTAAAGCCATGTATGCTGAGCGGGGCTACTCTTAAAAAGGCAAGGTGATGAGTTGTGGTGAGTCAGCCATCATGGATTGCACAAATTATCTTAGCTATTTAAATTCATTCTGTGTGTTAAAGTAACAATTACTAGTTTCAAAAAGCCAGTGTAAAGAGATAGTTAATTGCAATGCAGAACAATCATCATTAGAGTTTAACATGTGTCATCGTAGGGTCTCATGACATAGTGAACTGCAGCCCTGTGTTGTACTCCAAACCTCATATATACTTGAACAACATGAGCCGGGAAACACTGCAGTTGACTATCACGTACCCCTCTGTTTGCACTCAGTCTATAAGTATTCAAAAACAAAAAGATTACTATTCTGTTTCTCAAATGTGTTTTATGTACTGTATATACCTGTATACTGTTTCTGTGAGACTATTGTGGATTCGGGTCGTTGATCTGTGTTTAACATTAATATAAAAGGCCATATTTTTCATGGACAGTACCTTTTCAGGGAGATGTCTGCTTGCAAAAAAGGCTTCTTTCTTCTTGAGTGAGGCCTATAAATACACTATAAGATTAAAATAGTGTGAGTGCAATTGAGTTGTAGAGTTTTAGTGTGTGTTTGTTGCATGAATTTGCTGAAATCAATGTTGAGATGCAACCGCCTCCAGGCCACTGACCAGTCCTTATTCAGCCTACTGCTATGTTCTTAGATGAGTGTCTTCTGCCATTATGAATAATAAATATATAAACTTTTCTAATCAGGTTCTGGTAATGGGAGATGAATAATGAGGCAAAAAAGGCAACCGTTCCGAAGACATTGTTGTTGATGTTTGGTGTGCAATGCAATAATTTCTGTGTACCAGCTGCCATTCATCACATCCTGTTTCGTAATGTAACACTGGCTTGCTGTATCTAACTGTAATTGTTTTGAAGTCATGTGATGATCAACATAAAGGTGTGTGTTTAAAGAAAATATTACTGTCTGGGGTCTCCAGCTGTAGTTCTCATGATGGCAGGATGTGTTGTTGCATTTTGACAACAGGGAATGCAGTGCTGTAAATGAACAACAAGGTATTTTGTGCTCTCTTGGTGTTTTTTATCTTGGTTGTTCTCTCTCATTGTCACCAAAAGTACTTTATTGACACTTTGACATCATTAGGCTTGAGTAAACCATGTTAATAGATAGCTCTTCCACTTGATTTTTATTTGCTAATTTCTTAGCTGTATGAACTCTGCAAGGATGTTTAAAATATATGAATATAAAGAATGTTTATGATGACCAAAAGATGCTTTTATGGCTTTGTGCCTGGAGTTTATGTAAACAGATAAATGTGATTTTATGGCTCTAATATTGTGTTTAATGAAGAGGTATGTGGATGTCAAAGGTATTATAAAAAAAATACGCAGATCATTTTATAAAAAAATACCAAAGACTTACTCTTGTCTTTTCATGCTGTTGATGTGACTCACATGTTAAAATGTTGCTTTGAGACCTTTGAAACTGGTACCGTACTCCACCTAACCAGTTTCCTCCTCCAATCAGTGTCACACATTTCCAATTCATTCCACGTTTCTCATTAGGAAATCAATGGCCTGGATCTCTGAACTCCAGAGACCTTGTGGCTTAGTAATTGGTAAAAGGAGATTGGAACAGCAATGGTAATGTTATTACTGCGGTGTACATCCTCACAAACTGGGATTATTGTTTGTTGCACCGACTGGTTCAGACTTTACAGACCGCAGCTAAAGGTGTCATGTGGGGGCATTAAAGTGTGATGGACTTGTTAGAACTCACAGCGGCGACTAACACCTTTATAACTGTACAGCAGGAAGCCCACAGCATAATTAAAAATGATTTTGAGTGTGTAATGTAAACTAAAAACTCTCTTGTGTGTCCTCTACTGTTACACATCTTACATTAAGCTATTGACCAGGTCAGAATGAATGAGGTCAATCAATACTGTTTAAGCACAGCACGCATAAGATCTTTAAAACACACATGGTATTTGAAAATGGATACTTTGCTTAACACAGAGAACGTACACTATTGTATTCCATAGTCTTCCATTATGCTGATCAAAAGTTTAAAAGGCATTTTGTGTATAAGCTTTATTTATTACAACCACTATCTGAACTGATAAAAGGAAGACCAGAAATATGTAGTTGTCATTTATAATTACAGAAAGATGGTATGAAAATAATTAAAATAATAGGAATAATAATTGTAGGTCTGTCTTTGAACAAATGAGTGTAAAGGTGCACATATTTATTGAAGACATACTGGAGTTTGTATATTGAAAGGAATTGAAGTATTCCTACAATACACACAGAAAAAATGGTTTAACTAAATTAAATTATCTGGTGTTTCTATGCGTTGGGTAACAGTGATGATTTTACAAGTCCTTTACAAACTTGTTTCTTTTTACACCATATGTGAAGTCTAATAAAAGTCTAACCACCTGCAGAGCCATCAGAAGTGAGAAGTGTGCTGATTTTCCTTCAGCACATTCAACACGCCGCTCTGCAAGCCGACACAAACCGCAGCAGCTTGTCACTGACTTGAGCCGGTAAATTATTCAGGAAAACATGGCGCCCACTCACTTGCATCATTCCTGCTTACAGCCCAGAGTACTCGGTGATTGTTAAATAAAGGCAATATTTCTTATGTTTCCCTGCTTCTCCAGGTGGCAACAACGCTTATGGTGAACATAGAATAGACAAACAATGTCCAAAACCTTTTTTTAGCTGTGGAAATCACTGCTTTTCCTTCTAAAGAGAGAATGATGGACAGGCATGAAGCTTGTAGAGGCAGGCAGCATGTGTATTGACCATCAGGTTTAAGCACATGATGGACAGTCTGACTCCGTTTGGCATGCAAAGATGTTTTTTCCGGCAGTAATCGTCCCGCACTGTGCTGACTGAAACATCCCCACATGCTGCGGCTTTGGCAGTGATTATGCCAAACCTCAGTTCCTCCACCAATAACCTGCCCAGCCAAAGAAAGAGTAACCACTTCCTGCTCTGTGGTGCACTTGTTAATTTGACAGTAAAACCCAATTTTATCAGCAGCCACGTGGAACATGTTTTTTCAAGCCTAACCAGCTGGAATGGTCACGGCTGTTGCACCGGTGATGTGCCTGTTAGGATACCACCAGGTAATTGGATAAAATCTGTTGTCAGTGTATTTTTATTCATTGACGGAGGCTATTTCAGCATTCACCCACGCCTAATGTCAACCAGATATGTGTTTTTACAGCAGCTCAGGTGATGACATTTGTGATTTCAGTGAACAGGCGTCGGTGAGGCTGAGTAGAAGGGGATAGAGTGGTTGTCAGCGCGTGGGGCAGGTGCCGTTTGACTCCCGCGAGACTGTAATGGGATGAGGCCCAGCCAGAATGAGTGTTTGATGACAGGGTTGCGCTCCTCCCTTGGGACTCTGCCTGCATGAAATTATTCCCCTGATTTTTTTCTCCTTTCTAGTCGGCAGCCACTACAATCTCTGCTGTACTCTTTAATAACCTTTCATTAAAAAAAACTATAAACAAGAGGCTTCTAATTGCCTCCCAAATATTCAAAGAAATATTGAAGTAATTACTGTTTTATGACACCTTACTGTGTGTCATTACTCAGCCTGGGGACAATTGAATTTATCCCCCCCTCCTTCTTGTCCTCTGCTAATTGCTTTATTAACAGTGAGCTTGGCACACCAAATCAGTCTGTATCACATATAATAACACGATACATATCTGTTCCCCCCTCCGGAAAGATTACAAGCACTATATCACGCTTATTTTAATTATAGAAAATTACTAAAATGTTCAAAAAGTACCACGGTATAAGTAACCAGACAAAACTAGACATCACACACCTACAGTAATGAAGCACATAAGGGCAAGACTTCCAGATCTGCCACTGGACTGTGCAAAACGAGGATTGTGTCTATGACATCAGAAGAGCTACAGATTGGATCCTACAGTGTATAAGCACAGTTTTATGTGAGGTTATCTATGGCTGGTCCTTTCCCTCTCCCCTCCCCCACACCACATTGTGTTAACAGCTTCATACCAGCCTTGATACATGATGCTCCCACAGACAAAGGAAGGGGAGAGCGGCTGATAAGATTTTACACGATACTGTCAGTGATAGCAGAGCACAACAAGCACTTAATTGATTTAAGAATTAGATGAAAGCATTTAAGGCTCATGCTGTCTTTAAGGACTTTGTCTAGAGATGAATATTGAGCTACGTTTCTTAACATGTGAGAGTGTATATTCTTATCTTGTTTCTGCAATTATCTAAGTGCATTTTTTATTTTAAAAGCAATGTTTCTTCAAAAGCATTTAACATCTATCCTTTTCTTTTTCCTGGGTGTGTGCCTGCTGATGGAGACCCCTCATTATTGGGGACGCTTCGAAAGGGACACAGGTGTGCCTCGAGTCCCTCCTGCCAGTGTGATCCGTCACCTCGACCAAACAAGGGCGAGACTAGAGCGGCTTAGGCACGTGCCGCTGAGGGACAGACCCCTCCTCCCCCTCGTGGACTCTCTATTCACAGCACCAGATGGGGGCTGAATCTGAGTTTTAATGAATGCTATCCCTCACAACCTTTTTTTTTTTTCCCAGAGCGTCGCACTGCTGTTTATTACCCCATGCTGACAGAGAACAATCTAACAGTGGAATTAAATAGCACTGGTGGGGTGTGAGAAGCATTTTTTTTCTCCACATCTATAAGGGATCCGAATGTATAATCATTGCAAAAGGTGCTTAATGAGGAAGCTGAAAAGTGTGATTAAATAATAAAAGTGATGACCTCTTGCTGTTTACAATGAAAGAACTCCATAATTTTTCCTTTTAAGCTTAAGACGATGCAATTTATTTTCATTTACCTTTAGATCAATGGTACTGGTGCGTAGCCAAAAGCTTTAAACGGACAATTACTTAACATTATATTACTTACAACAAAAGGAGTCCTTGTTTTAATGGATTCAAGGTTTAAATCCATACTGTTGGACAAGATGAGAAGGATCTGATACTAACATGAAACAATGCTATATTCCATTTTTACCTTCTCACTTGGAGTCAGACAATGACACGTCCCAATTATCACCATGGCTGCCATCCCTCTGCCTGACAAAAGGTGATAAATCAAGTGTCGAAATGCTCTGAAATGTGTAAGGAAGACTCTTGTTCAGTCAAAAACACAATCATTTTATTCTTACATTGTTGAATATCTGTCTTAAATGAGCATATACTTACGAGAGGGGAGCAGCTGAGAGCCTCTCAATCACAGTTTATTCCTTCTAGTGCATATGTTCTTCATTGGCTGCTGATAAATTGGTTGTGCACACAGGGCATTACTCAGTGACCTGTGTCTGTCCTACGTGAATTGCTTTCGTGGTGAGTTAAACGAGCCGTGGTGGTGTTGGCGTTTCTCCGTATGGCAGAGTTGTGTCACACACCAGCTATTGTTAGAGCCTTGATTAAAAGGCGCCTCGTGTGGCTAATTGATCCCTTGCCACAAATTTATTGACACGTTTCTGAAATAGTGCTGCAACCAAATAATTTAATATTCAGAGCGTTTTCAGCATTATTATTATTTTTTTTAAATAATTTTTTTTTATATTAACCTTTCATCATCATTGTACATAACTTAAAATGCATTAACTCAAAAGTAAACTAGAGATAATGTGGTAGAAAGTGCTGATCTATTAAACTGAATGAAGCCTCAAATCTCCAGAGATCAATTTTTTTACTGCGAACCGACAGTTATTGAGTCAAGTCACACACTGAGGATGAGTATAAAGGAGTCAAAATACAACCTGTTCAGAGCTACCAACACAAAATGCATTTCAAAAACCCTGCTGAATGTCTAGTTAAATAGAACATTCATTGAAGATTTGTTAATTTTACAATTTAGTTTTACATTTATTATTTTTATATCAGACAAAATATGTGGGGTCAAAAAGGTACAGCAAACTAGAATGGAAATACAGTCGTGTGATTCACAAAAATAAGCCTTTTGACAATTTTGTTAGGAAATGTATACAGAAGCCAAGAGAAATAAATAAATCAACATTTAAGTTTAAAAAAATACACTTGCTAAAAACTATACAGTTGTATTGAGCTATTTTTTAGCATTATTGTGACGAGGAGAGTGATATTTCTTTGTGTACTTCAATCAGCAGATCTCCCCAAACGCTGAGACCTCTGACATCAAAGTCTCCATCTGAAAACCTTAAAGCCTTCAGCTCAGTCTCCATGTGCTCCTTCAGAGAGACGCTGGCCTTAAACATTGAAACAAAGTGCTCGGTCAGCTTCTGGAAAGATACAGTGGGATTTCTGCTGACTTGACACCACTCGCCATTATTTATGTCGTATTCCATATCAGTGGCCCACTTTTTAAGGACATCAATGTACATAGCTCTGAATTTTACAAGTCTTTTGGCTATGTCTGTCAGAAGTGCTGCAGACAGTGACTGGCACATGTGCTGCAAAAAGCTGTGTTTTACCTGCAGCCAGTCCAGAAGGAAGTCTGTTTGTGAGCTAGTCTTTGAAAGAAAAGCCGCAGCAATCACCAGATAAAAAGGTTCCCCTGCTTTTTCACATTCATGAAGAACAGAGTTCAAGAACTGCTCTGCTTGATGGGCACCGTTGCTTTGCTCCAGCAGAGTACCCAGCTTTTTCATCAACAGTTCAGCCTGCACCTCAGCATCGGCCCCCACAGCTGACCGCTCTGTGAGACTACTCAGGACTTTACACACAGATTTACACTCAATAATAAAGCTACAAAGGCCTGTTAAATCCTGGTATCCTTTTTGCTCTCGGCTAACAGGTCTAGGGCGGTCAAAAAGTGTCCGCATAATGGATATAGGGACTTTAGTGTTGTGTAGAAGCCCAACCAGCAACAGGTGCTGGCAGCGGGACAAGTCACTGAAGGAAAATGAAGAGAATTCAGGGAAAACCGATCTAAGACTTTTATTTGTGAGCTCTATCTGCTTCTCCATAACTCTCCGTATGGTGGGGTTGTTGTGAAATCTGCGAAAGACGTGTTCGCAGTAGCGGGCCCAGTGAAAGGCTCTGGAAAGCGTCTGCTCGTCCCATTGCTCAACAGTGTCACTGTGCGACGCCACGGCCAGCAGCTCCACGGTGCTCGACAGGTTCTTCACCATCGCCTCCATGTGGCGCTGTGTGTGCTCCAACACAATTTCACAAACGTTCACATTTGGTTACCGTTACCGACACACTAGCTGGGAGGAGAAAACAACAAAAATATCTTGGTCGTCAAACCATGGCAACAAATATTCAACCTAGCGCAAACTAAGTAACTAGCCGTTAGCTCAAGCCGCTAACTGTAACACATATGCACTTTGTTGTAGCTAAACAGTGGATACACGTTTATAATGTATAGTTCGCTGTAAACATATGTGCACATTTAGGTTACATTGACTTAACCTACTTCCTTACTTAAAGTCGTTTGTTGTTTCTGTTCTCAGCTTCAAGCCTTGAACTGTTCACTTCCGCGCATGCGCACTTACGCTTGAAATCTTGACTAACTTTTGCATTTGAACGTTAAGACTGACCCGTTGAGTTTGACTTTGCTTTATATATTGCAAGAACACATATTTCATGACCCACATTTTGCACTTATTTATAAAAACAATCACGGTAAATATATTAAAAAGTCAGAAAAACTTATTCTGTGATGTCATTCATTATATTGAATGAGTTTAAGGTAGCCTATTTGTCAGTGAGAGAGTGCTGAAATGTCACTGGGGGAGGGCTAATGGAAGCAGGACTTCCCTCCCATCAGCTGCAGCGTGCTCTGACTTCATGTAGGCTATGTGTGTATGTAAGGCAGTCAGATCTTTGTACAGTTGAGCAGAGAGGAGCTCCACACTGGTTCGCTGTTCTGGTGCCTAACAGGTAGGTCGGTGCACCGCTGAAAGGGAAAAGCATGAAAACTGGGATCCAGCGGCTCAGAGGACAAGTAAAAGGAAGCTGAAGCCCCGGGTGAGCACACCTATACAGCCTATAAGTGTTACTACTGCCTGTCAGATATTAGCATATGCCCTATAGTCTTTGATTATGCTCATAAAGCACCAATCTATTGGTTAAACTTTTTATTCTTTGCAAAGCATTTGCCTTTTTATTCTTCATATTAAAACAGTGTAAACGTTTAATTAGATGTAAATTTACTGAATGTGAGTTATAACACATCAGACATCCTTCCTGCATTTGTCCAAGAGTGTCTGTTGTGGTTGTACTTATGTGTGACTGTCTTAAAAGAGGAGACAGCTTTAAAGTGTTACTGCTGTCTGGATTTGAGTGGACACAGCACTGTCTAAAACAAATAATCAAATGTGTGTCAATGTTACGAATGTCATATTTACAGTGTGATGCAATAATAATCACTAGGATGTAGTGTTATTTTATAAACAAAGAAGTAATCATGTCTTGTTAGTGTCCGATTTAACATAATTGTGGATTTTAGAGTTATTTGCAACTCGTTGCTTTTCTGTTCAAGCTACAGAGTTTGTTGCTGTTGTAAAGAGACAGAGAAGCCTCCTGTGAGGACTCTGAGGAGGCGAAAGGCATGAGAGTAAGGAGAACAGAGCCACTCTTGTTACTTTTAACTGATGTGATCCTGCAGTTAAAATTTCCCATCCTTATGCTTTTCCTGGAGCACTGACGATGGCATGTTATCGAAGTCATAAGGCGTCTCACTTAAGCGGAATGTATATTTGAATATCCTATTGTAAAGGTTATCTGTCTGTGACTATGAGTCTAAACCTAAATCTAAATATGAAAACAACACAGGTAGCTTAAGCATAGTGCCTCTGGCCTGGACTTGAAGAGGTCAGGCCGCAGTTTGGTGAGAGGCGGCAGGTATGTGGCGGCAGATGCTTGTTTATTTAGGACTCTTTCCCAGGAAAATGTTTGTTCATGATACAGTTGAGAAAAATTCAGCTTTTGATGATGTAGTAATAACAAGATGGAGAAAATACAATGTTCTTACATGACCAGACTGCCCCGTCAGCAAAAAAGAAATGACACGTAACAACAGCAAATGGTCATGTTTGATTGTGGTTTGTTCTGTAAGTCAGCCTGCGCCGCACTGGACGTGGGAATGTAACACCTGTGTGCGAGTGCTGAGCTGTGGACTGCACTGTGAGGAAGCAACTAGTGCTCCTTGTCTTCAAGAAGATAAGACAACCTTGGTCTGACATCAAGGTCCCGATGTCCAGTGTTGCACTGTTGTTTGATTTAGTGACAGCCGACTCCAAAAGGATCTTGAAATTTTACATGGCTTTAAAGGCCAGATTCCTGACATTGTGTCAGTTCCTGTCTGTAGTTAGAGCTTTTTTAAGCTTCCAGTCACCTTAAAATTCATAAAAGATTCGCTTTCTTGTTTGAATTTTATTTGCCTGCTTTGCCTTCTAATTTGCCTCCTACTTCCTGGAATGTAAGCCAGAAGAAGGACAATAAGACAGTGCCTCAATTAAAATTGAATGGCTGTAGACTGCACAATAAATGAAAAGCAGGATTTGGGAATGTAAAGATTTGTTCTTGCATTTGACTAAACCTTAATCAAACTAAGCAAAGTTATATGCTAAAAGGTACATAATCATGAACATCTCTCTTTGATTAATTGCATTTTATGCTTTTAAAAACTCATGCTATAAACATATGAAATATGATTACTTGAGCTGGATAAACTTGAGCACCGTAAATAGGCTGCATACTTCTTATGAGCAATTGCGACACCAGAGTGTAATGTCTGACATTTTTCTTCTAACAGCTGATAAATTGGACACCTGGTGTTGCGCTGTATTGAACCAGACTCTAAATACATCTCATTTTCTCTCTGACAGTGTACAGGATTGTTAATATGGATGTCAGAAGCAGCCTCTTGATTAGTAATGTTGTGAGTGAAGTGTTGACTCGGTAAGATTGATTTGCACTCAATTAGAGGCTGTGTTTGTGTCACACGAAAGAAATAATTCACTACTTCTGCTATTAAAATTGGCTCTTTTTCTTAAGTAGTAGGAGTGTAGTGCAGAAATAATAATGCAGATTAGTGTCTCATGCTTTGTACATCCAAGTAAATTCCAGTGCATCACATGAAGGATTATTGCTTAGGTACTGTATTTTAATTGAGCTATGCTTTTTGTTATCTTCCCCAGCCCATCTGCAGGGAACCATGTGCAGCTCCCTGAGCCCCAAGCAGCCCATTGGGCCCGGCCTGACTGACATGCAGCAGTACCAACAGTGGCTGGCCAGTCGCCATGAGGCCAGTCTGCTGCCTATGAAGGAAGACCTGGCCTTGTGGCTCTCCAACATGCTCAGTAAGAAAAACTCTAAAACAATGCACAAAAAGTATTTTATTTATTTAATATAGCTGCACAATAGCATTTATTTATGCACAGTAATAAATAGTTACAGCGTTGTTGATATAGATTTTCAGGGGGCAACAATTGATGCAGACCTATTAAGTAACTCAGTTTGTAAAGTCACATAGATTTGCTCAAATTAAATAAAGGCCATATTTAACAGCTCTCACATATTGCAGAGCTCATGAGGGATGGAAGTCTTGGGGAAAGCATTAGCAAAGTTGTTTTTAAAAGATGCAAACAAACGACTGTACTGTGTACAACTCAAAGTTTGTAGATTGCTTGATATAGTTTTCCAAAACGAAAAATCAGTGTATATCAGACAATAGGCAATCGGCAACATTGTCTTGCAATTTGTAACAATTTAAGAATCAACAATTGTAGCAAACTCAACAGAGCACGAGGCAGTCATATTTTCTTACTTCTGCACTTGATTTAATTTACAATGTTTTACCCACATGTCTGGCTCCACCAGGATCCAGGGATATTCTGCACTGGGCTTATTTTTCTCAGACCAACTTATAATGTTTTTCAGAACTGAAACTGACACCAGTGTGAGCGTCTTAAAAAAACTTGTATGCTTTTATCTCAAAAACAGCATACAAGTTGTTTGCGCTGGAACCAGCTGAGTTAGAAACCACTGGGAGTCTATAGACATAGATCAAAGCCATAACTGTAGTTATAGTGAAAAGTCATTTGTACTGGTGACAATATCTAATGTTTAGTGGCCTTTGTAATTCCATCAGGGAGATGCTATAGTGCCGAGGGTGAGTCCATTGATTGAGTAGAAGGGTGCTGGTTACAAATACAGGGGAAAATATTCTACCACCTACTAAATCGGGATCGGGACATATTTGACTGGATCTGGCACCTCTTTTTTTCAGGAGATGTTTCTGTGTAGAAGTTTATGTGGCTTGTTTTTAAACATGTTTAACTCTAAATTTATAACTCAGCCTGTGGAAACTGACCATTAGTTTGTTTAAACGGCATCATTTAGATACAAAAAGCTATAATGCATTCTTCATGACAAAATACTCGATGCTGGGGGAATACTTCCCCTCAATATTCTCTCTGTGTTCCCCCACCTCCACTTTTACAAATTATGTGCTGTGAAAAAGCCAAGGTATATACAGGGCTGATATAAATTATTTCTGTAAGGTCCCCTTGGAGTTGATTTTCCTCATACGTGCAAAGCAAAGTATAGGCATAAAACAGGAGCTCACTGAGTATTCCTCAAGATTTCAATCTCCATTTTCTGGCCACAATTACAACATTTGGAACTCATTAAAACCCCCTAGACCCCTCCTCCTATAAGAAACAGAAAGGGGATAAAAAAAAATCTCTTGGGTTTCTTTCCACAGACACCACCCCCTGCCACCACCTCCTATTTCACTATGATCTAACTTAGAAAGAATGGTTCTCTGGAAGTCAGTCAAATGGACAGCAAATTTTGATCATCATCCATATATCAGCAGAAAAGCTCAGAATAATGAGGCGTTATCATTCTCACCTACAGGACCAACTAGAGATGCTGATTCAAATCCTCCAATTCATTTGTTGGGATATTTGAACATTTGGCTTCTGCAGATGCCAAGCTCAAGTCTATACCACTACACTAGGCTTAGCTTTAACCACAAATGGGCCGGATAATAAATGCTTCATGGTTATACTGTACTGATTCTTACAGTTAGTATTTTATAAATTTACTGAGCTGCCTTTTTTTTATGCCTCCCTTGGTCAGGTCTGGAAATCACCGCTGAAAGCTTCATGGATCGCTTAGACAATGGCTTCCTGTTGTGCCAGCTGGCTGAAACACTGCAGGAGAAGTTTAGGCAAAGTAACGGAGTCCTGTCTCCTCTGGGGAACAACAAGGTACAAAGAAACCTGAGAGTTACCATAGACTGGACAAGATAACAATATCGGTGCAAGATGTTGAAAGAAGTCCTAAACAACTTTGAGGTTAAATTATTTGACAGAGAAGGGTTTCTGAACAAATAAGAAATAAAATAAGAACAAATCTGAATTTCAGACCAGGGTAGAACAGTTTGTGTGTTATTTATAAAGGGATAGTTGGAACCAGTTTTCATATGTTCATTAGGGGTAGACAGGAAATGACTGTGAACTTTAGATCAAAAAAGATTAAAAAAAAATAAATATTTTTTTCTTTTTTCCTTATTTCCTTGTTTCTGTTTATTTACAGTTTACACAATGTACGCTTTTGTTGAGTCAGCAGACAAATGTATCGTCTCTTTCTGAAGTGTTCTACCGTCACAATGAGACAGAAAACATGTGCAGGGGGGGTGGGGTCCTCTGCTTCGAGTAGGGCCAAAAGAAAAAAAATAAACTTGGCAACACATATCAACCAAAGGGGCCCCGTCCCTCTCCACTGTTAGAAGTGGCAGAGTGGCTTCAGTGTTTAGTCTAAAGACAGAATTAGCTTTTTTTTTTTTTATTATAATGTAACATGCCATTTAAAGGCTTGAAAATTTAGTGGTCATTGCGTGATGTTTGTTGACTAAAGCATCCTAAGACTAAAATATTGAATGTTTTGATCAATACTAATGTCACAACTCAGAGACGTATTTTTATACTACTGCTGTAGCCTACTACATTGGCTCAAAATAAAAATGACCACAGTGCAAAAAGCTGAGGTAGTCCACATGATTTACAGGAAAGGATGCTCACCAATAAGTGGAGTTTTAATCTTACTGAATTTGCCCCATTGGTTTCCCATCAAACATTTTGTGTGTGCTTTTTCTGACAAAACACTTTTTATCTTGAATAACCATCAAACATACATCTGATGCTCAAATAAGGAATACAATGCTCTTTAAGAGACTTTCTGTTACGTTTGAGAAAAAAAGCTAAAGACACTTGTGTTGGTTCATTGGAAGGAGTGGTTAATGTTTGCACTGAGGCATTACACGCTGATGACGGTGGGTCTCCTGATTTCAGTGTGAGCAGAGCAGCACAGATGTGAGGAAAAACTTGAGGTCAATGACCATGCGACGGCAGATGATCAACTGAAATAGAGAACTCTTTTGATTAAAGAGGCCACCACAGAGAAACAGAGCAGGAAAGCTGACAGAGAGAAGCCAAAGTAGTGACTCCAAAAAAACTAATTGTGTAAATTCAGTTAAAATTCAAATATGTTTCAAATTATCTTTTATTAAATGATGTTTAAGTACTTGATCTGTGTTCAAGCCCTCACCCTTTTCTAAGTTAGAGAGGTCTATTGGACAAAGTAAATCCATAGATTACATTGCATCGTCTCATGTGCTCACATCAGTCAATATTATCTTTGCAAAAATGTCATCCCTGCCTTGTGGTCAGTACAACCTCATTAATTGTTAAAATCCATTCAGTCTATTGATGTGGTGTGGAACCAAACCAGACTTCATAGAGCTGTGACAATGGAGGGAGTATAATAGGCTGCACAATATTCCAACATTAATCATCTTTCAGCAGGGAATAAACTGGTGTGACTGTAATAGTTGTTACTTATTTTATGTAAAGCATTTTCTTATGTTATTATTTCTCATCTATTTGAACATAATCACCTCCAAAGGTATGCACCTTCTGTGCTACATTAGATCCAGAATAAGCATTAATGTAATTGTGGTTGTCACTTCAAACGGCAGAAAGCAATGTGGCCAATATTATTTCAGCAGGAATGCAAAATAATTCAGCTACACAAAGCAGAAAGAGTCAAGAGAGCCTGGAAAGAAAAGAAAAAATTGCCACAAAAGCCTGCATATTTTCAGCATGAGCTCATTTCACCTTTCTCATAGCTTAGACGCATATATCCGGCATAAAACCACAGCAAGGCGCATAAATCTCCCAGTAAGGACCGTGTGGGGGATAAGAGCCATGAGTGTGTCATTTGAGCCTGAATCATAGAAAGCCTGGTAAAATAGGCCTAATATTCCAACCCGCCATCTCCCATATCAATCTGTGTGGAAAGGTTTCTGATCCTGGATGAAATCTGCCACGGCAGATGGAAAAGAAATCAGTGCCGATAGAAAGTGAACGGCCAAGTGTTTTAATGAACCCCGGGGTGATGTGGGAAGTCACACTGCTTATTCATCACAAGTTAGAAGATCATAAATGTATCAGTGAAGTATTCATCACTCTTTTCTTGTAGACTATTCCTTATCGGAGGATCCCGTGTAGAAGGAGTGCCCCTTCTGGTTCCTTCTTCGCTCGAGACAACACAGCCAACTTCCTGTCATGGTGTCGGGAGGTTGGAGTTGGAGAAACGTGTTTGTTTGAATCTGAGGGTTTAGGTGAGTGCTTTTTAACACACACAGGATGCTAAAATATTTCAGTATAGGACAGAGTTTTGAAAACAGAGACCACGTAGTCAGGGCATAGTACTCAGATTTCTATCTCATGTGAATAGCCTGATTGTGAATGCTCAGTATCACACAGGTTGGACTGCTTCTCTGTATCTTCTCTTGGGCCCGAAGAAGTCACACCCCCAGACTATTTCATCTCTTTGACATCTACACAAAGTTCATAAGGGCAATAGCGTGTGATGAGAATGGACGAGGTGCACTTCACCAACTGACATGTGACTGAAATAGACATGTTTAAAAACAGAGTCAATCTCCAAAAATAAAACAAAAGAAGCACACACAGAAGGGTGTGAGTTTGTAGGAAAGTAGGCCAACATTATGCAAATGTATCTACATCTGAGAGTAGGACCATTTCTCTCTCAAGCTCTTTTATCTCTGCATCTCTAAATGACTACAAGGAGTGTTGTGGCTAAGAAACATGCTCATCTGGACTAAAATATTGACTTCATGTAGTACAGACTTATGTACAGTATGTGACCCTGTCTTATCTGATGTAACCATAATATTCATACTACACATTTTTGCAGTTTTATCTTGTGTCCAGCCAGGCACAGTTAAGCTATTTGAGCTATGTAAATTATTGCAACGGCCATTTTGCAGACATGTAGCTGACTACTTTCTTTATCCTCTCTTTTTCTTTTTGTCTCTTGTTGGATTCAATTCAGCAGTACATTAACAACTCAAGGTCGGCAATCAAAAAGTAGATTATTCTGTAATGCATGGTGTGGTGTATCACATTTTCTCTACATCTTGTATCCACTTTGTTTGGTCTTGAGGGTTAAATGAGCACATCCACTCTTTTATTAACTGTATCCATAGTAAATGTGAAATGAGTGCAGGACAGTAGAAAACAAACATAAGTGCATGAGGTTCATTTATCTACATTTTACCACTATCCTCCATCACACCACCCCTTTGTCTCAATCATTGCTTTTGTTTTTAGAATATTAGTATCATCAGTAACTTTACAAACAATAATTTAGCACTAATAGTTGTCTCTTCCCATAGTTCTTCACAAGCAGCCTCGAGAAGTGTGTCTCTGTCTTTTACAGTTGGGACGGATCGCAACCAGGTATGGACAGTTTTGTATGAAATTAACGGCACTACTAATGCTGTTAAAATAATTACTAAGGGCAAAAAATAATGTGAAAAGACCAAGTCACAGTTGCAGATCCTCGTATGTTGCTACTGAAGCACATTTGTAAATCTTTCCTTACTAGTATAATTTACTTTTACATGTACATGTTTTAGTCAAGCAAGCATAACTTCTAGCGTTTGATCTGTTTACCTTTTCCCAAGTTCCCAAATACAAAGATCTATTCTTGTGTTCTAGATACAATGTGGAGCCTCCTGGACTCATAAAGTTGGAGAAAGAGATTGAACTTGAAGAGAAAGCACCTCTACCTCCTCCTTCACCTGTTTCCCCCACACAGCACCTCTCCCCATCTCCAGCTTTATCACCTTCCCCCTCCCCATCGCCGTTCCCCACTCCTGCCAAAGTCACTTCCAGCAAGAAAAGCACAGGAAAGCAGTTGGATGACGCAGTAAGTCCTCACCTGACAGTGGTTGTTTCTTTGCTGTACATTATCTGTATTTTGATTTATGTATGTTTCAGGTACGGCACATTGCTGATGACCCTCCCTGCAGATGTCCAAACAAGTTCTGTGTAGACAGACAGTCGCAGGGTCGATATCGTGTCGGAGAGAAGATGCTCTTTATTCGAGTAAGTGTACTTTTGATATTAACTAATACTTGGCTTATGTCCATTTTGTTCAAACATTAAAAGCAGATTTTGAAAAACAAAGCAAATGGTAATAATCAAACACAACAAAACAGACAAGCAATTCTTCTATGCATCTATTATGCATACTAAGAGGTGGGTTCGTATCCACAGGGGGAGATGATATTTGGTCTGGCGTTGGAATAAAGTAATTTCTTGTGTTTGGAGTGGCTGTCTTCATTGTGAGATCTCATTTACTAATAATTGTATTCTGGTAATAATCCGTCTTCAGCCAACCATTATGTGGTTTTCTGATATAAATGCCCACACAAGGGAAATATATAATTGCTATAAAATAAAATCAGGTTGGACTTGCCAGGGACTGGATTGTCCCTAAAATGAGGAACAAATGATACTGTAGAAAGGTGATACTGTAGAAAGGTAAATGAAGACTAATACAGATTACAGAAGCAGCATTGGTCCCCTGGGATTGTGGTTACTTGGCAACACACAACCAGTATTCACACCTCTAAAATGTGATTCATGCAGATGGTATGTTAAGGATGTTCAGACATGGGGAGGAGGAAGGTTAACTCTTGAATGTCCTCTGCTGTCAGCACATTACATTGCAATCCCTGCACAAAAGTCTTATCTAATTTTATTTAAACAAAGCACAGCACTGACATATACTGGCTTATAATAAAATAACATTATGAATGTGTGTTTGATGCACTTTCATTCTGTAAATATATCTTCATTGTGTTGCTGAGCAACCAAGGACAAATGGTGGGAAGCTCGCTTTGTTGGTCCAACACAATACACATTGCTTAGCCTTGCCTTTTTAGAGTGATTTTCATCCAAATCAGAAATCACAGCACAATATCATTAGTGAAAAACAGGTGTCATTTTTAACAGAGCAGAAATATGTACTTATCAGTAAAAGTATAAATGAAGTTGGTGGTAACTACCAAATTAGCTGAGGGCGACCCTAGACAGCAATCTTCCCTGTAAATATGCTTTCAATTAAAATCCACAGATAATCTGACTTTCAAGCAGCTGTTACTCAGAAAAGGCATGAAACCAGAAGCATTGTCACTGTCTCTGTCCATCTGTGTGGTGACTCTCAATGTCAGACATTTGACCTTTATCACGAGAGACCTCCCCTTAGAGCTTGTGCCATAAATGACATTCTTGTACCTTCAACACAGGGGCAGGGTAATGTCCTGATGTTTGTGAAAATTGCTGTCCCAACTCGACCAAGGGGCTGCTGTCCTTCTCTCAGTTGCTGAGGAGGTAGTCGCCTCCAACAAGGGTCTTGTCCCAGAGCAGCATGATTGAAACCCTTCTAAATCACACAAGGTCATTAAATCTACGCTCACACCGCCCGAAGGCCTGGAGCCGCTGATTGGAAGGGTTGCTCCAGCAGTGGCCTGTAGATTGATTTTGTTAAGAAGCTTATAAATGTTGAATGTTATGCTGCTGCAGGGCAAGAAAGCTCATATCAGGCCAAAGTGAGGTGACAATCTCATGAGATAGTTTACCTTTAAAAGATTTTAAAAGACTTTTCTTTATCCCCCCCTATTTTTTGTTATTTCTGATAAAGAATACTTCTGAGCTTGTTGAACTATGTACTGTGTTAATGAGGTTTTATGTGTGTTGGCTCTAGGGAACGCAAATGTCTGCGCTTCCTTAATGACTTCCATTCTTTAGGATGAATGTTGTGGTTCATTGTTAAAGCTGAGGGAAAATAAATAGATAAAAGATTAACAAAGTTTTTAATTTAAGTCAAATGCATAAAAAAGAATTGGTCTTTGCATTGTGAAATGTGAGACCAGAAATCAACCAGTGGGATCAGTTTGGTTGACATGGCATTAAGTGGATGGGAAGCTTTCACCCACATCAGTCCAAATGCTTGACATCAAAGCCCTTCTTAACTGTTCATTCAGGTTCAAAGCTCCATTAGCGAAATGACATAAGTCTTGTAGAAGGAAGTGCGTGCTTTCGACACAGCATGAGAAGTGGGTTTGTAATCCTTCTTTTGTGGCTTTGTTCCTTTATCTGCAGATGCTGCACAATAAGCACGTTATGGTGCGTGTAGGAGGAGGCTGGGAGACCTTTGAGAGCTACCTGCTGAAACACGACCCATGCCGCATGCTTCAAATCTCTCGAGTGGAGGGAAAGATGTCCCCCATCAGCAGCAAGTCCCCCAACATCAAGGACCTAAGCCCTGACAGCTACCTGGTGGTGGCTGCAAACTGTCGTGGGAAAAAGTGAGCAGTGCAAGAGAGACTGGATTGTGGACAAACTTCTCAGTGGACATCCAGAAATGCCATCATTTTGTCAAAATAAAGAGTTGTACATGTACAGTGTGTAATTTTACAATGTTTTAGTTTAGTAAATTGTTTTTAGTCTTAATCATAACATTAGAACAAAGGTGGTGTAATTTTTATATTTTATTTGCTAATTGACTTTGCAATAGCCTATATATATATATATATATATATATATATATATATATATAGGCTATTGCATATATATATATATATATATATGTATATATATATATATATATATATATATATGTATATATATATATATATATATATATATATATATATATATATATGTGTATATATATATATATATATATATATATGTGTATATATATATATATATATATATGTATATGTATATATATATATATATATATATATATATGTATATGTATATATATGTATATATATATATATATATATATATGTATATGTATATATATGTATATATATATATATATATATATATGTGTATATATATATATATATATATATATATATATGTATATGTATATATATGTATATATATATATATATATATATATATATATATATATATATATATATATATATATATATATATATATGTATATGTATATATATATATATATCTTTTAGTTTGTTTATTTGGTTTAACACATGATGCACTGTCTAGTAGGATCTCCAAAGAGCAAACAGCTTTGTATTGTAAATATAGTCTTTGATTGTTTGCATTTTCTTTTTTTAATGCATATGTAATCATTCCGATTAATCATACTACTTTTTGTAACGGTGTAACGACAATCAATTTCCAATAAGTTTAAAATGAATTTCCCAATCTTTCATTTGTTGTACTTTACAGCCCTCTAGTGGCGGCAAAATGTTTTCTAGATAAATGGATATTTGCTGGACTTTATAAATCGTATAATTCAATGAACTGTCCACGATTGTTGGCCTATATGTTGATAAATGTTGATGTGTTGAAGTTTTATATTTCAATAAAAAAAAATAAAAAAAACGCTTTATTTTACTATTGTGTTAATTATTTGTGCACTCAAAATGGCTACAACTGTTATCTTGTTATGCCTCAAACCTATTGTCTGCGACACCTCCGTTTAAGAGGTGTCATAGTCAACAACATAGTGCAGTATCAGGAGCACTACTGTGTTTATGAAAATGAGAATATTCTGCCTATTATTTGTCATGTAATAGAAATCTAATTCTTTCTAGCTAAATATTTTTTTAGTAAACGTAGTACTGGCACATGATACAAGAACAACACTCAATAGTAGCAGAAATGTAATTTATTGAAGCAAATAACATTGGCTATATCTGTTGAACTACAAAATGTCAAGAGCACCAGAAGCATTTAAGGATCAAGTGACAGCTGTAAGAAATGCACTCAGTGAAGCAGGTTCTTCTATATAAACTGTTCCTTTCTCCTGTTTTGGTTATAATTGACAAGTCTCCACAAATAGAAAAAACTGTTGTTGTGTCTCTTATATGGCAACTCACAAGTTTAAGCAGACATACATTGTATAGTATGCTAACATTACAAGAGCTTCAAACAGAGGGAAAGAAGCTCATTTAAAAGGTGCAATGCTATCCACGGAGTATCCAAGTCCAGCTCTAGACTAGACTGTTTTCAACAGTATGCAGATATATCCTGTGCTTACTAAAGGGATTCCCATAAGACAAAATCACACTGTGCTAAATAAACACTATGAAAACCCTTTTGTATTGTGAAATTACTGGGTGATTTCAAACTCATCCAGCAGTAAGTCCACTTTTTTAGTAAACATAAACTGGGGTTCTTTTTTAAAAAGGAAAAGTAATAGCGTTTTGTGGTCATGTACAACACTGGCCAAGCAGTACCGTATATTGTTAATGCTTCAATAGAAACATGTTAATGCTGTGTCAACAGGCAGAAAAAGTTAAATCCGTTGTTAAATAAAACAAACACAATAGGATATGAATTTGTTTGCACTTCATAACTGCACTCCTCACATGAAAGGAGATGATTGCATAACTTGGCAACAGGGGAGAAACTTCATCAACTTTCCTTTGTGGAAAATGCATAATAGTATTAAATAGATGAATAATAATTTATAAAATGGACAGTAGATTATCTTCCTTTATATTTCAAGTTGAGTTTGCAGCATTTACTTCATATACTTTGACATTCAGAATAGACTTTATATTTTGCCATCCGACCGTTCAGCCCACCTGCCACTGAAAGATATAAAAAGATATTACTTTAATCCAGTCTTTCAGAAGTTCATTAACACATAACAGAATTATCACAAACCTTTAGCCCACCACCCCCAGAGACAGAGGTCGTCATCGTCTGTTTTTCAATCTCCTCCTGTTTTTTCCTTTTCCTCTCGACTGCTTCTGGATCTTTGACACCCCTGTATGCGATCTGAAAGAGAAAAAAGGGAGGGATTTAACCATTTTGTGCATTAAAAGACTGAAAAAAAACAGCTCTAGAAGCAAAGCCTCATAAAAAAAGTGAAAGCCAAATAAGGCAAGTGCGTGGGCTCCTCTCATTGCAGTGCAGAGAAGTAAAGAGACTGTGGGTTAGAATGCTGGAGAGTAGTAGTACATGAAGTTTGAAGGGTGTAAATCCATTCCTGTCAGGAAACAGCAATGCGACTGTGTAAACAAATATCTTAAAGGGGAGGTTTTCATTGTGGTTTACATTTACTCACCTCATTGCCACTTTTGTTGTGTTCTTATGGATTTTCAAGTGTCTTCTCTGTACAATAAAACATGCACCTTTCAGTCTAATGAAAGATGCATAATTACTGGTAAAAACTCACCAAGGTTAAGGCATAAACACTAAAAGATTATTAGTCTAAAGTGTTCCTCATTTATTAACAAAACACATTCTAGCCCAGTATAAGCTAATATGTTCTCTAAAGTTACATAAATGTCGTTTGTATTCCAAAATACACCCAACGTAAAACTGGGGGACTGATTCTGAACGTCAAAACCTACAAAAATACTGCATTATATTTTCTGTAAAAAAAACTCCTGTTGACAATCCAGTTTCTAAAAATACTACCCCCTTTGATAATATTTAATCACCATCTTCCATCCTTTGCATGTGTAGGATTTGGGCAGTGTAACCCTCAGCTACGTTCAGATATGGCCGTTCTCCCACTGGTCAGGGGAAAACGACAGGATGGACTAAGTTTAAACGAACACGCCTCTGGATATCCTGCTTGTGTGCTTTTAAGTACAAAAGTAAACCTCGCCAACGCGATCTAAGCCAGTTGTACTCATGTCTGTACAGAAAACATGTCACTCACCTCTTTCTGTCTCTTTTCAGCGGCCTCCGCTAATTGTTGTCTCCTTGTCTCCTAAAAACACAGCAAAGATCAGTAGGAGGGTCTATTATTGGTGCCAGGCCGGCCTATAACATATGTTACATGCCATTAGCACAAACTAAACTCTTTGTAAAATATTAAATACAATTTATTTATGTCAATACATTTCTTAACCACTGCATTGTTTATAAATACTTTCTAATAAAACATTCTCTTTACTCACGGGATCCGGAGTCACTACAACGTCGTCCGCCGCTCCTCCAAAGCACGGTAAACACATCCCCATTCTTGACAGTTTGCTTCAGATAACAAAAGGCAACGTTGAATTTAAAGATATAAACTAACTAGATAGAGCTAGGGCTATCTGCTATCTAAAAAGCGGGGTTGCCCGTTTGGACTCGCAGGGCTCTAAATAAGGCAGCTTCTCCTCCCAACAGCGGCTTTGGGCTCGTATAGCATTAGGCACCGTTAGCTAGCTGTCACGGTTAGCATTATCGACGGTCATTATAGCTTTATAGACTAGCTATCTCCGAGCCACAGCTTATCGCCGCTAGTTCCAAGCTTTGGTCATTTAGGGAATTAGTTTGTTACTTTATTCCACACCTCTTTTTTATACGGCCTGGCATCTTATATATATTTGCGTCAAATGTTTAACGCTATAGCCTATTTTATGCCTGGGTTGTTTTGGTCCGCTTGCTGGAATGGGGTGTGTTTAAAAACACAAAATTGCTTGCATTTCTTTCTAACTCCAAACACAAAGCTACACAAGCTATTGTGCACAATTGTCGTCAGTAACGTTTAAGAATGACAGATGATATGACAATAACGCAACAAAAACTAATATTATAACATATATTATCTTCAAGCTACATTCTGTTCTTGAATATAACTCAAAAAAGACTTTGGACTGGAGTAACCGGTCCAACCCTAATTACTGCAATCAATGTTCTAACCGCACCACCTTGTGGCGAAAGGGTGGAACTATCGCCATGGTAACCGCTGCGTCGCATCACGCCGACTCGTTCCAGGCGAAAGTGGCCTAAACAAACGTCCCTCTGCATTACACTCGGCCTCTGTTTTAGTAGTCTACTCAAAAGTAAGTCGAACTCAAATAAAGGTTTATTCTGGCTGTTGAGTGACCACCAATCTTGTAATGTAGCCTGCTTTTGTTGCATTTTGTTTTCCTCTGTGAGCTGTTTACACGCCCCAACAGCACTTTTTGCGTAGCCCAAACAAATGTGTATTCTAGTACGGTGAAAGGTTTACAAATACAATCAACTAGCTAAACGTTGTTCCAGAGGGACATAAGTGTGTAACAAATATGATTTTATTTGTGAAAGTATTCATTCAGCCTTGTTTTCCATGATAAGCCTAATTAGCTTACATATTATACCTTTAACCCACGCAATCCCTCTGGTTATAAAAGTTCCTTTTAATTTTAATTATTTTAATAAAAAGTTTCCAAATTAATGAGAGATAGTAGCTCCTCAGTTTCCTGTATAGTTTGATGGTTCAGCTCCATGTTTGGGAAGGTTGTATCTTTAAAGGCTGCACTTAAATAAAACACCATTTTGCAGAAAACTTTTCTCTTCTGACATGATATGTGAAAAAACGTTTACTAAATATTCTTTCTTCACACTTACTCTTATTCATACCTTTTTTTTTTTTTTACAAAAAAGCAAATTTAAAAAGTTTTGATGTCTGTCAGCATATTAAGTAAACATGTAAGGTAAAAACAGCACTAGGATTAATTGTACTATTGTCAAATGTATGTGTGTGAGGTCCTTACAGCACTTCTGTCCAGTCAATACTGTCCGAATCAATAGACTTGAGAGTTTAATGTTGTATCATGCTTCGTCTTACAAAACTCCACCCATTCATCTTGTCTGCACTGCCCGGCTTTTTCACAGCTCAGCGTGCAGCACAGTTGGGATGGCAGCCACATGAAACTGCACATCCCTCTCTAGGTTTATAAGTTTAGACAAAAAACTCGCCTGATTTATGGGGGATTTTCAGTAATTGACAGGTGAATACTATGGAAGCCAAAGCCTCGCAGGCTCTGGGCAGCTCCTCAGGTAGGATGACAATTAACTTTTAAAATTTATTATGTTTTATGGTACAATTGGCCTGTAAAAAATCATTGAAGCTGCAGTTATTAGAGCTTTCACATTTTTGCTGATTAAGAGAGGGTTTATATTCAAAAGGCATACATAGTGTTTAATATAAAATACTTGTTGGTTTATGAGAACATAAATTTAGCCGAATATTTAATATATATAATGTATACAATACATATATAATATATGTTTTATGATTGTCTTAACTAAATTAACTGGTCAATGGAGTTTTTTGAGATAAACACGCTGCTCCTTTTTTGTTTATGACATGAGAACATACAGTTTCTTCTTAACTAGAACAATAATTACACTGGACATTTGTCCTTCTAGTGAATAGCATTTATTTATTCTTGCCATGGCTCCACAGCTTTCAGAAATGCATGTTTAAATCTACTGCCTTGAAAGTGTTTTTTCTTGCAATTTAATGATCTATCCAATACATGTCTGCATTGGCTTTTATTAGCTGCTTCAAATTGTCATCAGCCCAGGGAAACATGGAAACGGCAAAATGATGGAGCTATGTTCTGTAAGCCCTATTAAAAAGCTAACAGGCCTTTCTTATTTGTGTTGATCCATGTGGATTAATGTTCAGTGGTGTGCAGAGGCACTTGGAGCTGGGCAATGAAGCTCAGTCAAGGCCTTGGGCATTAACACTCTGTACAGTAGTCACACACTTTATCTCAACATTTGATTTTTTGTAACAAAAGACTCGCTCATATATTTGGTCAATAAATTATATCCCAAAGAAGATAGCGTCATGAGGAGAGGTTTCCCAAGAATAATGACACATCACTATGCAGCTTCTAAAACAAAAGAGGTTTAATCTATTTTTTGCTGAGCCTAGAATAAGGAGCCTATAAATCACCTCTCATACCTTCATTTTAATATTCCACACACAGTCCACACAGCATCTTAAGGTAATGTCACAATTTCACTTTTGATGTTTCAGTAGCTTCAGTCTTTAATGACCTTTTTAACAAATAAAAAAAATTGTGTTTCTATGTACACATACACACACATATAAATATATATATATATATATTTGTGTGTATATATACGTATATATATATATATGTATATGTATGTATATGTGTATATATATATATATATATATATACTAGGACATTTTAATAAAAAACCTTTGCTGTCTTAAGTGAACATTGCTGACTAATGTAAGTTGTTTTAGAGTAGCCTACTGGGCTGCACTGCAGGTTTAAGAAGTCTTAATGTTTTGGAAATGTTGCAGCATAATGCCTCTTAGATTGGTGCTGACATTGTGTTAGCTGGTATGTAAAAACACTAATGCCTTTTTTATTTAGTTAACAAGTGGCTTATAGATGATGCTTACCTCAAACCAAATTACATTTATTTCCTGACCCACTGAAATGTCTGAGCAAAGTGTTTATAAACATGCATTTATTAAATTACATTTGTCTATACGTATAAAGGTAGTATTTGTAGCTACAGAGTAGTAATTTAATATAATGACAGTATGGATCATATTAATGTTGCTCATCAATGGTTAATGCAGCAACACTTAACTCAATGAGAGAGCATTGTAATGAGTCTTGAAGTGCTGTTGTTTAAATAAATGATCATTTTCCAGTGAACAGAAACAGGACATACCTACTCATCAATGGATCTACCTCAGGACTGTAGCTATTGCACTCACAACATGTAGCTGTAAAAGGACAGAGACATATTGAACTTTCCATGTCAGTTTTTTCTTGCATAGTATTTTAACACTTGACAATAAGCAAATTCTAAGTCAACTGTTTGAAAGCTTAGATATTGTGCATATTGTCAGCACATTGTTATTAAATTGCAAAGCTTTATAATTATTCATTGTCTATGTCTTTTCTTTTCTGATCTGTTAAAGAGAGTTGTCAGCGCTGTAGAAGAGACATACCTCTGATGACCGTGAGTCATAATTGTTTGGATGCAGAGTCTTGCCCTGCGGCTCTGGCTCTGCACAGATGATGTGTGTGAAAGCACAGTATTTATCACCATTTGCAGTGACTTTTTTATTGTAAACAAATAAAAATATGTGGACTTGTGTCAATCCTGTGTAGAGAACTAACAGGCTTAACAATCAACATCTTTAGGTAACATGAATAACACTGCATTAAAACACATTGTTTTAAGAGTCACTGTTAAAATGTACAACTCAACTCTATTGAATGTGTGTATAGAATGAAATGGAGTTCTTCTAAATACCAGGTGATAAATCAAGTGAGTCAAATACTCTTTGAAATTTGATCATTTAGGTGGATGTAGTTTTATCAAACCGTGGTTAAGAGGAATAGAGGGAGAAAGAAAAATCTAGTTCATGCTCATAAACAATATGTTTCTTTATATTTTAATGACATTCTTTTCAATTAAAAAGTAGGTGTTTTTGGACAGGGTAGATACTAATTCTACTAATACAATTCTGGAGAGTCGGATGTCGCTGTAAACTGTTGGTTGGCTTATTCTCAGACGATGTGCAGTCACTATCAGCCAAACGCTTGACTGGTCAAGTAAGACTTTATGATTTATATTAAAAAAACCTTCTGTTTTGTGATGCCCTTTTTTCCGATGAATTATGTTTTTTGTTCCTCACAAAAACATCAAAAATGTAGTTCAAATCTGTAAGGGAACCCATCTTAGACTGTTGTGCTGTAGTTCTGAAACTATTGAGACATGTTTAGTGATGATCATTTATTAACTTGACCTAATCAGATGAAATGGATACAGAAAGTCATACAGTGTGCTATTTTCCATCAGTGTCATGTATCACAGGGTAAAAGGAATTTTAACAAGCTGTTAAATATGTATGAGCAACATGAGAGAAGAGCTGGACATCAGTTACAAACTACCATTACAGAACTGTTTCACCAAATAAAATTAATGTTTTTAATGTAAATTTCCTTAGCAACTGACTGGCTCAATGTGTTTTGCAGGATCATGTCGTCAACACAACTCTATGTATGTGCCTCTGCTTACGAGTGGGACCTCTTCTGGAGGCACCAAACACACTCCCATAAATGTCAGCCTCAGTCATTCGATGTCCTGGAGCTCCTCTGCTGCCAACAGCCTCCACTCTGCGGCCACAGACTCAGACAGCGAACAGCACTCAGGTGAATCAATGAGCTAAGCATCCAACCAGGGTAGCTGGCATTTGCCTCCACGCCCCAGATATCTGCCTGAACATTAGCAGGTTTGTCTGTGAAGAGTCACTGTAAAACGAACCACCCTCTGGAGACATGGTCAGTCCTAGACAACTACTGGATGACAAAACATATTTTGTTTATAAAAGGATACATAGATGCCTTCAACAAAGGTTTTCATTTTGATTTTATGTTTTTACGTTTATTTATGGCTTTTGTCAGAAGCCTTAAACATTTATATTTAATTTCAAAGAAACGGTAACATTTTAGCTTATTATACAAAACCTTAATCTCATAAAAATAAGTACCTTCAAACTCATTTGGATGGTTTCCCAAAATGAAAAAGTTAGAATAACCTTTAAAACAGGCACAATGCACCCAGCTCATCAGACAATTTGTCGAAGAACACACATGGCCTGGTAAACAGATATTGAGACGTCATTGTCCTGTGTGCGGTTATAGCAGTGCACTTGCAAACAGCCTTATACAGGGTACAAATCCTAAAAAGTTACTTGTTTTTTCTTTAACAGATCTGTGTGCTAAGCCAATATAGGAGCTGTAGGATACCAGTCTAACCACCAGGTGGCAATATGTTACTTACTAAATCCTGGCTCCCTCTGCAGCACTATTATCTGACCTATATCTCAGAATTAACAAGCAGCAGCACCAGAAGCGATCAAATATTTAACAGGGATGGTACTATATGCTCCGTTGTTTATCATTCCTACGTCCAGTGGTGCAACAAATGCATTTGTCCGGTATCCTCAATTTATCCTCCTCCAAAAAGACCCTTGAAGCGGTGGGAGGAGGAGAGGCGTGCTGAAACACCACAAAGCAGATGGTATTTGCATCTACGACAGATGCCAGACTTGTCCCCAGAACTCATCACACGCAGAGATTGATCGGAAATAGCCGGACCGCAAACCAAACATTGTGACTAAAACTGGGAAAATGACCACACCACAATGATGTCAGCAAATAAGATTACAACCAGTGGAGCTGACAAAGGTCTGCTGGTCTGTCTGCAAAAAATACAAGACCAAGGCCAACATATTGATAACAAGACCACAGGGAGATCAGATAGTGCTAATCGTATCAGTAAATTTAGTTAACATGATATAGTACATATATATTACCTGTTTATTTGTCAAGGTCTTCAAGTTAAAACAGAATGCAGTTGACCATAAAGACGCTTATGGAGTTAATGTGCCAATAACATCCTTTTTCTTTTTTTGAACTTGAAATTAACTTAATGTAAAGTCTGCAAAGATTAACTGAGGAAGCACTTTAAAGAAAAAGAAAAAATAATGAAGCCCCACTAGTCTAATAAAGTTTGCTCAACAATAAAACTTAATTTTATTAAACACAGTATAATCCTTGCATAGTAAAAAACTATTTAAATATTTCTTAACTATTTTCCTTTTTTTTTTTTGTTGACTTGCATGTTTTTGGGTCTAGAGTGGAAACTTGCATTACTAACCTGTTCATCAATCAAGTATTATGTCTTTAACAATCACATATTTAAGTCTCTTCCTCCTTTTGTGGCATGGACAAGAGGGTTTCAGGGAGCATAGACCACAGACAATCACAGGTCACAGCAGACTAAAACATTAGTTTTGGATAAGCCACGGGACTCTGGGGAGTGGGGCCAAGTTTGTTTACTATCAGAGTGCACTTTTATCTTCAACACTTCAGCAGTCTGTCAGTACAGCTGAGCCAGGGGCTGTGTAGAAGACAGTGAGCTGCAGTATTGATTGTGTGGAGTATTTCTCATGGTCCCGTGGCTTGAAAAACAGACTTCTACAAAACGGAGGCCTCTCCTAAGAGAAATAGCTACTGTAACAACTTTTTTTTTTTATATCTCCTTTCAAAATTATGGCACCTATTTAACTTAACACTTTTACATGGGATATGTTCGAGGTCAGTCAGACCCAAACAGTGATGTCCCATTTAAAGGAGGCAACAAAGTAGGCTACATATTTCATCTTTGCCCTAGTTGTGTCCTGCGTGTGTATATTGGCCTAGTTATGATCGAGTTGAAGTCTATATTTATTGTGACTTGAGGACTTACAGAAGCTCAATAAAGACTGATGGCTGAATCAATAGTTGCCCTTGTAGGTCTATTTGTGGCGTGATAATTTTCCGCAGCTTATTTGGAGTCAGTAAATCAGGACGGAGATGGACGTGTCCATCTCAGGACCTCCCCTGCTGCCCCGTCGCTATGACAACAGCCGTGGACCGCGGAGGAGGCGGGATGAGAGAAGCTGAGACAGGTGTTGCTGGGCTTTGCGCATCAACGCCAGTGATCGCGTTTGGCAGGATGGGAGCTGCGAAAACACCTACGCAAGCCCAGCATAGTTTCCCATGTTTTCTGCCTTTTGGTTTTACGGAATAGAATTAGCGCCGGGAGGCAAGTGACCGTCGCAATGGTGCACCACTCGGGCTCCATCCAGTCCTTCAAGCAGCAGAAAGGTTGGTAGGAAACATGACAGTGTAGCGTCCAGTTGTTGTGTGAAGTGGTCGAAGTGAGTGCGAGCCATAGCGACTTTTCCGTGTCTTGTTGAGTTTGGGGTGTGAGAATGCACTTGCTGTAGCCCGAAAGGTGACGCAGAGTTTGGGCTTTTAACCTTCTTTTCCTTTTACGAACGAAGTCTGTTTCTTTTTCTCTCGGAAACGTGTGCCTCTTTGCGTTATGTTCATACCTTTGTGCGCATAAAAACAACCGGCTAAGTTACTTCAAATGCTGCACCTGGCTACGGTAACAAAGACCATCTTTATAATTCCAGCAGTGCTTTTTTTACTAACTCAGAGTGATTTGAAGTGCACTTAAAGCTACCTATTTGTCCATTAGCCATCTAGAGCCACGATGTTGTGTTTTGAAGGCAACATTTTATGGAGATTCAGGACATATTAAATAAAATGTTTTAAATTCTACCTTTAAACCTACTTCCAGATCGCTTCTCTAAAAACCCTTTAAGGCTACATTTGTCCAAACCTGCTGTTAGTTGTGCAAGTCACTTAGAAACAGAACCAGCCATAAGTGTAAAACAAGCTATGTGTGGACGATATGAGCATGTCCTCACCAATGTATTATTTCTAAAGAATATATACAGGGCCACTTTGATTTAGTATGGAACATTAGGACTTAAATTATCCTTTACATTTAACAGTGAATGCAGAAAAACATGGACATACTTTAGTCTAATGGGCACTAGTAATGTCTGAAACCTTCATAAAAGCCATCATACTTGTGGGTCATTTTCCTACCATTTTCTAAATCTAATCTGTGCTGTCGGCAGCAGTAACATGAATCTTTGAAGGCAGGACATGTTTTCAGCAGAGGCAATGCCATAAACATAACACTTTCTGCAGTTTGGAAGTTTCTGATATAAAAAATATAATAAGACGAAGAACACTTTCACTTTGAGATCACCAGCTGGAATATAGACACCTCACACTACACCACTGCCCAGTATTGATTGTAGTGCTTCTTTAACGATATTTATGTGTCTCTATGTTTAGCAGAAAAAAGTGGTGGTTGAAGAGGTTAAGGTTAAGGTTAAAAAGTAGCATTTTCTGTTTTCAGAGGGGGTGAAGGGGCCTCTCATTTTTTGGTATAAGATTTCAAAATGGCAGCCCAATTATAAGTTCATCTAGGCTACATCTACTGGCCTTCTTTAATTATGATGGAGATATTTGAAAGAGATGTGGAGAGTAGAGTTTAAACATTCATAGTGCTGGCCCATTTATCTGTAGCAACTTCTCAAATGTAATCTTGTTTTGGTTTCGTCCTGCTATGCATTATTAAAATGTCATTATATTGTTGGAAGCCTTATTGCCATACTAATGATGTGATAATGCTTCTTCCTAAAGTCAGTGGGTTCATTTTCATTTTGATATTATCTATGTAAATTTAATTGAAAGTGCCGCTTTACCAGTTACAGATATTATAGAGAGATTATAAGATTGAAATGACATGATTGTGAGGAGCATATATGTCTGAGGAGGTCAATATATGCAAAAAAATTTAAAGTCTTTCTCTTTAAAGAGAAAGGTCATCGGCATTTTGAAATGAGGGTTTGAAGGAAAAAAAGTTGGGAAAACAATGCTATATTTAGTTGCATTGCATAGAGATGGCAACAAACAAAATGCAAATGAATCATGCTCACAGAACAAGATGCAGCTATATGTGGAAAAACAGCATTAATGAAAGTAAAGAGACTGTATGTGTTTTACTCAGGCTTGTGTGAGTGTGTTTGTGTGTCCATCTGTAAACCTCGACTTGCACAGTCCTGAGCAGGCCACCTGTCCTCTTATGCAAGAGAGCAGATGGATTTATAGATACACATATCATTTACAAGACAGATTTGAGGAGTGTTGCGGCATTATCTGTGATTTAACAGTGAGATACTAAATATAAATACAATATTAGTTTATCTGAGACAAGGTAATCCATACTGTGTGAAACCAGCATGCCTTGAAGATAAAAGATGGAGGAGTTTGTGTATCGTGCGATCTTGCTGCTTTAACACATTTGCAGTCTTTAAATAGTAGGTGCTCGTTTTGTTGCTAGGTTATAAGAACAATGCAGTTCTGCCTCAGACCAAACTTAATCCACATTTGGTCAAGAATACAAAAAAACTTTTAATCTATATGTGTTTCTGTTTAGTGTAAACAGTGGAATACCGACAGATACAGCTAAGGCTTTCCACTAAATCCAATGACGTAGAAGAAATCACAAACAATCCGGGGACAGAAGGAGATCATGTGACGTTAAAGGAATGGGGAGAAAAATAGAGATAGGAAAAGGAAGATGTTTAATCTGATCAAATGAAGCAATCAAAAGCCGTGCCAGGGTTGTATAACAGGGTACTGAACTCAGAGTAAAAAGTGCCATCTGCTCAGAGGTGTGTTCATGGTCAGACTGGACAGCACGTGACAGATGGAAAACAACAGCTCTATCTGCCCACTCTGACATTAAGACATTAAGTACCTCTGCAATATTGCGTTATATTTTCTGTCCAGATTCCATCATCCCATTTCATCCAATTGGTGAACCGCTGTTAAGGTCACCTGACACTGATCTTTTAATTAGACATCATTTACTCTCAGGTCAAATCAGTTGGAGGTTACTGGAATAAATAGTTCCCTCATTAATTACAGCAGGCTGTATGTCATTGCATCCATGTCAAGTTATTCTACAATGTGTGCAAAAGACTAAAAATGACCAATCCCTACACCTTAAATGGTCATGAGACAGGCTTGTTTATTTATTCTTCCTATTGGTTATTCTGTGCCCACCCCAGCTGTGTGGTTCGTGAGGTGGGGAGCACCCTGGAGAATAGCTTGTTAATAACAGATCTGACACCATTTATCTCTCACATTCATTTAGAGGCTCCAGTTTGCCTAGTCACAGTTAAATGTGTTGACGTCTAGAGTGAGTGATTTTTTTGCAGGAGATTTGATTTGATTTAATGACAACTTAGGAAGGTTTTACAGACCACTGTTGTTATTTTAGTATCTACTGTATGAAGCACTTGTACATGCATAAAAGGAAACACTCATAATTTATATCCTCAGTCACTGAATTTAGAAATAATACTGGTGCCTGTGGGAGTAACCATGCCACTTCACGATACAAGTGGAATATTCAATAGCTCTTGATGAAGTCGCTCTAAACAGTGTGGTGTCTGTTTGTTCTTTGATTTTGCGCCAGGCAAAGGATGAAATGCACTCTAAATTGCTTGAAGAAAAAGTAAAACCTTCCCTCACTCCTGCTTTCACGTGATAATTCTTTATAAATGCACGGCAGCAGTGATTTGGACTGCTCACTTTCTATGTTTGACTGTTCCCTTGAAATGCACTCTGAAATAAAAAAGACAACACGGATGTAAGTTGTGCCTATAAAAGTCTTGTTGCCGGATGTTCATTGGTTAAAATCTGTGACGCTGAAAGTGCTATGAAAGTGTATTCAACATGGATGAATAATTAAAGTTAAGAACGAGGCATGATGGAAAACCCACTGACCCCAATTCACTGTTACTGTGCTTCACTATTTCAGAACTATTACAGACTGTTGGGTATCATCATATTTGAAGCATTTCTTATATTTATCACATAAAGGGTTGATAGCTTTAAAACCAAAAGACTGTTCTTCTTGCTGCTCATGCCTTTGAAATGTAGTATCTGTATATGTTTATGAATCACATTTAAGCATTAATTGACTTGGGTAAGATAGCCTGCTCCAAAGGTGTTCATGGTCTGTTCCACGGTACCATCTGGGAGGGTTCCTGTTGAAAGCATTTGCCAAAGGGCAGCCTAATTGAACATTTTCTGCTTTTCCAAAATAACAACTATATTCTCAGTTTATTTTTAATTGGGACACCAGTGTTACTGAATACAATAATATAGTAATGTTATTATTTTTATTGAAAAGATTTAGTTTACTTCATTAATGTTTGACAGAAGCACACAACCAACTTAATAAATGCATCATTACGGAGCATGACCTTCCCTGCAGCTAGTCCAGCTCCCAATGGGACAAGTCGAGTGGGTGTTTGTGAGAGGACATGGTGGCCGATACGGCTCTGTGTCAGGCTGCGGCACGTAACTTCAAAGCTGTTTTCTCTGCATCAACACACAACCCTCTGCAGCTTTGATCAGTTTTTCTCAGTCTATGTTTGTTTTCATGGGTTTTCACTTCTTGTGCTCAGAAACTTGGTGACAGCTCACACACATGCGAACGAGCGTGCGCATACAGCCCATGCAAACGGACAGGATTAACTATCTCCTCAATAAACCTGTTTTAGCCAGTGCACAACAAGATTAAGCACTGGATTTCACATTAGACAAACCCTTTATATATTTGTTCTTAACATAAGGCACAACTTCTGACGCTGGGCCAGAGTTCAAAAGCTTTAAAGCAGACCACTGTCACATGACATACCATTTATTAGACCAGCAGCTTTGTTTTTCATTCTAAAATTTCTATTGAAGTAATTTAACTCTGCATGAAGCTGCCCAATTTCTCTTTTGGGACTGTTGTGCTCTGCCACAACAGGCTTATTAGGTCTCTCAGCTCAGACGCACCGTATCATCTCAAACAAGCTGGTCCTTGCTGGTGGCTTTTGGGATTAGTTAACCCACATTGAGCCCAACAATAAGCACCATTTTGATCCAATACTGTTGAGCTGTTTCCATTGTACGGATTGGTCTATTGGAGAGAAATGTGTGGCTTTAGAAAAGGCAAATGCAGTCTTAAGACCAGGCAACAGAACATTTAGGTTTCAAAGCTTTCACATAAAGCATGTCATCTGAAGCTCAATAAATCAAAGGCTGTTACCTAATGACCTATAAACACTGCGTTCTCTATAATGTCACACCACATGTAATTGCTGCCATAAGCATTACAATAGGCAGTTTACAATTGATTTGATTCATTGGAAATGTTTTGAAATCCAAAAAGCAGCAACAAGCAACTATGTGTTTGTGCACACTGCTGAAATAATTAGCCCATTGGGAAATAATGCTTGTCATTAACCTGAAAGCAAATTGACAATTAGATTAATTCTGTGGTTTGTTTGAGTTCTGTTTGGAGCCTAGGTATATCTTAGAATTTAACAAACTTGATTTTACTGTATGTTATTGTCTCTTGTGTAACATGTATTGCAGCTAACAGAAGAAAAACCTCATGATCACTTGTACATATTTATGTGTATAATATTCAATGTCTATTGTGCAGATCTAGCTCAGATTTCTGTCAGGTAATATCTGTAGGGCTGCACGGGAAGCACACAACACAACTAGTGGCTCCCCCAGGCCTACACACATCTTTAACTGGCTCCATTCTCGCCCAAAAGCTCAGGGAATTCCCATAGAGATCATTGTCAGGAGAATGAGTCATTGCCCAGCGAGCAGCATCTGCAGATGTGAATTATCAATGAGCTTGAATGTTTCTTGAAGGTCAAGCTGCAAATTCGACACTAGAGGTGAATGTAAGGCAAGTTTCCATTTGAAAGAAAACCCTTTGATTCCATGCATAACTCTATCAGTGTATGTGAAGCTGCTGCCCGTGTGAAGGTCGACTACGAGCGCCTCCCACTCTCAATGCAGGACATTCATTATGGTTATTATCCCTTGCGTTTCTCTTTACAATTTATCACTGCTGTTATCCTTCCCCCTGGATCACCACCTTATCAGATGCACTATGACTTACTTCTCTTTAATGTGAAGTACCCTTGAAAACGACCTCTATATGCAAGAAAAAATGACTTGGCAAATGAGAAAAAAGTGCAAATGACGGCTGTATGTTGGTGCATGGACAAGTTGTAGTTATGCGTATGCACTTGTCTTGATGTACTGAGCTGTGTGATTGGAAGGAAGGGGAGTGCTTATGATTAATGCACTCGGTATGAAGGACAAACATTATCTCCACCTGCCATAACGGAACAGACAGCTGATTGCCCGTTATGATCCCCTTCTTTAGCTGGTACCCCATATACCTTTTTTAAAGGGAATTACACCAAAGATAACGAACCAGCATATGAGCCATCCAGCCAGAATAGTGTGGGTAATGTCTTTCGTGCCCAAGATTAAAAGTAGCGGAAGGAAGGTAATTGTCCAAGTCCAAAGCACCAGCGCAATCCCAAGTCCCAAGTCGGGGGTGTCTTTTGACCAACCGTTCTATACCTTCTCATCTCCTTCTAAATCACTCTCGACAAAGAGAATACAGGGCCATTGGTTGGTAGTAGTTTGACTAAAACACCCAGAAAAAACACAGCTGACCACAGAGAGACATAGGCACGTCCCTTTACTTTTACGGGCGGTATTTGTTGGCAGTAGGGTTGTACAAGATGTATGTACAACAACAAAACAATAGTATTAGAAATCACAGCAATAAAACCATGCAATAAATAATCATGCTTAAAACTCGAATACAAACAAATATACAGTATGCTACATACCCCAAGTACCATTTCTATTCTCCCTCACATCCTTACATAAACGTGGATAAAAATGAACACCCTTTTTTTAGCTAATAAAGCTAGGTTTATTGCCAGTGTTATTTTATTCTATTTATACTGTACTTGTTTGGGGTGTAAGAGCTGAATTTACCTTGACTGCATTTACAAACAGTAACATACAATGCTACACTTCTCTGCGTCTTTTACACGTCTCTGCGTGTAAAATTGTGGTGTGTAATTGTTTTTAGAGCGCTTTACATTGTTGTTGAATTGACATATCTTTTCTCCTGTGTCCTCGTCAGGGATGCACACCAGCATCAGCGAGATCATAAAAGAGAAGAGCCTGAAGCCGTCCCGCCGCAGCCTGCCCTGTTTAGCCCAGAGTCAGACGCATCCCATCAACCTCAACCACTTCCTGTCGGTGCCTCTGAGCCCAGATCCCAAACCTGAGGCAGACATCCTGAGTCAAAGCTTTAGCACATCCTGCAGCCTGCTCCCCCCACAGACAGGTCGGTCGGCTGAGTGGATGCCTTTTAAAAGCATAAACTAGCTCTATTTCCTGCAGACATTAGGCCACAAGATTAATGGGAGAGCCGTTCAAAGGATGATTGCATTTATGATAAAGTGAAAGGCTCTACCTATCACCATTTGGTCTTTTGTTATAGCCTCAGATTAGTTTTAATTTTATATATATTTAGTATGGTCTATTATGAGAAACTATACATGCACAATTTAGCAAAAAATTTATAAGAAGCTAAAATCACGGTTGGATGCTTCTAAGTGCAGTGCTTATTTTTATTGGTATGTCTGTTGTGGCAGATTTTTATGTTTTCAGGTTTGCAGTTTCTTTTGAACACATATTCAGCACATTGATGGCGGCTAAAAATAACATTAAACAAAAAATAAAAAACATATAAACCCCAAAAAAGAGTCGGAAACACCCAATTCCAAGTAAACAAGGTATATTTTTTGATACACTGCAAATTAATATAGTAACAAACATAAAGAGACATCACTTTTTTATGAGTGTAGACCCAAGTACATACAAATTAAACCTGTCAACATCTTTCAAATATATTTGTCTTGCACATGAAGCAAACTAGAGCTGATATTAAATGTAACTGGTGCGTCACATTGATTGAGCACGTTGTAATAACTGGGCGGAGGATTTTGTCATTTTAAGGTGCAGTGAGCTAGTGTAAGGGGAATGCTATCACAAAGAAAACAATACATCACTCCAGTCAAATAGATGCCTGCAGGATGGGGGATTATCCTCTCTTGTAATTATCTTGTAGAATATTTATTAGTTACTGACAGTGAAGCCTTTATTTTTAGTGACTTTGACACGCCCTCTTCCCCTCAGCCTGTATTTTGGTTCCCGGGCGCGTGGTATGAAAATGGGCCAGGTTCTTTGGAGAGAAGAGAGCATGCTGTGAGCTGGTGGTATTTTTGTGAAAGCTCAGTCTAGATGTTAAAAATAGTCTTTAGATCTTCCTGTGGAGTTAAAAGGCACAGACAACTATAAATGGGTTAAAATTTTAGACTTTTGTCACTCTCTATTGTCTGTTCTTCTCTTATTCAGATTTGTGTCTGTTTGTGTCAATCTGCAGAAACTGACAGCACCAGCCTGTAAAAGTGTCAGACTTTTTTTTTGGATCCCTTTCAGCTCGCCATGTTACTCAAACATCTGAGTCACATTTTGCACACTTAATACTTTTTTCTCTCAGGATAGAAAAAAAGCTGAGTTTAGTGTGTGGGAAGTTCACAGAAGGCTCTAACTCTGTAGGGATGTAGCCACCAAGAAAATTATAACTCTTTGGTAAACTAAATAATCAAAAGTTCCCCCACTATTGCTTTTGTCTGGTAACTTTCTTTATACATAGTTCTTCAGGATAAAAGACACTGAAATGAAATGGGTGCAGTGCGCATTTATAACTCACACTTCTCAAGTTCACTGACATCTAATATGTACTCCTCAGTTATTTACTGTCTTGGTGTAAAGAGGAGACTGTTTCTTTGTCTTGGCTCATTGTTGCTCTGACAAAATGTAATACTGTTTGTGCACATCACCCCTACGTCTGAGGATGCTGGAAGGAAACTCGATCGGATCAATGCACAGATCTGCTCAATTGCATCAAGATGTTGCTCTAAACTTGGTGCCCAAAGGGAAAGGACTTGAATCTAATTTTCTTGTCGGCAGATTGATGCACAGAAATATTGTCTTAAGCAACAGCGTGAGTGTGCTTTATTTGCAGCAGAAGATGGCAAGGATTCCTACATGGAAGAACCTAAAGCCACGACATGCGAAACCAGAGCAGATGAGACGTTTTTGCTCGAGAAACCTATCACACGTGCAAAACTAGAGGCCCGCACAGAATCACTCAAGGTACAACACTTCAAATGGGTAATGATAACACATAGCAGATCTTCTGGCACCAAAACCGTTGCTTTAAGCTCTAGCAGCTTCGTGTTAAACAACCCTCATCTAAAATTAAGATGTGTCTCTTCTGCTCAAGGGAAAAGCTCCACCTGATTCATCTGGGCTGTATTTCCGAGATGGAAAAAAGCGAATTGATTACATTCTGGTTTACAAGAAATCCAGTCTGCAGGTGGAAAAAAGGTGCACATTTGAGAAGAATCTACGTGCTGAAGGTCTGATGCTGGAGAAAGAGGTAAGTCAAGTATGTTCTTTTTTAAATGGTTTACTTTAAAGCCTCCATTTCACTCTCAACTTTCCCCACTTTTCTGTGAAAGCCTTCCATGACAAATAATGACATCATGTTTGTGAAGATAAACGCTCCTTGGGACACTCTTTGCAAATATGCAGAGCAAATGAACATCAGAATGCCTTTCAGGTAAAAGTGGAAGTCAATAAACACTACTTTTGTCATTAGAGTTAAACTTCCATCCATTACTTAAGTTATTGTTGTCTCTTGAAGGAAAAAGTACTACTTCACAGACTGGAAGAGTAAAACCTTGAGCAGGTAAGTCGATGTGGGACTATTTCACCGAGGGCAGAGTGCTCAGTTGTCACATTAAAGTACACAGTCTGAGTAAATGTTAGCCCAATAGCCAGAATCCACATCCCAGTCCTTTAATTAGCAGAGATTAATCCCATCTTGAGCTGCTTTATGTAAATATACTGTCAACACAAAGTCAGAGATTAGCTTTTGAAATGGAAGGAGTGCATTTAATATATATTCATTTGCTTAATCATTAAGATGAAATCTATCACCTTAGGCTCATTGTTAAAGTACAACAGTTTTATTTACTACAGATACATTTTTTGATAAAGATAGATATACTTTGATGGGATGTTGTTGAGAGTTGTTCAAGAGCTGCACAGAACAATGACACTGTCACAAAATCTGATTTGAGAAATCTGATAATGTGTGAAATAGTCAATCAAATACTAGCCCTGTGTCAAATTACAAAATAACAGAAAATATGCAAAACAATTCATATTTAAATAATGTTTAATGCTTAATTAAAAGAGATAAAGAACAGCTAGCTACCTCGATAATTAATGTCTATACAATATTTGCAACCTGCCCAGACATCTAGTGGTTTCCTCACCAGATAAAAAGAATTAGTCAGATTTTCATCACATAAACAAGCAGTTCTCTGCCATGTTTCCTCCCATTTAAATGTAAGCTCCTAATTATTATTTTGACAGGCATAAATAGACAAATACTGTCAACATTCAAGCCCCTAAACTGCTAATTGATTTGCCGATTGTTGTTTAAGTAGCCAATGTCAGATTCAGGTTGCTTTGTTAACAGTGCCACCTGTGTCTAATTTAGGACCACATTTATATGTGTCCTATTTTCTGCGTGACTTCCATGTGTTATACACAATTCAGGTCTAGGTCACACCTGAAGAAAAAAAAATCACAAAAATCACGTTCTGGCTACATTCTGTGTGTAGCTGTGTGAAATGAAAGTGAAATGATCCCTGATGAAAAATGTTCCCTAACATTGTTGTCAGGCAAGATGAGGCAGTGTGAAGCTCCAGTCACCCTCTCAGTGATCTATACTGTAAGTGAAGCCTTTTAGACCAAATAAATGCACCATTTTTTTTTTCTGGCAGCATTTACTTTGTGGATAATAATCGGCTTAATTTCAGAAAACGCCTACATGCAGACACAAATGCTCAACCACCTTTTTGCTTAAGAACAAAACACTTCTAAATGTGTTGAAGTGATCTTAATGTGAAGAATGACACCTTTATGTTTTACCCTCCAAGCTCCTAGTCTTCAAGTAAAGAGAGAAACCGTTTCAAGTGGTAAAAAGGCTTTAATGTTGTGTCACAAACTCACATCCACCTAAAGCTGAACAAATGGTCCTCGTGCTGGTAATGACAGCTCAAATAGTTGCATATCATCCTGTACAGAACCTGTTCCCCCTGCTACAATACTGTTAATACAAAATTGCCTCTGAGAATTTACATTTTTCATTCAATCCATATCAGAGCGACCGCCTCACAAATGAATCAGCAGCCTTAGTGGGAAACACACTGTATTGTTCAATATATCTTTCAGGAGAAGGCATTTAGGTCATTCATACAAGTCTGAAATGCATGCCTTGAGACTTCAGCTGAGTTATGAGTGCAGAATAGAAAAACTATCTTCTTCAGCAAGTTCTTTTTCTGTGTCATTGTTGATCTGCGTCTCCCAGGTTCAGGATTTACAGTGACACTCCCATAAAATGAAGCGTCATGTCGGAAACCTGTGCTAATGTTTGTTTTGTTTACACAGCTGGTTTCATCAGAGGTGTCGGCAAATAAAAAGCTGGCTACCAAAAAATCCTATGAAGCTGGACAAAGAAGCACTGCCCGACCTGGAGGAGTCTGACTGCTACACAGCGCCATTCAGCAGAGCACGCATGCACCAGTAAGGGCCTTTGACAAAACACTGACAGATCATAGACTGCATTATGTGTACTCCCTGTGCCACTGGGGGTAGCAACATATATTTTACAACAGACACATTGTCACATTATGTTGTATCTATATCAGCCATTAGTTTTATCAACCATTTCCTATAATTCCTTGCCTACTTATTGCTTTTAGATCTGGAGCTAGAAATCAAGAGAAACGAACGAGGAGGCAATCATGAATAAGATATTATAACGCACCAGCAGATGTCCATGTATGATTATATTTCTTGGGCTTATTTCCAGAGCTTCTGTTCGATGAGAAGCATCATGTAATGTCATTTGTCAGGGAATCATTTCCACTTTCCCACTTGTCAGATGTGTTTGTCCTTTGGATGTAATGACACTGGAGAAAAAAACCAAAAAACTTTGCACCGTGAATTGAGTTTTAACGAGCATCCCGTTGTCTGCTCGGCGCTCAGATACTGGGCCTTGACAGAATGACACTGATATATTGTTGAATGGAGAATATAAAGAATATGTTTTGGTTTTCTTTTGCTTGCCAGCTTTACGATCAACAACAGAGAGACCTTTTTTTCCAATTCGACCAGAAGCAGAATAGTCCATCATGTCCTGCAGCGCACCAAATATGAAGACAGCAAATCAAAGATCGGTATGACATGACTTAACTTCTCTCTGCAGCAATTTTAGATTTACTGTTTTATATACTATAATGTGGTAGGGCAAGTCATCTTGTTGTCTGTTTGTTTAAAGGCGTTTTGTTACTGGGTTTTCAGTGTTGGCCCACGTGGCTTCTCTCCTTTTGCTGTTGTTTTTGAATCACAACTGTTTGTCCTCACCCACTCCACTCTCCACTCTCCACTCTGACCGACATGACACTGTTCAGCGGGAAAGGGCTGAAAGGATTGCACATTAATGTTTTAACTCTGCTGACCACTTGGCTTTACAACAAATATCAGCTCAGAGGCAAGAATTGAAAAATGCTTTATTTAAAAAAAAAAATGTATCCAGCCAAGCAATAACGAACAATGCTGTAATGTCCTATGAAAAACCTTTTATTACAGTTCATACTATGCTCTCCTTGTCTTGTTCATTCTGCAACCTGCAAATGAATACTACCACTTAACTTTACTAACAACAACAGTTTTTTTTCGGCATATGTCTTTTGAAAATCTATATCTTTTCACAGAAATGTGAAAACAACTGTTAGGATTGCAGAGTAGGACATTTATATAACCTCTTATCCAACTCCCTTTATAAATTATGACCTGTCCTGACTTTTTAATATGGCCTTTATTGCTGTTGTGTGTTCAAGCGTGGACATGAAGATTAGAAAGTGTGTTTTATTTTGCTGCAGGTATCAACCGGCTGCTGGGCAACAGCACATACGAGGCTGCATTTCCGCCCCACGAGGTAAGATAATCTACATTATACTGCCTTAATAGTAGTCAAACCCTTTTTAATGTCTTGTTTTCTTGTCATAAAAGGGTGGGTACAAGAGCAGACATCCCATTAAGACACATGGCGCACAGAACCACAGGCACCTTCTGTATGAGCGCTGGGCCCGATGGGGTCTGTGGTACAAATACCAACCTCTGGACCTCATTAGGTAAAAAGCGTTGGACCTCTGGATGTTACAAAAAAGCAGCAGTGTCCATCTGTCTGTGATTACACTGAGGTTTTTATTAAATGCATGTAAATTAAATTCATACATTCCAACATTAAACATGTCAAAACAGCACTAAAATGGAACAGTATGTCACACATAGACACACTCAAGAAGTCTACTTTGCCAATTTGGGTTGTGATTATCTTGGATTTATGGACTTATGGATGTGTTCACTGATAGAGCAAAATGAAACCGTGTTTTGTAGACTGTAACTGATTAGTGTTAATATGAGGCCTCCATATTGGAAATGTGCTTTCGCACTTTGTTGTTGATGGATGAGATTGACATCAAACTCTTATGTCTGTGTTTTAGGTAAAGTGCTTCAGCCAGGAAACAATTAGCTTAGCTCAGCACAAAGACTGGAAACAGACTGGAAAATACTTAACGTGCCCCTCAAACCACAACGTTTTTTTTCTCTATGTTTCATAAAACAAGACGCACACAATTGCTTTAATGTATTCTGGGATATATTATTATTTATTTTTTTATTTTAGCTTTGGGTTGAGCTAGCAGCCTGCTCCCTATAGCCACATTTTTGACAGACAATTGATATTAATCTTATAATGGTCAAAGGAGACAGTTTATTTAGATTGTTGCGTGTGCCAGAGATCCCGATAAACATGAGGGACAGGGAGATGGAAAAACTCTGCATCACAAACATATTTCCCACTGAGCAGTTACCCTTCATGCTGTTATATAAGCAACTTGCTCAAGAGCACCTTGACACGTGTAAGTAGTGGATAGCACCATTGATTCATTTCATACCACAGCATGGCTCACAGTCACCTATTACATCCACAGAACCTCTTTTCATTAACCCAGCACATGAAATTGATCAGGTTGTGGTAAACTCTAACTCCTGTTATTTCCCTTCCCAGGAGGTATTTTGGTGAGAAAATTGGTTTATACTTTGCGTGGTTGGGCTGGTACACCGGTATGTTGATCCCTGCTGCTCTAGTTGGACTTTTTGTCTTCCTCTATGGTCTTTTCACAATGGACTCTAGCCAAGTCAGGTCAGTTTAAACTATAAATATATTTATATCCTTTTGCCCGTGCATAAGTTTAATGCTTACTTTATGTGCCTACAGTAAAGAGATTTGTGAAGCCAATACAACCATTATGTGTCCGATGTGTGATGATAACTGCGAGCCATGGACGCTGAGTGACAGCTGTGTGTATGCCAAGGTTAGTGCAGTTTTTACAGGCACTTCTCATCTATTTTGGCACAACATAGTATATATATTCAGTATATATATATATATATATATATATATGTGCATCTTATCCTTTCCAGGTTACCCATCTGTTTGATAATGGCGGCACTGTGTTTTTTGCAATCTTCATGGCTATTTGGGGTATGTAGATGTTTGATAGATTGTCTTGATATCATTATATCTTCTTCTTGTCAGTGCTCATGCCTCTCTCTCCACTCTACTCCTTGAAACATTAATCGCTTGTATCAGGAGCATCAGACAAATACTCTGCAGTGCAAACACTATAGTTGCAAATGTATTTTGGTCAGCTGTCTCTCACTGGATTTCTGCACCTCCACTGTCATCTTCTGATGTAATTAGTCAGATAATTAAACACAGCACCATAACCATGCTATATTTCAAGCAGCTTGGTTTCATTAAATGTAGACTGTAAGTGTTAAGTGTTGTGGCACCACAAGCCTATATTCAGTGGTTGACCCAGGGCTAAATAATAACCAGCCACTAAAGGGAACACTGTGCACATAATGAAAGTGTCTGTGCTAAATACCAAGTACAGGCCAGACTAAGCCAAGTCAAGGAAGGTTCATGCACAGTCAGTGACAGCAGCCTGGAGCTCTGAATGCAGTAAGAGGGTTTTTGGAAATGTAAACCCAGCAGACAAGCTGCACAGTTGAGTACACTCCTGGTCTGCCTCATCTTAGGCTTGAAATGGAGATAAAAAATTGGTGAGCCCAAGGGACTGGATGTAGGAATCTGAAAAGCTGCAATTACTCTCTTAAACAAAAGTGGGTCGAACTAAATTAAACTTCTCGATATTTCACAGCCGGCAATGTTGCTTTGATTTATTTCTAGTGCTTTTAACTCTAAAAATCAATGTGTGTTCAGATGTTAGTTAATTGCTCAGACAACTGTTTGCTGTTAAATGCATTACACAGAATAGCACTACACATTTAATAAAACCACTCATTAAGACCAGTGTCAGGGCTAGACAGCTGTAATTGAATCCTAGTGTCACTTTTCATTAAATGCTTAGCTCTTGGCTTAAGTATCACGTATGTGGTATTACACACGCTTAGTGAAACCTGACAAATGCATTAAATCTGTAATGTAGAGTAATATTTAACTGTCTGTCATTTTCACTTCTCACTTGTTTTCAGTGTACTTTTGTTTTCCACTGACTTTGCCAGCCGTCTCAGTCTGCTTGTGCGATCACTGATCATGGCATAAGATTGACAGGCAGTCATCTTAAAATATTGTTGTGCCAGTGTCAAGTATCCGTTTTAAACCATAACACATGGAAAAAGAATGAGTACAAACATAGGAAACGGTGCTTCCAGTCCAAAGTCTGCCAACAACAAGCTTTACTTTTGAAGCATAAAATGGATCTTGCTCAACAAAGACTTAGCAGGGAACATTTTTCTAGTAAAACCTATTTACTGGTCCATCACAAGGAAGTCTGTGAAACAGCAGTTACAATCACTTTCTTTAATAGCTAATGGATGTCACAGCTGTTTTTCATTTGGCATTTCTAACTGCAGTGTCCTGTTGTAGTGCATGGACTTTCCAGAACAAAAGCCTGCTACAATCTGCTCTTGATTAGATATTTGTGTGTTACATAATAACATCAGTAGTGATCAATAGTGTGATTGATTTCTGCCACTCTGCCCTACTACTTTTGCAGCAACGGTATTCCTGGAGTTCTGGAAAAGGAGGAGAGCAGAGCTGACTTATGACTGGGATCTCATTGATTGGGAGGAAGAAGAGGTGCATCAGCAATATCCACAAATAGATCAGTTGCTATTTGATTAGCTCTAAATGTGTCTCTGTTTAATATAGCCCCGGTTCAATAATAATTCACGCAGAAACGTGTTTGCATGCATGTTGTGATTCAGGAGGAGCTGCGGCCTCAGTTCGAAGCCAAATACTCCAGAGTGGAGAGAGTGAACCCTATATCCGGAAAACCTGAGCCTTTTCAGCCATTCCCTGACAAAGTCAGCCGGCTCATGCTGTCTGTTTCTGGGATATTCTTCATGGTAAAGACTTTGATCTCTGAATTATCTGCTCTTTTGTGATTCATGTGCAGTTAGATCACAGGTGTATGCCACCTTTAGAACAGCGAGACCCTCCACAAGTAGCATAACAGGGCCCCCTGCTGGACAACTTAGGCATTTAATGTTGCACTTATCCTTTACTGTGCTCTTTTCTATTGAATATTTAGACTTCACAGTTTTCTCCTAAAATATAGCTTTTTTTCACACTCCACAGATCACATAATGTTGAGTCCTTAAAAGTTGTCATGGAGAAAGCTTTACGTTACAGTGCGTATTAAAGGAATAATGTGCTTCAATTGGACAGGCTAGTCACCTTGACACAGTAAAGGCCCTTGTTACTGATTTAGCATTGTAAATGAGATTTATTTTTATTTTTATTAACTGCTTGTTTATTTTGGCTCGTTTATGTTCTCAGCATTTGTACAGGAAATAGTCATGTATAAACAAAGAAAGATAAAAAAAATATGTCTGTTTCTCGTTTGTGTCCAGATCTCCCTCGTTCTAGCAGCTGTGTTTGCAGTGGTTGTTTTCCGTCTCATTGCCATGAAGACATTTGCTTCCTTTAACTGGCATTTTGTGAAGAAGAATTGGCAGTTTGCGACCTCTGGCACCGGCGTCTGCATCAACTTTATGATCATCATGTCTCTCAATGTGGTGGGTGTCTGTGCCAGTGTGTCTGGCCACAAATGTTTCTTGAAACATTTATGTTCAGAAGGGGCCTCATCCTTTGAGTTTGTAGTGATCCCTGCCTACTGCTCATGACAGTTACCATGTTTATTTTCAGGTCTATGAAAAGGTGTCTTATCTGCTGACTAATTTAGGTGAGCATCATCAACATGCTGCATTTATCAACAGCTTCAATATCTCTTGTTTCCCAGAAGGTTGGCTCACATTTAACTTCTCTCGACAACCTGTGTGTTTGTCCCCCTTTAGAGCACCCACGGACTGAGTCAGAGTGGGAGAACAGCTTTGCACTGAAGATGTTTTTGTTCCAGTTTGTTAATCTGAACAGTTCCACATTTTACATTGCTTTCTTTCTGGGAAGGTAGGCTTTCTGTCATGAACTATAAACAGTTTACTGTGTGTTTAATGAAGGGATTGTTCAAAGATGTTTTAAATCAACCTCCCATGTCACAACTTCTGCCAAGACCTCTTCCTCTTTCTGCTGTGGCTGTATAGTTATTATTGGACTTTGTGCTTCATAGAAATGTGACATAATTATCACCGTTAATGTGATCTTCTTCCACTCAGAGTTTATTAGTTTTGTATGATTGAATCTGTTCTTTCAATTGTTTCAGGTTTGCTGGCAGGCCTGGAAAATACAATAAACTCTTTAATCGATGGAGACTGGAGGAGGTGAGACCAATTAGCCATAACAATAAGTGCTCTGGCTGGTCTGATGATTGTATTCTCTCTGCAGAGACATAGTATATTAACTCGAAGCCTATCAGTGACCACTATGAACCATAACTCTTCCTCATATTTACCAGGATTCTCAGTTTTAATGATCAAAACCAGAATGGGACAGCACGTGTGACTGGATGTATTAATTGATTTAAATGATGAAGTGTGAAATGTGGATTTTACAGTTTATTATCATAATTATTATTATGTATTTATTTCAGTGTCACCCGAGTGGCTGTTTGATTGATTTGTGCCTGCAAATGGGAGTCATCATGTTCTTCAAACAAATCTGGAATAACTTCATGGAGCTTGGTTATCCGTAAGTAATTATATAATTACATGGTTCTTTCTATTCAACCCATTAGAGAAGCATAAACATTCTAAATGCATGCGATTGGCATTTTTGTAAAAGCTTATGTGATTTTCTCATACCTTTTGTCTGTTTTGATCATTATCTTATGAAAGACTTCTGCAGAAACACATCAAATCCCTTTGTGGGGGCTTAGAAACGGGTTCTTGCAGAGTGTGCTGGATTGTCAGAAATAATTGCTCAGTGCTGACAGTTACTGGCTACTTGCAACACGTTCAGATTGCTGCAGAACTGGTGGTCTCGTAGGAAGATGAAGAAAGGAGGTGGCGTAGGGCAAAATGTAGACAACAAGGCCCAGCTTCCACAGTGGGACAAGGACTGGAATTTACAGCCGATGAACACTCATGGACTGGTTGATGAATACCTGGAAATGGGTAATTTATTCTCACTGAATGAATTTGGCAACACATCTGAACAATTGAACTGAATGCAGATGCTGTATGTTGTTGTTTGTCCTAATCCTCATACATTTTTTGTTCACCTCTGCAGTTCTTCAGTTTGGCTTCACAACCATCTTTGTCGCAGCCTTTCCTCTGGCTCCACTCCTGGCTCTTCTTAACAACATCATTGAGATCCGTCTTGATGCCTATAAGTTTGTCACTCAGTGGAGGCGACCTATGCCTGCCCGGGCCACTGACATAGGTCAGTCTAATCTCTGACCGATTGCCAAGCATCCTCAGTGTCTCTCACGCTGCGGGTTTCTATTTTTGGATCAGAGGGGATTTTTAGTATTGGTTGTTGAAGCAAACATTTTCTGTCATGTGGAGATTCATATGTTCAGTTACGCCATGCCCATATGCTGCCCCACCCCCTACATGTTAGGATAAACACATTGCCATATTATATGAGACCAAAGGCAGCTTGTGGCATAGTTCCCTGTAATTGAGGCAGGATACACAATTTAGAAAAACCTTTTCTGTAATAAAAACACTTAAGTGCCTTTTATCTAGCATTAAAGAGCAAAGCTTTTTGTATGTTTACCACTTCAAAAATATTTATTTTTTGTCTTCCTTAAGCAGTTTTTTACTTCCAGACAGTTAAAACACATCTAGTGTAATTTAATATGGCTTAAAGTACCAGCTCTTTAAATGACAAATATGAGATACCCAGCATCTCTTTTAAATAAGGAGGTACAGTGAAAGTTTATTTTGGTTTCCTATGATTAAGTCAAAAAACATAGTTATTCAATGTCTTGTTTCACGTAGTTTATTAATTCCTGTAAACCACTCATTTATTTGTGAGATATTGATATACTTTTGTTTTATGTGTCAGGTATTTGGCATGGGATTTTGGAAGGTATTGGTGTGCTGGCTGTCATCACTAATGCCTTTGTCATTGCTATCACCTCTGACTACATACCCCGCTTTGTCTACGCCTTTAAATATGGGCCCTGTGCAGATAGGGGAAACCACCATCAGAATGAGTAAGCACTTTCAAAAAACACTGCATATTTGTGAGGATATGAGTCTTATTTTAACATCGTTTGCCTTGGCTCTTAGGTGTTTGCGAGGATACATGAACAGCAGCCTGTCTGTGTTTGACATGGGTGAGACAAACAGCAGTCAGTTCAGATACTGCAGGTACAGAGACTACAGAGCCTCGCCCTGGAGCACGGTGCCATACAAGTTCACGCTGCAGTTCTGGCACGTCTTGGCTGCTAGGCTGGCCTTCATCATCGTTTTTGAGGTGAGCTCTTCACAAGCATTTTCTTCTGTGCTTATGAAGAGCTAAACCAGTCGGTCTGCTAACATGGCTTTGGAGAAAATCGCATTACAATACATGTAAATGTCTATTCTGATTGAAAACATTGATTTTTACAAAGTGGAGCAGACAAACTTAACGTGGATAGGATTTGATCTACTGCTAAATTTATACATTAGCGGTGACACAAAAATGTTGACCCTCAAAAGGTCCTCCTATAGTAGCTATAACCATATCTTGATTAAGCCTAAACATGTACTGTCTGTCTGTTATTGGACTTGTTGCAGTCAGTCCACATTATCATTCCCTGTCCAATAAAATATGCAGCAAACTGAAATGCATGAGGAGTCTTGAAGGTAACACATGCATAATTTATGCCTCCCTCAGCATCTGGTGTTTGGGATCAAGTCCTTCATTGCATACCTCATCCCAGACATGCCCAAGGACCTGTGCGATCGTATGAGGCGGGAGAAGTACCTGATGCAGGAGATGATGTACGAAGCCGAACTGGAGCATCTGCAGAAAGAGAGGAAGAAGAACGGGCGGCGTTATCACCACGAGTGGCCTTAGCTTTATGAATCCCTCATGTTTCCACAACGACATGCTGCACAGCTCTCAGCCCCCCATCTCACTCTTATTCATAGCTTTGAGAGTACACCAAAGACAGCCACACAGCAGCAGCCGCTAAACCAGCTCTAACCTCGAACGGCTACCTTCAATCTGCTCCATGTTTAATGTTGGCACAGCTCCTTGCTTTCCTCCTCTGACCCTCAGTTTTCTGGAGCCCTTGCGGCTTCGTCCAGTGGCTTGTTGAGTCATGGTTTCACTTGGAACAAAAACCTGTGCAATTGTAAAGTTTACTATGCAGATTAAGGGCTCACATGTGGCCCTCATCTTGCACCATAAGTGTGGCAGCTAGCACTCACTTTGACTCTAATCTGGTGCAGCTTGAAGCATAGCTGAGTCCTCTCTCCTCTGTGCATCAAAAGAGTTACTGTTAGACAGATATGTGGCAGAGCTACTGTGGCACTTAGCATTTCTTGTTGCAAAAGTGATTCTAGTGATGTTGCTACCAAATACAAGAGACATTGTTAGTTAAAGTGTTTGCGTTTTGCCCTAGAAGCATGCTAATTAATATTTACGGCCAGTTTGTCAACTACAAAGAAAAAATGACAAAAACAACAACAGCAAAGGTCATAAAAATGACAAAAACAACAACAGCAAAGGTCATAAAAATGACAAAAACAACAACAGCAAAGGTCATAAAGGATGCTAACATCCTTTCACAGTTCTCAATAACATCTTAAAAAGTGCATGGGATAATTGTTTTGTATCTTTGACAGTAAATGTCCTGATGCCTGGTGTCTGTATCAGTGTGAGGTGTGTGTAAAATGTACTTTTGAGCTTGACGGTGTTGAGGAAATGTAAAACTAGTGAAATTTGATTGTGCCTACAGTTGTGCACATCACAAATGTGTCACCGACATCACGTGTGCCTGTGTGTGCTGCACATGCTTTTCAAGTCTCTCTCCTCGTCCCCTTGTGTGATCTGCTGTAGACTCTCTGAACTCCTGTGAGGATTTGTTTTGGATGTGTCACCTACTGCAGGCTCAGCTAACAACTTTGGAGTAACGCGACTCCCGTCATGAACAATGTATAGGTTTGCATGCAGGGGCCGTGACTACTCTTCCGTTCAGCGCTCACAGTCTGTTTCTCATTTGCTGCTGGAAGCACAGAAGCGCAGTTAAAGTTGGATCCCTTAGACATACCTGTGGTTTGGAAGGAACATCCTCCACTCACAAGGAACATGCCCACATTTGTTGTATTACCATCAGCAGCCAGTCAAGTTTTGACAGTTTTCTGACCTTTATCAAAGATTAATATAGCTTTGTCATTGCCTTTTTTTGTATTAGTTCTAAGCTTGGGGATGAGGAAAATATGTTTTAGACCAACGTGAAGTTGAACTCATTCAGTAAGAGCAAAATGTCAGTCTTTAAGACTGAGTTTGATCATTTGAAGTTTTATTCATGTTGAAGTGGGTTTTTTTGTGCCGGACGAATGGTATTTATGCTGATGGTAAAGGACATGCCTTGTGGATACTATGATGGAAGTTTAAGCATGATATGCATGTTCAACACATCTTACATTCAATAAGCACAACCCTAAAAAACAGTTTTTCATTTAACATTAATGCAACATTATTTATTTTGTTTACTGATTTAATTCCTGTTATTTTTTGTCAGTCATATTTTATACTATTTATTTTTGGCTTGACTCATTATCAAGACAATTTAATGTCCACATTTCTCAGGTGTCCTTTGAATGTTTGCAAATGATCAAGTTTTTATTATCACATTTTCTAAGATTCAATCAGAAGTATCTGCTTTTTAGATATATATTTTTGCACTGCAGTGCATTTGCATGACAATGATGCACACTCAGTTTAAAGCATGTTTGATTTTGCATAAGTCGCAGTGAAGAATAAATTAAACAATAGACCCAATAAGAAGAGAAAGAAAAGGCAGGTTGTTGTTTGAAGCAATTACACACATTATTTAAAGCCATTTGTTTAATTTGAAAATTAGAAAATAGACTATTTATTTCTCTAGTACACTTGTACACTTTAGAAAAAAATATTTTCCCTGCGATGTGAAAATTGAAAATCTATGCATGTTGTTACCCTTGAGTGCTACTTTTCATTTGAATCGATGCTAATATAAATGTACTGGTACATTTGTACTCTAGATTATGCATGACGTAACACCTGCTTTGAGCTGAGCTAACTTCTGTAACGTCCACAGCGTCTTAACATATCACTTCCCTTTTTTGAGCATTTAAGATATATGTTTCTCAATGAGTTTTATAATGTAAGAGTTCTTTAGCTTTAGGCTGTAGTCATGAATAAACTCTGTTCTGGACTGAAATTTGAACACCAAATTAGGGTTCCCCTCACAGAAGAAGTGTTAAACCTACTGGGACTGAGGTATTGTTTTGAATGAATACTTATGTAACCTTGGATGTGAGAATTACCAGCTTCTAATGGTTTTCAGACAGAATACTTCATGTTATTGCATCTCTTTGAAGACAACAATTCACCTTGTCACATAAATAAGTGCTGCACAGCGGTGGAAGGGGTCGTCAGCCCCACGTTCCACTGTCCATAGCACAATAAGGATATTGTATAATGAGTAATAATGGCATGACCTTGTACTTCAAAACTGCAGTCGGAAGGAATTAGCTTACTGTTGTGTTATATGGCTCAAAACAGGATTGTGCTCCAGCACATTGCATCGTTAATGTGGAAGCACTTACCTGTATGTACAATAGAAAATACCAGTTGTTACAAGAGGTGTATCAATAATATGTTTACTTCATTCATGTTTACATGTAAAAACATGCAGAAATGTATTAAAATATTGTAATTTAAAATAGTTTGGATATCACTTTTCTGTAATAAACCATGGATTGTATCTTTTAAATTCATTTTGGTGGTTTTATTTGTGAGAAACACAGTCCCTGGGCCTATAATATGAACTTAATGATGATCCAATCTGTTTTTAAAGCACACCACAACCATTGTTTTATTATTATTGGCCAAAAGTCTTCATCAGACACACTCCTCATAAAGATTAATAGATTTACTTTGAGATCGGCAGTCATTCCTTTACTTTTCCTCTTTTTGGCATCAACACTGGGCCTTGAAATTGAAACGCATGCACAGATTTTGCCTGATGATAGATGTCTAAAACTTGATTATTTCCTCAGTTGGACGCTTCACTGGGATATTTCCTTTCACCCGTTTGACCAGAGGAATAATCAACCTTAAATAAGCCTCACTATTTCACCACAGTCAGGTCAGAGAGAAAGGGAAAAGTTTACACATGAAGTTGTGTGTGAACAAAGATACTGCTCCACCAGGTTTCTGTTGAGCATTAGGATGTTTAAGAGCAAACACAGCAGCATAAATGATACATTTTAATCATTTAGCCTCTCTAGCTGAGGGCAGACATTACTTGTGGGTAATTTGAGCAGTTCGAGGTGACCAATGTTGATCATTCACAGATTTACAGCAAACGTTAGGAAGGTAATCAGTGCCGCTGCAAAGACCATGACCATAAATCCCACATCTGTGAACGTGACACAGGCAGAGGATGACCTGCAGCACCACAAATCACAAGGCAGCATTTTAGTGCCTTAGTGTGAATAACTGCTAAGAATAAAGCAAAACACAATGAATCCACACCAGCTGGTTCAGCCAGCGCTGTTTGAGGTGAATGGTGCAAACCAGACTGAGGAAGAAATGGATCTGAACAACACAAGAGCTTTTTTATTTTGGTCTTTTTTAGAACTACCATTTTTTTTAGTTTTGAGGAGTGTTCTATGGCACTTTTCTATGGCACATCATTCATGCCCACAAAAACAATATGTAACATAATTTTTTATGCCTCCCTTAAAGATTCTTGGATATTTAACACAATTGTCTATGTACATTAACAATAACTTCTTTCCTGTGGTTTAACGTTTGATTTAAATGCTGTTATGTTTGTGTTGGTTCTGTCTAACCTGACTGGTCTGGTGTTTTGTGAAGCTGATGAACTCACAAAGCCACAGTTAAAATAATGCTTAATGTTGACAGTGCACACAAACAGCGCTGGAAAAGACATGAGCCGGTAAGTGTGGAAAAGCTCTGAAGTGAAACAGAAACACACACATAATGCTGCATCAACACTTCTGCTGGGGCCAAAAAGGGTTCACTGTTTGCTGACAAAAGAGCAGACAACCACCAACAGAGACATCAAGAGCACAAAAGAGGAGCAAGAGATCATACAAGTGTCCTCTTTGTGTATTGGCAAACACTGCTCTGTGAACAGTAGACCCTGAAAGTCTGTACAGTGTTTTATTTAAAATCTTGGAGCCTGTTTGTATTTGAGTGTCAAAACCCAAAGGGAACCAGAAACAAGTGCAGTGTCGGGTGGGTATCATTATTTAAGTGAAACTTAATGAGACGTAACTGAAAGCCACTGATTGTAATGCCACAGTCGGTGCACAATGTGATCCATTTCTCCTGTGGCCTTTGCTTTACTGCAGCACTTGCTGTGTGATTGTTGATTAATAAATGCTGGATACAGTATAAGCACCAAAAGCTGATTAGGTGTGATACAGGAATTTGACACGACACCAGCATCTAATGCTTCAATGGGCTTCTGAAGTCTTGATGCAAGGTGTGAATGAATGCATGATAAAAAGAACAGCTGAAGGGACATCTACATGTGATAAAAAAGACAGTTGATGAAAGTCCTGAGAATACATAACAACTATAGAGCATACACACACATAAGGCAAGTTTAGTCTGTTGGTAAATGGTAAAAGAGACGTGCATGTAAATCTAATTCAAGCCAACACTGGCACATCACCTGATCAAAACTTTATGAAGCACCTTTGCTTCGATTTACATCCAAGTGGTTAAACAACAGTCATTCACTATTATTGCTCTGCCTCTTCTTTGTGGAGTGGACATAACTAGTTTGTAAACTTGTTAGCGTGAACATTGCACTGTGAATAACTGCATGTGAGGTTGTTCTGGTTCACAGTGAGTCTCTGTGAGCATCCTCCCACGCTGCCTGCAGGCCTTGACCTCACACACCTCCGTGCAGCTCTGTGAGGAAACCCATGGTCGTCATCTGAATGGCATCCGGCCTACTCAGATACTTCGTATATACAGGGCAGAATATAACTCCACTCACTGATTCTTGTTACAGCAATGTGCTATGCTCTGGCAAAAAGCTTTGTTTACCCTAGCAGTGTTTGTGCGAAGAGAGACTCTATTTATTCAGGTGGGTTGCTGTAGAGGGAGAGAGTGCAATGCCTCAAGCTTTCTTAGTTTGTATACTTCTGTCAGCAGAGTGTTCAATTCAGCATTGCTTTTCAAACAAACTGTCTCAAAGAGAAATACAAGGCTGGTTTATAAGAAATGGCTTAACCAAAAGCCTCTGTGGGTTCTCACAGCGGACACAGATTTGTTTTAAGTCAGTGACCTCTTATTGACCCGTCTGAAATCTCTCACAGCCTACTGGCCATTTCCAGGGCTTTGGGAAATAATACAGCAGTCAGATACAATATCTGACTACTCCATGTTTATATGAAGATCTCAAAGTCCAGGAATCTATAGTGTGTGCTCATCTCATGCAACCACCCAAGTCAGTCGCCTCTTTGCCAAGAACTATACATAAATTATTTTCTATGAAGTACTGTAACCGTAACATCCCGTGAAACAAGGCTTTTCTCTGTGTTTGTCATTGTACATGGCTCATACGTGTGAAGCAGGTTTAACACTTTAGGGACAATGCCATCTGTGTCTATAGTCAGTTGGTGATTCATTTCTGTTTTGCATTCTGTTTTATACATTACATGTTACATGTCAATATTGTATTCTCTTCTTTCTTCTATCTTTTTATTATTATTTTTTTTACCTTTTATACTTTTATATAATAGGGGTGCATGTGGCAGAGTGGTTAGCACTCCTGCCTCACATCAAGGAGGTTGTGTGTTAAAACCCCGGCCGACTCAAACATTCTCAGTTAACTCCGTTCTTTCTGTGAGGAGTCTGCATGTCCTCCACGTTACTGTGAGTTCTCTCTGGGTACTCCCTCTTCCTCCCACCGTCCAAACACTTGCATGTATTGGCAAATCTAAAATGTCCCTAGTGAATACATTTGAGAGTGAAAGGTTGTTTGTCACTGTCTGTCTCAAAGTGTTAGCCCTGCGACTAACTGGCCACTGTTCAGGGTGTACCCCGCCTCAGGCCCAAAGCTGCTGGAATAGGCTCCAGTCACCTGCGACCCCTAACGGGACTAAGCGGTAGAAAATTAATATGTGAATAATGATATTTTATATACTAAAAAACGTTGCTTGTCAGATTTGGAATGTCACTGCATTTGCTTTTCAGTAAATTAAATGTTTTCTATGACAATACAAAGCACTTAAAATACATAAGTTCATTGTAACAAATCAAGTCTATGCCTACTTTTGTTACCATTCATTCGCCAGATATCCCCACCAACTGTGGCCATGTTTCTCTCCTGACTCAATCCCACCTGTTCCCAATCATCCCATCAGTCTACAGGATATTAGACCCTTCAACCCCAGGACCCTTATAATTAGCTCTTACTGGTCCTCAAGGAATGTCTTGCAGCATAGCCCAAGTTTCTTGTTCTGTCTTTATTTGCATATAGTGATGGTTAGACTTGGCTCATCAGACTCTTTATGTGATCTTTCACTTTTTTTACAATAACAAAACCTCTTTCTTCTTTTTGCAGAGTTCACACTATCTATTGATGACATACGAAAGTGCTTTCAACCCCAACCTGGTCGACTCACTCTGTTTACAGCAAACCATATGTTTGCGGTTTGTGTGGGTCCTGCTGACAAACTGAGACCACCTTGTGATGATGTTTTTCCCAAATCAGGATGTGCAGTGAAGGGGCATGCTGCCCATGGGGACCCTCCACCAGGCACAGTAATGTAATCACATGATTAGATCTGTCAATGTCAGGACTCAGGAGTAAATACAGTCTGCTGCCCCACAATCTGGCAACAACTGCACCAGAATACAAATGTTTAATCATACCTTCAAACTGCATATACCTCTTATTATTGTGAGTGATCATTCATTTTGGATGTACTATGCTGATATACTTGGTAGGCTATACATTTAAACTTATTGGTAAGTCTGCAAGTGTGTTTAATTTAATTTAATAGCCATGCAAGGGCCTGCTCTCAGATTTTGTAATGTAGGCCTATAGCACTGACATGTATGAAACTGAACATATCTTACTCTGGGCACCAGGTGGGTAGTACTAAAGTATATAGCATAAATAAAATATGTTGTGCTGAATATCTCAAACTCTGTATTGTCACTGCAGCCTAAAGTCTTGAGTCTGAACTGACTGAACCATTTACACAGTTAAGAAACTGTAAAAACATGTAAATCCATGGTATTTATATTGTGTAACAAGGCTGGCAGTAGACAGATTAAAATTTTGACAAACATCACAGAGAAATGTTTAATTGACCTCATTGGCCTCATCATAAGTAGGCTATGTTGTTATTAAAGCGCACAGCTCAATCACAAACTGTGTGTGTTATATGTTTATAAATGCCACGTGTCTGGTTTGACAAAGCCCACTTATAATCAATGGTTTGCCTCAAACGCATAATGTCTTATGTTCGTCCTGTGGCACACAGTGTGTTCAGAGGGGCCACCAGGGGCCCCTGTTGGCTCTAAAAAGAGTGAGAGTTTGTCTGACGAGTCAGGACCCACTCCACTCCGCTAAGAAGCAGTGTGCAAGAGACAGAGACAGAGGAGAGCGCGATGGAGCCGGTGACGCTGCTGCTCGTACTTCTGGCGTGTTGGCCCCTGGGCCGGGCGCTGTACATGGGGCCCCTGCCGCCGGAGATCACAAACGGGACCTTTCACTACTTTTTTGTCCCGGACGGAGATTACGAGGAGACTGAGGACCTGGAGCAGTGCCAGATGCTCTTCAAGTTTTCGGACGTGTCCCCGTGCGCCGCCGCAGAGCACGAGGACTCCGATGTGCGCGACGACTTCATCATCACCAAACTTCAGGCCGAAGACTCCGCGCGCCTTCTGGAAAGCATCGGGCGCACGGTGACGCACGACCTGGACGGAGAGGACAGTTACGGCAAGTTCCTGCTGCGAGAGCTCTCCCAAATCAGCGACGCCTTCGCCAGCGTGGACAAGTCTCTACTCGAGCTCGAGGTGAAGTTCAAACAGAGCCAAGACACCGAGCTGCGCGAGGAGCAGCAGCTCAGCAGCCACGTTCTCAAACAAGTGGGCGACATCAGGGACAAACTGCGGGAGACCACGGACATATCTCTGGGGCTTAGAGACAAAAACGAGCTGCTGTCCCTCTTCATCCGCAGCCACGGCACGAGACTGAGCCGCCTCAAGACCGAGTATCTCCATGTGGGCTCCTAGAACCACTTACATGTCTTCCGTTTAGTTACGTGACTTGGATCAGCGGGACATGATCGACATAAACAAGATGAAAGACAAAAAAACTATTATAAATGCTAATCATGGATTTATCTCCCCTCAAATCAATAAATCTGCCACCATTGCCTTGTTTTATGTGTCAACAGATAAAATAAATTAGGAGCATTCTTTACACATCCAATTTACAATTTCTTTCAATAAAGTAGGTCATGTCACAGCTGCTCATTTTATAATTTTGAAGCAAAAGGTTGGTATAAAATCCCTGACAATGGTTGTGGAAATGGGGCTCACATGCTTCTCTTCCTTGCTGTTGTTTGGTGGTGTCACAAGTGAATGATGCCCTGGTGTGGCCCTTCAAGTTGCAACTGGTGTCAGAAGTCACTGTCCATCTGGAAGTCATCAACGCTGAGGTTTCCCCAAACAAAAGCTGGTTTGATGTAGATTTAAAATAGATTCAGAGGACTCCTGCTTGTGATAGTTCATGTGGAACTGGTATAAACATGTTCAGGAGCACAGATGAACACTGAGGATACAAATGTGTGCAAAACAAAGTGCTTGGTGAAGCTGGGCTTATTTTGTGTTTTGAATATTGGTCTTTTTTTTTTTGGAGAAATGTGACTGGTCTACACAATATCAAAGCTCCAGTTGGAGTTGGAGTCCATCTTCTGTTCTATGTCAGCCTGTCTTGTTTACATGATCTGTCTGTGTTGTACTCTGGCTGCCGGCCTCTTTGATATAAATCTTTATCTCCATTTGTATGTCAGCAACATCTCACTGGAGACACTATTTATGGCGCCTGCTTGTTTTGAATTCCTGAAAAACAGCACTGCAGGGCCTCCCACATCATCTACTGTCAGCGTTTTTCTTTTTTTTCATTCATGCTAAGAATTTAATATTTGAAAGGCAGTTAGTGGTACCTTTTTTCATCTTGAACTGTCTAAAATGCTCTTGTCTATAGCCACAACTAAGAGCGTGCCCACTTCTGACAGAGATAATGAATGCACATATGGGAAGGAGCCAGATGGGCGCAACTGGGTGTAATTTCCTCTGTCTGGTTTTCCTCACCGTCCAGTTTCCCCTGAGGGACCCCCATTTCAAAAACAGCTCTCCACATGTCAAAGAAATATAGCACTTACGCTCAGCATAGTGTGGTTTTTCATTTCCAGTAGACACCCAAAATTTGATTAAAAGATTGAGTGTAGATTTGTGCCTTAGCTGTAACATAAAATAGTTCACTGGTTGTCAACCCATATGCCCAAAGTTGTCTTTATTAGATCAAATGATTTAGCGAAAGCATAAAGTCTTGTGTTTGGGTTGTGTCCCATATGCTTTGAGGCCTAGGTAAAGAAGAATGTGTGCTTTTCTCTCACTTATTTAAAGGACAAACAGAAGAATGGTCAGGAATGTAGAGCAGTGTTGATCTGAGAGCTCAATCATCCTTCACTGTGCCAAGACAAAACCCCAAAAACGAATCCCTCTTTGCAGCAGCAGTGGTAATATTACACAGCTCAGTCCACTTGAAATATCAACACTACTACTATTTGTTTTTGGTGGACAAGTATTGTAGATACAATAGTTTTGATTGTGTCCTACAGAACGTCTTTAGATTGAAGTTTGCCCTGTCAGTCAGACTTTGTCTTAAAGAGGAGTTAGTTTTTTCTTCATTTAACCATCCAAGCTAATTGCAGGCCATTCACTTAACGAGTTTCAGACTCGTTACATTTTTTTTGCCTGCCTTTGAACATAATATATCAAGGTTGTTAGAGTAAAGCTTTTACCACAATGAGCAGTTCCTTTTTCTTTTCACAATACATAAAACATATTTTTCTTATTGTATCACTACATCGAGTCATAGTGTAAATTGTATCTAAAAGCAATCTTTTTTAGAAAAATGGGGGTTAAAAATTCAATTGTGATTCAGGTTTTATTGAGTTACAGCTATAGTTTAAGTTTCTTTACAATATTTATGCAAAACAAGGCGTGGCCTCATAAAAATGCATGTTCATGTCAGGCTAACTGAAACCATATGGAGCAATTATCCTTTAACAACGATCCTTTAACATGATAAAATTCAACACACACACACAGCAGGTGTTGTGCATCACCGAGAGGTCAGTGGTACAGTGCTAAAGGATCCTCCAACAGGACACGAGGTACATCAGGAAGAATGTCCAAAGGTGAAAGTTCAGTGATTCTGATCATAACTGCATATTTACCTTTATTTTTATTTTTATTATTGACCAGTGATAATGCAAACGTTAAAGTGAATTATTGTCAGCTTCTGTGGTTGTAGCAGGTTTGTGCTGTTGTAAAAATGCGAGCAGGACTCAGCTTGCTTGTAATACAACAGTCTTTCCAGCTGTGGTCTATTTGATTACTGCTGTTAGGGTTTGTGACAATATGGAAAAGGTTTGGTCACTGACAGTTTTAATATATCTACAAGTAAAAAAACAAAGCTTGTGACCAAACTTTTACAACAACAGTATAAATAAAGCCATAAAAGGTCTTAGGCCAGGATAAAAGCATTAAGATGTTCAAATGTGTGACACAGAAAAAGCGGTTTTGCAAGGCTTGTTTTATTATTTAAAAAATATTTCCATTGGGTAAGACCTGGACAAAACATTTCCCTAAAACACAAATTGGTCTTAATGTTCATGTTTTTCATTGAAAGAACACAAATGCATCAGCATACACACAGTTCAAAAGTACATGTACATATTTTCTTTTGATGAGTACATCATGAGACACAGTTGCCCTTTTGAAATGTGACAGAACACATCCATAGATTCATCATATTCAATACAGAGTTCATAAGTTGTGCTATTGATCTGCTGCCTGTGGTTCTTTTTCGTTTTTCTTTTTTAACAAGCAGATTAAGAAGAAAAAAATTGTATAACTATTCTCCTCTTGTAGAGCAGGCAATAACACTGAACAGTTCATTCATAGAGTGGGAGCGAGAGAAGCACCAGAGGAAGTGCAGTACTCTTCAGATAAATGTCACTCCTTTTCATCATGTGAGAGAGAGCTGAAGTCCTGTGTTGTTTCTGCAAAGCTCTCTGTCTCTGAGAGGAGTCCCTGTGTAAGCATCCTTAGAGCAGGGCTCTTCATTGTCTCAGGATAAGACAGGTGTGTGTTGGCTGTGACGAACCTGTCACACACAGCCATTTTCCTGCCTGGGCTTGTGTGCCACAGGGGTCTGTGGGGGGTACAGTGAAGGGGCCAGAGTACAGAGGAAGCCAGCGAGAAGCGTCAGGCCCAGGCCGCCCCATGCGCAGAACATAGACCAGCCATAACCGTGACTGATGTCCTCCGGTATCCCGAACATGTAGCGAGGATAGCGGGACAATTCAAAGTTGATCCCAGCCACACATGTGCAGAGGGAAATAATGCAGCATGTTCCTGACAGAAAACAGGAAATCGAATTAGACCATAGACAGAAAGAAACACACTTGAATACATGGCCTCCCAGGCGGCAAAAACACCCAACTTTATATAGGCTTTAATCTACAGCTAAACTATAAATTAAGTATTGCACTGGTCAAAGCATAATGTAAAACATGCTCCTACAAAAACTATTAAAAATACAAAATGTGCTACAGTGACTACAGTCAACTGAGCATATAAATGACAGATATAACCAGTGCCATGGGGGTCAGTGTACATCTAAATTATTTCCAGACGGATATTTCTTCATATAATAATGAAGCTCATTGTAATGACAATGAATGCAATAAACTAGATTAGAAAGTTTATTCATGTTTTAAGGCTATATGTAGGCCTATTGCTAATAATAATATTCTTCACTTGCATTCTGTGGCGCATAGCTGGACTGTGTCTGCATTAATAAAGAGGTCACGCTGCCCCTATGTGGTGAGGCGAAGCAATGCACTTTATGTAAACGACATCCTCTTACCTCCCATGAGGAAGAGGAGTCCGGCCACATACTGCATCAGATCATGCTCTTTACAGCAGCCCAACACGCCAATGATCCAGCCAAACAGGATGATGGAGACGGCCATGCCAATGAAACTGGCGGTCATCCTCTGGAGATCTGAGACAGACAGACAGACAGAGAGTGAGGCTGCGTGCAAATGTTAAAAAACAGACTGAAAAAAACGTGAGAGTGGTTTGGGGGACTCACGGAGTGCATGCCACTCATCCTGGCGTATTGTCTTAGTCAGGTTGACAGGCAGATTCCTGGGCAGCGCCGATGATGAGTAGTAGTATTTTATTTGCGTGCAGCGTGGGACCAATCCTGTGCGTGTAAACAACACCAGACAAGTCAAACAGTCGCTGAGACCAGGAAAACACATTGCTCTCTGCTGCCACCCCCCACCCTCCTCTCAGGCTCCCAAAAAGCACCCCCTACATGCTTCATCACCATCCACCCACACCACAATGGGGCAAGTGGAGCAGTTTATCCTTTCTGTCGGTTTTACTACAGCGTGCCCTTTTTGGAAAATTCAGCAATGGATTGTAAATGTACTCCGTGTTCGAGTACTGCGTAGGCCTAAAAGGGCTGTGCGCATCACCTTGGATAGCGCATTCTTGACACAATACGGCTGCCAATACAAAACACACACACACACACACACACACACACACACACACACACACACACACACACACACACACACACACACACACACAAGGCGAGTGAACAGTGCACCGCAAAAACACCCACCTTTAAAGATTAAATCCTCCGTCTCTAGGTCAAACCCCTCTCTGTGACACTTCCTCCACAGTCCGGTGATTGTGGAGTTATATTGCCGACTGCAAAGCGATTCCATGGCCGAGGCTAAGGGCGAGAGGTGCCGCTTAGCCCGCAGCAGCATCTCGCCGCTCACCCCGGAGCCTTTCCTCTCTACGTGCTTCTCCTTTGGTAACATGCGTAGAGGGAGGTTGGAGATGTATATAAACCCGGGGTGGTTTATTTTATTGGAGTAAGTCTTGCATCGTTCCCGGTGCCTCCTGGCGTCCGTCTCGTACCAGTTGTCAGTGCTGATCGCCACTGCTATCAGCCCCAAAGCGCAGAAAGCCAAACACAAACCCGCCACGGTTAAAGTCCTCATCGCAGCCATGTTCCATGCGCCGTGATATTTCCGCGGGACGTTCAGGGCTCCGCTCCTGGCTCACTGGCTGGATGGATGGTTGGCTGAAGCTGTCAGTGTCTGAGGAGGTGCGAAGAAAATTGAACAATACACGCAAATGTGAAAGGCAGATACATAGTCAAACCCTTCATTGTTCCCAATTAACCACGCACAAATGAAGAGGAAAATGTAAAAAGTCAGGGGATATGGCCTTGCTGAGCTATTTTGGTTGTCTCCTCTATACGGCTGTGAACTGTCTCTAGCCTAGATAGCCTATGGTCACTTCAACGCCTCTATCCAGCAGATGGAGACAGAGCTAACAGCAAGCCCGAGCCTGCACACACAGCAGATGACAGTTATAAACAGGAAGATCCTTATTTACATTTTATCATAGGCCTATTCTCTGACTGCTCAGTTAGCTTTTAAATCTGAAGGATGTGCAGTCGTATAACACAGAGGGAGAAAGGGTGTTATCCAACAATTAAACTACTTCTTCAAATGTCCACCATTTTCATTCCTGTCATAGCACACACACAAAATGTATTGTTGTACATGCTTTTCCATGCTTATTGGTAGAATTTTAGCTTGTGTGTGTGTGTGTAAGTTGGGACAAAGTGCCCCCTGTCCTGTTTCAGTGGTTTCATTCTCATAGGCACTACTTCCTTAAATTCAACCCTAATGCCCAATTAAAAGAGGAACAAGAAAGATCCAAACTTCACTTTTAGTTTCATCTCTTCTGCAGTCTCAGTCTAAACACTACAAAAACAAGACCAGGGATTTAGCAAATACATTGTTATAATCAACCAGCTAAATGTGGTGTATAAAAAAAAAATAATAATAATAATTTGACCTTTCATGAGTTTTGAATGTATGAAAAATTAACATTCTTAGCATTGTCTTTTTTTCTTTTTTCACATTAAAATCACATTTAAAGGGTACTGTTATTATTATTTACATGACACATGTACATAGTGAAAAATAAAAAACATACTTTAGCAAATAATATTTAGAAAGTACTTTTTCTTTGATATGCAGCGTATGGTCATCAGGAACTAGCTGACTATGAATTTGGAGACTGGCCGATATAAATGTAGCCTGTGAGTCCAGCTCAGCTCAGTTTCAGTTCCTACTTGTCTAATGAAGTCAGTGTCGCAGTAAAGCTATAAGAAAGGTTGAAGATCCATCACCACCAGCTTAAACAACCAAGAGTCTCATGTCATCTTGTTTATAATGGAAGGATATGTCATATCTGTAAGTACTATTTGTAACAATGAGGGAACAAGGTTTATTTTTGGTTTTGTCTCTTTTCTTTGTTTGGTTTGTATTGTTGTACATGTACAAGTAGGTGTAGGTCATAATGTATTATATGAATTTAAGGACACAAAAAGTGTCTTAATTACAAATCCCATATTACTTAAGGGTTCAGAGGACATTGTCCCAAATGAGACTGGAAGCTACCGACCACCAGCCGATCTCTACCCTTATCTTAATGTGGGAGATATTTATGATGGTGAGACATCTCAAACCAAAACTAAAATACATTGATTGTGTACCTGCCTGTGAGTTTAAATTTGATACATCCCCTCTCAGAACACAGATGGACACTGCACTCTGAGCGCGTCCAGACAGCGGACTTTGAAAACTCCCCAGTAAACCATCTGACAGAGCTTCAGTCAGTGTCGCCTCAACAGCTCACACAACCTTTCCGCTACAGCACCGAGGCATTGCCCCTTCACTTAGACCCGCCACTTTTACCTCTCTCTATGTCCCCACAAGTAAGTGCTTTCAACAAATGTATGATGTGTCATTCATATAGTCATCCAAAATGATTACAAAATGTTGAGCATAATGGCAAAATTGTGCAAACAATGCAGCTGTGGCTGTATTTAATATTTTAGTTATAATAAGGACATGTCAATAAAATCTGCCCATTGGAAAAAACACAATAGATCAACATTTTACAAAGATAGTTTAATCTGTGTTAAATGCTGAAGTTTAATGATTTAAAGTGATGCCTATGCAATCACAGTAAGAGGATAAATGTTCTCCTTCCTTTAAATAAAAATGCATACTACACTCTGAGTCTGGACTGAAGTATTACTACAACCCCAAATTAATAAATGAATAAATATTGGTACCATGTGTTTGTTTAAGTGTTAAATTCTATTTTGGCCAAACTACTTCCTCTTTTTCATCACAGTGACTGTTGCTTGTGAATAATGGCAGACTCTGTATTTTGAGGCAAAAATAAACATAATTCTTCTTTAAATTAGGAATTTAGTCATCTTTGATTTTCCCATTGAACACAATATGTAAAGAATTTGTAAAGATATGTAAAGCATATAACACAATGAGCTGTTGCTTTTCTTGACACAATACATGTTTTTATTCTATTCTGCCACTACAACTAGCAATTTAAACACCATAAAATATCAAATAATTATATCAAATAACAGTATTCTCTTCTAAGTATTCTTGTATTTGAACTTTATCATATTTTTGTTTCCCCAAGATTCCTTTTTATGGCCCATCCCTGTGCTACCAGTACCAGCCTGCCTCCTCACCTGTGCATTACTACTCGGAGGAGGAACAGAGAGGTGTCAGTCCCCCTCTTGAGGTGTCCGAAGGAGAGGATGATTATGAACACCACAACCTTTCTTCTTTAAGGAAAGACACAAGTAAGTGGTTCAGCTTTGTCCCATTGCTGATATAGTGGGGTTATGCACTAAAAAGACAAACAGGCAGTTTTTGTTTTCTAGGTAACAAGAAGAAGATCCGCCTGTACCAGTTCCTCCTGGACTTGCTACAAAATGGTGACATGAGTGACAGTATTTGGTGGGTGGACCAGGACAAGGGCATATTCCAGTTCTCCACAAAACACAAGGAAGCCTTGGCCAGCCAGTGGGGTATTCAGAAGGGAAACCGCAAGAAAATGACCTACCAAAAAATGGCCCGAGCTCTAAGGAACTATGGCAAAACCGGAGAAATTAAAAAAGTCAAGAAGAAACTCACCTACCAATTCAGTGAAGAAGTGCTGAGAAACCTCTATGTTCGTCACTATCCTCACTGAGGAGAAAAAAAGCTGTTTATTTCATATTCTTAACTGAAATTACAAAAGTATCCCAATACATTTGCTTATAGATTTACTATTTCTTTTATCTTATTTAAACCAAAGGTGTAGTGTGTTCATGGTAAGTTCAATAATAATTGAAAGCAATTTATATACTGAAATGAATAACCAGGCTTTTGTCAGTTGACTTGAATAAATGGTCAGCACTTTATATAATAGCTTTCTACAAGGCAAAGCTGTTTTGATGAAAAAAACATTCATCCAGCCTCACAGAATTACACTCACATGCAAAAAGACAAATACACTTAAGGCAAGCAAACTGCAAACTTTGTTTTGTTTTTAAGAAAAAAAATATACTGATACTGAAATTCTCAATCGAAACTCTGTAATAAATGAGAGTAAACGAACAAGTCAGATGTAAATGATCGGTTGACTTCTGAACGGACTATTCCGTAGATTTCAGAAAATGAGTCATAAAGCTCTTTCCACAACAAGTAGAATAAGTAAGCTATAAGCTATTATATTATCATAGTGTCTGTGTTAAAGCGTAGCTTGAACCTGCTTTAAAGGGTTTTGTGTTTAGTCATATTCATAAAAGGTTGTGTTCTATAAAATTGACATTTATCGTCGCATATTTAAAATAAAATCAAGCATAAATCAACTCCGAGGTCAACTGGTCGCCTCGCCCTCTGAAACGCTTACGTGATTACGTCAGTCTCACTAGCCAATCAGAGCAGCGATATTGTTTCGGTCCAAATTTCAAAAGCTGAGTCGTCGACAAACGCTCGGGAAGCCACACAACAGCGGCCATCTCAGGATTAGTTATAGGCCACTTTTTTATTTTTGAAGCCCGTTTTTTTCATCCTTGAAGTCAATTTCGTCACCGACGCTGGCCGTGGTCACAAAATGAGAGTGAGGTTGGTAACAAATGCTATCTGTGTTTGTAATTATATGATTAGCCTAGCCAAACAGTTGGCAAATATAACGCTAACTGAGGACGAGGGAAAATGTAGCTAACTTTTAAAAGACGAGTGTGATGTATTATTAACTTTCAGTTTTATAATTTGCAGTGAATTGTCTCTCAAAATTGTTTCTCTTCTTTTATTATGAAATTGTCTAACTAAACCAACGGCTCAGTTGCTGTGCTGACTATAGACGTTTACTATGAAGATCTAGCCTATTAACTCCAGTGCTTCTCGGGGCAAATATGGTGACTGTTAAGTTGGTTATCATTTTAGCTGTTCTAGGTAATGATGACAGAGTTCAGAGAAGGGGGGAAAAAATAACGTTAAAAGGGAACAGGATGTCTGATTAATTTGGCGTTTTGAATGTTAAGTCACTTGTGATGGAGCTGCCTAAGCATATAAGTTAAACTGGTTTGGCTGGCTTGGGGACACTAACTTTTTGTACACATTCATTTCAGTGAGGTCCACGCCGCAGAGTCCGTTGCCTACCTCAACAGAGCACTGGTTAGGTTGCAGGTTATTTGGGAAGAAATCGGAATCCCAGAGGAGCAGCGACTTCAAAGAACCAATGACGTTCATAAGCACATCAAAGTGAGTTTCATACTTTGTTCTCGAGATCATGGTTTGTGGAAGTTGTATTAGAGATGAAACGTATTCACCTCGAAAACCAAGTCCAGATGTCTTTGCTTTAACCTTTTCTTCATGATGACCTGGATGACTGAGACCCCTCAGACAACTTGTTTACACGTTTTTTTTCTTCTGCAGGGTTTACTGGATTTGATGATTGCAGAGGAAGCAGAGCTTAAGAAAAGAGTTATGAAAAACATAGAAGTCTGTCGCAAGGAACTGGATCTTTTGTGCACTGAACTCCAGCTGCCCCCCTTTGAGGTATAGTCGTCACAATACAGAGTGATTACTTTTGCTGTTCTAACTTGCTGGAATTAACACCTTCTGTCCAAAAGGAGGAAAGTGGCTGCACCATGCTGCAGGTGGAGAAGAACAGCCGCACACAACTAGAAGGCTTGAAGGAGCACAGAAAACAACGGCTGGAAGAATTTAAAAGCCTTATTGCCAAAGACTGTGAGCTCTGTGACATTATGAGCACCACTCCTTTCTCCATCGACAAGGACTGTGTTCCATCACTGAAACAGCTGGAGGCGTACCATGCCTACCTGGATGATCTAACCAAACAAAAGGTGTTTACTTACTCCTGTATTGACCTGTTTTGTATTAAATGTTTGGAAGATAACCTGGGTTTAATGGAAATTTTCAGAACCAACGCCATGAAGAGTTTGTCAGTTTAAAAAAGGAGATTGCTTTATGCATGGAAGATTTGGAACGCCAGCCCGAGACAAGTTTTGAGCTTGACGTAATGTGTGAGGATGAAGAGGCATTTTGTCTGTCAAATGACAACATCAATGCTCTAAAAATGCTCCTTAGCCAGGTATTTATTTTTTTTATAATATTACTAAAAAAAAAAAAGTAACTTAACATGAGTTTTGTAATTAACACTTTTTGACAATCTTTCAGTTGCAAGTACGTAAAGCTGAGATTGAGAAGCTTTGCTCTTCTTACCGCACCAAGATACAAGAGCTTTGGGAAAGACTTCAGATTCCCCAAGAGGATAGGGAACCTCTTTCTGAACACATGCTTAAGTCAAAAAAGAAAAATGTAGAAGCGGTAAGGGTTACACAATTCATCTAGAAGTTAATTTATAACAATGATGACTTGTAACGTGGCTATAATCTTTCTCATACTTGTTTTACAGCTGCAGACAGAGGTCCAGCGACTTGAAATTTTGAAAATTCAAAGCCTAAAGAGTGTGATTGAATCCATCAGGGCTGAGATTGCGCTTTTGTGGGAAAAATGCCTTTACAGTAAAGAGCAGTGTCAAGCATTTTCAGCATATTACAGTGGTAAGGCCTGTTTTTTATTATTTCAGATGTGAATAGAAATGTGAATGCTTTGGATTTCAACGTGTTTCTCCTACAGATGATTTTACTGAGAAGCTACTCGGCCTACATGAGGCTGAGGTCAACACCCTGAAAAGGCATTATGAGAACCACCAAGAACTTTTTGAGGGAGTCTCAAAATGGCAGTCAAATTGGACTTTATACTTGGAGCTTGACGTGAGTGTTCCATATATTTTGGCTGGTTTTGCATTTGTGTATTTAATAAAACAATGTATTCCCTGTGATAGAGAAAAGCCAATGATCCAGGGAGATTTACGAACAGGGGTGGAAATCTTCTTAAAGAGGAGAAGCAGAGGGCTGACCTACAGAAAAGCTTGCCAAAGGTAATAATTACATGTTTAAAAATGTTTGCAATCATTGCTCAAGTGCATTGCCTTTTTTAGTCCACACAGAAGGGCAGATAATTATCAGTTTAAACTCCAAGATTTTTATTTTATTTTTTTCTTATTGTCATGATGGTGCATGTTTTACATTTTCAGCTGGAAAAGATCCTGAAATCCCAAATTGACAACTGGGAGCAGGAGCATGGAACAGAGTTCTTTGTGAATGGACAGAAGTTTCTTGAGTATGTCCAGCAGCAGTGGGAGAATCACCACAATGAGAAGGAGAAAGAAAAACTTGAAAGGGTATGTGTTTTTTTTGTTTTTTTTAATAAAAAAAAAAATTCTCATACAGTGTTGGATGTATAATTCAGTGCATTTAAAATACTTTTCTTGAAAAATAGCAACTCAAGAAAAATAAGCAGACACAAGAGGACATGCTGTATGGAACTTCCATCAGGACACCGTCTAAAAGGCGTGTAGCTGGGACTCCCACACCTGGCAAATTGAGAAAGGTATAATGCTAAAAAGCTTTTTCTTTTTTTTTTTTTTTTTTATTATGTTGCAGATGACTAAACTGTATCATATTTCTTTTGCCAGCTCAATGGTGCATCAACTTTGTCCACTCCAACCAGCTTTCTCGGTGGAACCCTGTGTCACTCTTCAATCCAGAAACCGCCACTGTCGGCTAGCAAGGTAATCTTTATGACGTTCTCCTTGTAACTTGTCTATCAGGCAGCACTAAAACGCCTCCAAGAAAGCAACAGAAAAGTAATGGTAGACCTTGTATTGTTGCAGAGTCTTGGGCTGCGAACTCCTGGACAAATGAAGACCCCTCGTCTATTAGAGAGGAACAAGGAAAACATCTCCCATCTGCAAGGAAATACTCCAAGTGGCACACTAAGGTCTCAGGACATTCAAGATCACACCTTTACCATAAACTCTGTTGCGGGCTCCTATGTGGAATTTGCGGTAAATGTGGCTCTGCATCTGTTAAATCAATGGATCATTACTGGTCCCAAAGTTGTCTCAAGTTACTACACTTCTGTCATGTTTAAAACTCAAACAGCAAAATGGATACCAAAAAGTGACCGCTGTTTTACATTTGTCCTAAAAGACTTGAACACAAATGCTGCAATTGGAACAGTTTTTGAATGATCTGGCTTGACACCAAAAGCGTTTATCCTAATTCCATATTATTTGTGCAGCAAGTAATTTTAAATTGCTTATGTAGACCAACCATCCACTGTTAATCTTCAAATATCCAAATCACTCATAATATATTACATTTTATTATAATGTATTACATTTATCCAAGTGACATTTAGTCTGTAATCCATTGTAAACAGACACTGACTTTTGATTGTTTTTCACAGAGGGACTTCACGAAGGTTACTAAATCGAATGTGAAGGCAGGAGTACTCAACTCCACCGTGAGCCATCAGTGATGTTGGCGCAGCACCGGGAGTCGTCCAGCTCGGCGTTGCTCATGAGTTTTAAAAATGTGCACAACAGGAAACTTTAAAAATCTCTCCACAAAAAATGTAAATATTTAATCATTGAGACATGAGATGGTGTTTTTTATAGCCCTTTTTATTTAAAGGATATTGCTGAGGTTGTTTGTCTTCTGTTTCCTTTGTGGATATATTTGAGATTTACTTCTTGCATTACAGCTTTTTCTAGAGAACAATATGCACATCTAGCACTATTTTCCTATAGTAGCGTAGCTCTAAACCAGTGCACCACGATTTTCTCCATTTGGAACGACGGCTACATTTGCTCTTGAGAATTTAAATATTTTTGAGTGCATTTTAATTAATGCTGTAAATAAACATTTAAAAAAAGGTTTACCTTACTCTGCCTATTTTGTGATTCTACCTGTTTTTTGTATAAGCGTGATAAAACCATATCCATTTAAAACATGTTTATGTCATGTGTGTCATGAGTTCCTCCAGGGCTCTCTCACGGTGGTTATTATGAACAAGGAGCACTTCTTTTATTGCACTTTGTTGAAATCCCATTTCGTTAAACTGTGTGAGCAGATGTAGGAACTCTGCAGCCTGAAATTAGGATACAAGTGTTGGTAGTCTGCAGATAAATGAGATCACTTTCATATCTCATACAACCGTACCTTGCTCTCACAGTTCTGAAACATCTCCATGGCTTCTTCCACTAGTCCTTCTTCATAACCAAGCTGACAAAGGTGATCGCTGGCAGTCAGGTACTTCAGGATCTGTGGGTACAGTGTACACCAGTGTACACTACATTCTTTGCATATTAAGTTTAATCAATGTTACCTTCTCTGGGTTTTGGTAGCCTGTCTTCTGCAGTGCCAGGATAGCTCTACGTAAAGGGTAGCCCTTCTCTGTAATGGTTTCAAGAAGTTCTCTTTCCTCCAGGCTCAGTGCTGACAGAAGCTCTGCTGCAGAGTCCATAACAGCTCTATAGCCACAAGAGTTCAGTGCCTTTTGACAGAAAAACAGACCTGTCATAACCAGGCAGTAAGTGAATTTATATATGAATATATAAAAGAGTAGAACCAACCTTTTGTCTGTGTTTTTTGACAACAGGACCTGCAGACGAGGGCCGTTGTTGCAGCAGTCTTCTCTCTCCTAGAGGAGGTGTATTTTGGGTGTATTTTCTGGTCAAAGAGCCCAGTGATCGGCGCCTCTTCTTACAGCTCTTCTGAGGGAGAGGACTAGCAGGCTGGGCCCTGTGCTGTACTGCAGTCAGCTGTTGTCTGCACTCGTGAGAGGGTGAGCTGTTTCTGTGGACCTCGAGTCTCTGTGGGGAGTCAGGTTTGCAGAGCCCTCGGTGCATGTCTTTGACCCTGGATAAGGGATCTCTGGGGGCTGTGCTCCGCGGCCAGTCCATGTTCTTCATGAGATGTGGAGAGTCTTCAAAAAAAGCTGCATTGTTATCCTCACTGTCTTCCTCAGAGTCACATACAAGGAACTTGACAGTGCGATGGCGCAACCAGGTGTCTGCAGAGGTCAGGCTGTGGCTTCGGGGACGGGGGCTGAGGGCCCACAGGTCACTGCTTCTACAACTAGATCTGCGGCTGTCCTGAGGGCTGCTGAACATCAGCCAGTACGGAGGGCAAGAAGGGGCTGGACCAGAGGGCTGCTGCCCATTTAAGATCCACTTCTCTAGACTGAATTCATACTGTAGACAAACAACACAGGAAAGATAAATAAAAATAACTGTGTTAAGTTCTTTTGATAAAAATTTACATAATTAATTTCCTCCTTTTTCCTCCGGTTAAAAAGCCATGCTATATATATATATATATATATATATATATATATATATATATATATATATATATATATATATATATATATATATCACATTTGGTATATACTTCCCCTTAAGTATCTTTAAGACACTAACCTGCAGATACTATATATTAAAATTGCATTAAAAACTGACAGTAACTCCCAGAAATGTTTTTATATAATGTGAGTTTTATGTCACCTTAGTTTCTTGTAGTATCTGTGCACAGTCAGAGACAGAGACCTCAGCAGTTTTGACAAGATGCACTCCCTCCTTCGTTGGACCAAGTAAAGTCTGAAACGGGACATCCTCTAGAGAGTTCATTTAAAAAAAAAATCCACTCAGCTCAGTCCCTATAAAGTCAAACGGGTCCTTTTTGTTTGAGTTTATTCCATTAAGATTATCTCTCTTTGGTGCTCCGTGTCATTGACAGGTGTGTTGTGCAAACGATTAACTCATACGTGATAAATCTCCTCATCACTAAGCCTTTGACATCACCTCGAGTTGTTTACCAATAATATCTCAGACACCTGTAATCCTAAGTAGTAACGCACAAGGTATTTGTACATAGTAAAACAATCAGTGTGTATGTTCAACTGTAAATTTGTCTTGTTTACAATTACTGTATGTCTGCATTATTTATGCATCGTTATTTACAGCTGAAGTTTTTATTTATGTGGATTTTATTTTCACAGTGTATTTTGTTAATCTGGAGAGAAAAATGGAGGATTACAGGAATGCCAAGGTATTAGAAAACAAAGAACACAATACTTTCCAGAGATTAGCTGAGAACTGTGGCAAATACTTAAGTTTCCAAATACAAACTGCTCCATAGAGATAATGAATCTGTACATACATATACATTTTATTTGTACGTTAAACAATTACAATAAATCAAAGATTCACAAACTTCAGGTGTCAACCGGTTTTGTAACAGACCTCACAAAAGAGAAGCAGTTGTACTTAAAGACAAGGAAACTTAAAGAGAACAGATCTGGTTTAATCTCATTTTGTAGCACAAACAGAATTTTCAGAGTACAGCAGAGTCTCAAAATTAAATTACAGATGTGGGTGTCCAGGTACCATTTAGTAAAAACACAAGATCACTGAAAGTGTGGAAATGTGGGGAGGGTTTCAAAATGGTGATTGTTGAATGGAAATAAAATGTCTGCTGTGTTTTGGGGGACAAATTCTGTAAAGCTTAGCGCTGCAGCTAACAGATTATCCGATTTATGTTAGCATGTATGATTCAGTCATGAATGTTGAGGGCTCACTGAAAACAAAACTAAAAATACAGTATTTTAAAACCCTGGTTTGTCATAGAGGGATCTGAGCCACTGGTGAAGGTCAAACATTCTCTGTGTGAATAGAGGAAGCCACTCTGAAAAAAAATATTTTAACAGCTTAAAAAAGGGCAATAACTCCTCCTCGATTTGCAGATAGATTACACTTGACAAACTTTTTCCTCATAAAAAACATGCCCTACTTAAGCTCAACATATACAGCCCATTTTCACACCATTATTAAAATGGTGGTAAAGAAACATCAACATGTTGATGTGTTCATGGAATATCATGTCCTTATGTCATAAGGCATTAGTAACTTTACATTTACACTTTTTAGCTTTGTCCATTTCAAGTGTACAGCATGATCCCATAAAGTCCTTTATTTCCCTTCACTGCCACAGCCAATCACCACAAGCCTAGCTACAAAATCTTATGAATAAAATTGCATTATCTTTATACAGATAAAATGTTAACAATCCCCAGAGATTGAAATGCATAAAAAAGGTCCATCTGAGAGTACACCGCTAGTGAATTAACATCTGATGCACAGGACCAAGGTGTTACACTCTAACTTTGTCACTTTTTAGTGAGAACCAGAAGCCTTCAGCCTTCATTGCCTTAAATACAACGTCCACAGCTTTAATAAAACCCACAGTTGCCATCCAAAAAGTTTATAGTAATCTGTACATTTTCAGACAGCACTGTGGTCGGGTTTTGTGAAATGAGTGACACATGGTTTAGTTGTTAGCAACATCTGCCTGACGAGGCCAGTTTTCCTCTTCAATGCCCGAGTCATATTCCTCCTCAGTGGACTCCTTGGCTGGTGCCCTAAAACAAGACGTGTACACTCAAAGTTTAAGTTTCAACTCAATCAAGCCAGATAAATCTTTACATTTGTCAATAATGCACATAAATAAATGTGACAAAATAAAGGAGGGACTGAATGGAAATAGTTTGGAACTAGACATTTAAAACTTCCCTGAGGCTATTAAATGTATTAATCATCTTAAATTAGATTATCTTCATTAATTTGTCACACTAATTGTGAGAGGCAGTCATACAAGAAGGTGGAAACAAAATATTTGGTTTCCATTTTGATATGCATGAAATGCGTCAAGCACAGAACTACGCTCCTTTAGTCTGGGGAGGATACTGACCTGATATATCTAGGCTCAGACTTTCCATGAACAACATCTTTGTTTAGTTCAACAGCAACGATATCAGAATGTGGCACTTCAAACATGGGCTCAAGTAACAACTTTTCCTGTTGAAGAAATAAAATAAATGTATATTAAATTCATGTTGCTCAAGATGAAAAAAATTTAAATAAAGTGTTATACCATAATGGATCGGAGCCCACGTGCTCCAGTTTTTCTTTCAAGAGCCAGCCTGGCTATGGCCTTCAAGGCATCTTTAGACACATTAAGTTCACACTAATAAAACAAAAAAGAAAGAAAAAGAAATAAAGAACACGTATTTATATAGAGAAACCCTACTTAGAATATTCTTCTGCTACAAAAAACAAACGTACTTTGTCCATGCTGAACAAAGCCTGGTATTGCGGCACCACAGCATTACGTGGTTCAGTCAAGATTCGGACTAGCGTTTCCTCATCTAGGCTGTGTAGAGGAACAACAACAGGAAGACGACCAACAAACTCTGGAATCATTCCAAACTCAATGAGGTCTCGGGCTTCAACATGTTTCAGCAGTCTGTCTTTCTCCTCAATCTCTGCCACTGTGTCCGTCTCACCGCTTGTGTTCGCCAAGTCTGCAGCAGCCGCAGCACGTCGACCCTTGCCCAGATTTGATGGTGTTCCAAAGCCCAAATACTGTGGGGTCATGAAACATGTTAAAGGGACAAATAAAACTAAACGACTAAAATCCTATGAATATAGACTATGTTCAAATGACCTTTTCATTTTTTCTTCTGCTGATGATTCGGTCAAGTCCATTGAAAGCACCAGATGCAACAAAAAGGATATTTGTTGTGTCCACTTGAACTGTCTCGCCTCTCAATTTCCTTGAGTTTTTTTCAGGAACGTTAACAATTGTCCCTTCTAGCAGTTTAAGTAAGCCCTGATAGAAACAGAATCATTAAACATTATAGAGGTGTGAATCTTTCAGTGTCTAGCAATTCAAATCCGAGTTCTGGGGTCACAATTCAATTCAGAATCAACATTTGATTCAGGATCTTTGATTAAATTTAATTTAATTTTTTTTCTGAACCTTTGTTCAGAAAACTGGTGGAAGATTATGTGATAATATAAAAAAAACAATGTTAACCAAAGAGCACATTTAAACATTTATTTTAGTCTCTGACTGTACCAAACCTTTAGCCTGGTTCTACCAGACTCTCGTACATTTCATTTGTACAGAGAGTCTGGCCTCGCTCCATTGACAAGCGTTTACTTCCTTGTATGCGGGAACTCTGTTGAAGTTTAAAACTATTGGATCTGCCCAAAGTCACTCAGGATCTGCCATAGCCAATCGCTAACGTGTGGTCGTGACATATGTCATGCGCCGAAACCGACCGGAAACAACAAGTCACTCCCTCTGTTCGCTGATTGGTCCTACAAAAAATTGATTTCTGGAAACCTAAGAATATACAGCGATCCCAGACTAAGTACTAAAGCGAAATGAAATTGAGCGGAAGTACGTAGGAGGGCGGAGCCAGGCTACCAAACCTTTATATCCATTCAAAAATAGAATTGTGAAGGATTTAACAGGCTGAAATCTGCTGCCATTTTAAAATCTTTTATTCTTTATCATTTTGAATTATTCCAAATATTTAAGGCTTAGAGTCGCAATTCTTTAATTAAAAATTTTAAAACATTATCAACCAACAATGCCTGAATTAACGCAATCGAAATTACCTGCTGGACTCCTTCTCCTCCAACATCTCTTAGCTGATGTATTCCTGGTACACTGCCAATCTTATCAACCTCATCCAGAAACACAATGCCTGTACATTAAATACAAATTTAATAATCTGAGACATAATAAAAACTGCATGTACATGTCCTATGTAACTGAAACATTTACTTTTCACTTTCTACATGTCTAAACAATTCTTTCCAACCATGACAAACATTATAACTAGGTATATATGGTTAAACTTTGGCATCAGTTTAAGAAGAAATTGAGAGAAAAACAAAAATTACATTTGTACCTTTTCTTTATCAAACCAGTTTTTTGTACCTTTATTTATTTAGCAGGGTTTGAGACTAACCTCGTCGTCATCCCAATAAAAATGTTGTGGTTTTAGGCTAAAATGAATAAATATGTATTATTTTGCTTTATGTTATACAATACACCGCTGTCCACAGCTCAAGTCAAAATCAGACACAAATATATGGGGGATTTTATGGTTAAACATGTTAAATAACATTAGTTAATATTAAAGATTATATTGAGACTGGTTTTCTGGGAACGTCCTGAGATGGAGAATTAGTCTGGAGCCCTAATATTTAACTTTGAAAATCCCTATAAAAACAAATTTACTCCCTCTGACTCACCTTGCTGAGCTTTTTCCACAGAGTAGTTGGCATCCTGTAGCAGCTTTGCAATAACTGATTCAATGTCTTCTCCAACATAACCGGCTTGAGTTAGTGTTGTGCAATCGCAAATGGCAAATGGAACATCTAGACATCTTGCCAGTGTCTGGGCCAACAATGTTTTTCCTGTAAAGAAAAAGGGATTCAACAATCCGTAGTTGGAACATCATTTTTGCTGGCCTACACACATTTTTTTAAAATAATTCTTACCAGAGCCAGTTGGACCCAAAAGTATTATGTTGCTTTTCTCGAGTTTAATATCTGTGTGTGTTGAGTCCAGGACCTCCCCACCCCTCTTTTCTTGAGGAGCTTGCTGACTCGCCTGCTGCTGCATCGTGGCTCCCAGTGCGTTTCCATGAGGACTGATCCCTGCAATCTGCAACAACTCTGCAAAAACATGCAACAAGCCGGCCCCATGGTTATCTTTATATTCAAACTTAACAACAGCAAGTACAGCTATTAGTTGTTTGGCTGTTGATTTCACACGACATGTTTAGGAGTGGCATGGGTTTTGCTTACAGGCTAAATATAAGCCTGTCCCAGCCAGTGACACCGAGTAGTGCTGCACTGAAAATAGCAGACAGACATATAGGTCAGTTGGCTTCCAAATTTTATTGTTCCTTCAGTGTATCTAAAATTACCAGCCACTCAATTTTTTTTGTAAATTTTACTGTTACTTAAAAAAAGGGAAGCAAGATGTCTGTACATTTTGGCATTTGTGCAATTTAAAGATTATCACTTACTTGTGAACCTGTATTCATCCTCTCGTCTTCTCATCTCTAGCTCTACAAGAAGAGGATGAAATTACTCAAATCAATATTATGACTATTACTTTACTTTATTAATACAGTCCTGCAAGAAAGTGTAGAAGGTTGAGTGAGAAAAATATTGAACAAATGCCAAATATTACAGAAAAAAAAAAAAAAAAAACGACTACTGCATTAGTCGAAGCATGGATGGCCAAACTGACTTTTCTCTGATCATTTCTGTCACAATTACTCCCCTTATCCTTTCTTCCTTCAAATGCCAACTTTGCATAAATGTCGAAAAGTTTGAGCTAATCCAACTTTTAGGGGGAAAATAATAATAATAATAATAATAATAATAAAAAAAAAAGATTATACTATATTATATTATTAAAAACTACAACTAACCTCTTGGTGTTAAAGTGGGTTGTTTCTCCACCTCCACCTGCTGTCTGCTACCAGCAGGGATGTTGTTATAGATGCGCTTGTAGTGATTGTACACGGCAACCGCTAACACCTTTTTTGCATAGGACTGTCCAACAACATACTTGTCAAGATATGCATAGATCTGAGAGAAAAACACAGCATGTAAAGTGCCACTGGTAATCACAGGACTGTAAGAGCTTAATGATGGTGTTTCTGCTTTGGTTCTCACCTTCTTTGGTGGAGGAGGAGGTTTCTGTGCAAACGCAAGTTTCACAGCCTCAGCTGCTGATTCTGGCTCTTTGCTTAGACCCTTCTTGGAATCAGTTTCAGACAGAACCACAAAAAAGTGATGGCACTTCTCACATTTGACAAATCGTGTTGATGCTGAGGAAAAGATATGAAGTCTTAGTGAAATGCTTCATGATAAACCAGCTTTAAAATGTTAGAATAGTTTTAGTCTCCATCTACAATACTGGCTATTACTATTATTACTTACATACAAATGTCTCTACGTGTGTGCAGGGATCTCCACATTTAGGACAACGGAGTTGGCTTCCTCCTTTGCCTGATCCTCCTGAGCCAGACAGTCTCTTCCCCTCACTGATGCTCTTCTGTTTAACAGATGACTCATTAAAAATGTATTGTTGAAAATTATTCATTGTCTAATTCACCTTGAAAAAAATTACCAATAAAATATTACCTTTCCATCACTTCCTCCATCCTTTGTTGTCCCATCTTTAGCAGCAAAGCAGACATGTGTCTCTGAAAATGACCTCACCCTCACCCGGGAGGGTAAATTAGTTTCCCGAGACCCTTGACGGCTCAAAGAATACAGCTGAATCCGGGAGCATAACAAGCCTGGGAAAATAACAATAGTAAAATTAATAACCAGGCAGAGAATGGCAATTTGCTATTGTTAGCCAAATAAAAAATAATAATTGGATACAGAACAGAAGATGTCCTTGGCGCACTGTATGACAGTATAAACAAGTTATATTGCTAAGTTAATATTGAATTTACATGAAAACAAGAGGGGTGTTTTGTAATGTTGCAAGTAAAACATTTTTTTCAAACAAGGCTTAAAAAACCTAATTAAAACTTTTGAGGGTAATGAGCCGAACATTTTACAAGGTTATTCATTAGTGTTAGATTAATTATTTTATTTAATAGTTGACATGGCAACGACGTTAGCTTATCTTAAGCTACCTACCGTCAACCTTAATAAACTCATCTACACGCTCTTGACATTATTGTCAAAAATCTGGGCTCTAGGTATGGTTGAGACCTACAGGAAGTCAAAGTGGGACTAGTTATAGCCAGGTGTCTACTAGTAGTTCTAGTAACATTGTTTTGTCTACTAGTGAAGTCACTAGTAATACCAGTGGCACTGGTAAAACACATTTTTGATAGACAGGGAGCTCTAGTAAGAGCAGATATGTTCACTAGTGACACTATATTCTGAGTAGGAGGAGGGACAGAAGCATAAATTGTCACTTGAGTCACTTGGAAGGTTACAAAATGACTTGCACGTTGACAATTTAGCATTACAATTTTAGTCCCACTAATGCTACTAGTAAGTATTTTGCCATTACTAGTAATAAAAAGAACTGGTTTTAAATTATATTTGTAGTACTAGTACCACTAATTGACAGTAAAAAGGTGGGACCGGGATTCTCGTTGACCAGTGTAAAAGACCCAAGTGAAGACCCAATTGTAAGGCTCAATTTATGCTCCTGTCCCACCACCTACTCAAAATATATTGTCACTAGTGAACATATCTGACCTTACTGTACATGAAAAATGTGTTTACTAGTGACACTAGTGCAACGACTAATACTAGTGACCAATTTCAGACCTCACTAGTAGTAAAAACAGTGTGCTACTAGAACTAATAATAATAATAATAATTATAAAGATTTATTTTGCAGATTTCTCTCGAGGGACTTAAAGTCCATTATTCATTCACTCCAGTGTCCCACACTGATGGTGGCAGCCATTTTGCGCCTACAGTCTCTCCAAACACCACTGAACATTCTCACATACACCAGTGCAGTGGCACTAGAGGCAATGTGGGTTAAGTGTCTTGCCCAAGGACACAACGACAGTTTGAACTGGGGAGAGTGGGATTTGAACCACATACATTACGGTTATAGGACGACCACACTACCACTTCCATCTACCACTGAGCCCCATAATAATAAAAGACACAATAATAATAATAATAATAATAATAATAATAGACACTTAGGTGTCAGTCGTTACACTAGTGACCATTTTGGACCTCACGAGTTGAACAAAACTTTGTCTTACTAGTAGTAAGACTAGCTCTAGTGGGGTAAAAAAAATTGTCCACTAGTTTTACCAGTGAGCAATTTGGCATCCACTAATACTAGTAAGCATTTTTGTCCTTACTATTTCAGTGGTTGACAAAATGACACACTACTAGTAGCAAAAAAGCTTACCAGTAAAGAAAATTAAGGTTAACATATAACGACAGAATAAATACTCAAACGGCTTTAAGAGAGTCATTCTTTACAAACTGCACAATGTCAAGTAGCGTTAATGTTACATGTAGCGGTAACCTTATTATTTCTTACCTCTGTGAGCAGCAGTATTTAGTATTAACCTAGCAGCCGAGGTACATGTACTGGACATCACTATACTTTGCACTCCTGAAAAATCCTGAAAAACAAAAATAAGACTGAATGAGGGGAGAAAACATGGCTAGTTTAGCTGCTAACAGAAGTTGCAAAATAGGACAGGCCAGTTGCTAAACATTTCATTACGTCAGTGTCACTGTTAGCATTAGCAAGTCATTATTGGCCTCGCTGTTCATAGCACTTGACAGGTCCAAACTTTTAACGCACAGTTGGGCTGTATTGAGCGTAAGACCCCCGGAATACGAATGTATAGCAACATTAATAGCCACCTAAATAAAACGGTGACACGAATATTGAGTTTTAGATACTCGATTAGGCCTAAACCAGTACCCCCTGCCTACCCAGAGGCTAATCGGAGTGCTTAACCTTATATCAGGAATACTCGCAAATGTGTTTAAACCAAGGTTGAATAGCAAACTTTTGTAATATTTGTAAAAACGTAATTAGCGTTAAGTAGAGTAAATGGAGTTTCTTACAGGCACGATGAAAGCATTCGTCTCTCGACAGCCCCTTTAGAAAAGCTTGCTAGCTTATGTCACCGCAGCCTTTTTCGCTTGCGTTGTTGTTTTGCACTTCACTTTAAGATTTTAATACTAACATCAAAGTCACCAAAGTTAATAGAATAAAAAAAATATCATTCAGGCCTTAAATTCCCAGGTGGGACAGGACCCAAAATGATGTAACGCTAACCTAGCTGTTTTGTAGGTTTAGCCAGTAACCCTTCCCACTGAGTTACAGTTCAGCGGCTAACTGTAATACAAGTAAGTGAATAGACCTCACACTCATCCAGTTCTTTGCAGAGCTACTTGCGCACCGGCATATTCACCGGTGACGGCACATTTAAAGCAACAGTGGTTCACTTTTTACCTCAAAATATGTAAACTGAAAATTATTAAAATAATGAACTCCAAGTCATTTTGACAGTTTCTTGGTGTAAAACAGGTACAATGACCCTTCTTTAAAGTGCGTCTAGTTTAACAGATACTCCCCATAGTAACTCTCAGTGCAGACAAGCATGCTGCCATCCTTTAATAATAATAATAATAATAATAATAATAATAATAATAATAATAATAATAATAATAATAATAATAATAATAATAATAATAACAAGCAAGCCAAAATAATGAAAATCTGTTTTATTTGAAACAGGGTCAATATTTTCAATAAATAGGCAATCCACTACACCATAGAGTATTATACTATTTTAAAACAATACCAAAGCAGTCGAGGTATAGCAAATTATTATTTTGCTTGTTGGTTATTTATTTTTCTTTTATTTTTACATTTAGGTAACTTTGAGTTTAACTTTGCATGTTTTCACTTTGCGGTTGTCCCAAATAATCAAGCGTTTCGTATTAGGATAGTATGTCAGCATAGACAGTATCCCATTAGATACCCTTAAATCAAAATGTACATCAAGAGACTTCTCTTTCTGTAAGTCAAATGCATATGAAATTTTCCTGTCTTTGTCATCACTAACATAAACCACTCCACATGCAATGAAAGCATTTCCTGCTTTGATTGTAGGATAAGCAATGTCAATGAGAGACATCACAGAGAAAGTCTCATGGTTTAGTTTTGCAACCATCATTTTATCCTCTGTGTCCTGAGCAAAGATGACCCACAATCCATTTTCATCCACAGCAAACTTAAAATAGGTCTTAGAGTTGCGTAAAAGATATTTGAGTTTGTTGTATCTGCTGTTTGCCATAGAGAGACTCTCTACTCTTCTTGTGTTCAAGTTCAGTCTGTGAAAAGATTTGGGTTTAGTGATACGAGTGAGTTAAAAAAAATAAAATAAAATAACGCTTTTAGTTACAATAAGTACAATACTTACTTAATGAGTTTGTTTGACCCCGCCAGGTGAAAATAAAAGTGTCCTTCATAAACAACATGACCACAGCCCTGGTAAAAACCCGGCACATTGATAGTTTTAGTGCTAATATTCTGAAATGCTGATATATTTCTGTATTCAAGCAAAATTCCCCCTAAAAACAAAAGAAAAAACATTTACATTTGTGAAAAGCACAGAGCAATATTTGTATCTAAACAGTCTGAACGTCACCTGAAAAGTGCTCTGCCAGCCAGTATCGACCATCCTCTTGCTGGGCGGCATCCAACATCCATGCACCAAAAGTAGTTTGCATTTCGCTGGATTTACCTGAGCATTTAATGTTTCTGACAGTGTACTCTACATGAAAAAATAAAATAAAAATAGATATTTAATGAATATGTTGTAGGTAAGTTGGAAGTTTAGGTTGAAATTAGGTCACCTGTTTTGGTCTCATAAGCCGTGACAGTGAGTTTGTTGTGGTTTGGAAATGATGATGACTCTAAAGAAAAATAATAATAAAACAAATGATACATTGGAGTATAACAAACATTCTTGTAATAACAGTAGATATATAGTTCCTTACCACTTTTCATGAATGTGTCTATTAAGTTCTCACTGATATTAAAGGCATTAGTCTGTTCAGGCGATGGAGAGGCTGTAGGAAACATGAGAAACTATTTATTATGCAGTATTAGTTCTCTTAGACTTTTTATTTTTGTACTCACATGGTAAAATTTGAAATGGAGCCTGTGTAACACTTTCTCTGTTCTGTCTTTGTTCATAATCTTCTTTTAGTGACACTGAAATGAAAATATAACATTGTAGTAACTTCAATATTAAGAAGTAAAGTAAGTTGCTTGCTGCTTTTTTACTGCCAACAAAAAGTACCAGATATCATATTGGGGTCTTGAAGATTTTCAGAGTCAGTAGCATTTATAGATTGTATGGTATCACTGGCTGGGTGTTGCTGGGATTCTGCAGATTTAATAAAGAAAGATATTATGACCAGATCAATAAACATATAAAACAGGATTTAACATTATTAATACAACATAAAATATCACACTGCTTTTTGTCAGATCTTCAGTTAATCGATCCCTGTTTATTATAAGAAATGAAGAGCCTATAATTAAAAAAAAAAGAAGCGTTATAACATGCATATATCTTATAGAAAAGCCAAATCTAAGCACTACATAACATTGTTTAATACCTGTTGATGATGTCACTGGTGCTGCTGTTGTCTTTGCAGTGTTATGTTCATTAAATGTTTCAAGGGTGCTTTCAGTTAATTGATCCCTGTTATTCATGAGAAAAAATGAAGATCCTATAATAAAAAAAGGGAGAGTTAACTTATAAAATACATATATCTCATTGAAAAGCCAAATCTAAGGACTACATAACATTGTTTAATACCTGTTGATGATGTCACTGGTGCTGCTGTTGTCTTTGCAGTGTTATGTTCATTAAATGTTTCAAGGGTGCTTTCAGTTAATTGATCCCTGTTATTCATGAGAAAAAATGAAGATCCTATAATAAAAGAAAAGGAGAGTTTTAACATTATAGAAAAGCCAAATCTAAGGACTACATATACATTGTTTAATACCTGTTGATGACGTCACTGGTGCCACTGTTGCCTTTGCAGTGTTATATTCATTTGATGTCTCAAGGTCGCTTTCTAGTTTGAATGATACGGACTCTGAAATGTGTAAAAAATATTGTTGCATCACAAAATCCTGTAATAAAACCACCCCTTTTCTCTTATTGGCTGCATACCAGTTTCCACAATTACGCTAAAAAGTTGCTCAGACTGAGTAACATTCATAACATTCCTGGAGTCTATAGTTGGATGTAGTGATTCTGTAAATAAGTGGAAAATTATTGAAATGTGGTTAGTTTTGTGGTTACTTAGTTAATAAGTGAAAAAACATTACCTGTTACTAATTTAACTTGTGTCCATGAGGCATTTTGTCTGTTGGTATGAAAGGTGCGACCACTCTCCTCTTGAGAAACTGATACTGCATCTAGATTTTTTTTTTTCAAAACAATTGAGTTAAAACACAACGATAACCAGTTATGGGATATTGTGCTCATTGTGAATGGCATGTCTGCATCTAATCTCTGCATCTCACATACTGTACATGTACCCAATATATGTACCACCCAACACAGACTTTTTATACCACCTTATGAGCTAAGACTACGTATCAAGTAACTCAATATATAGCAGCCCCAATGGTCACTTACCAGACTTTAGATTTGTTTCTGGATTATTTTCAACATTTGTGAAATTAAAGACTTCAAGAGTTGGATATGGTGATGGTTGCACTGTAAAAAAATTATAAAAATTCTTCACAGAGAACCTCACAGAGAGCTTTGAGATTCTTTAAGCATTTCAAGTACTTTGAATCCCATAATAAGGACATATTGAAGGTTAGAGAAACAAAAAAACAAAAAAAAACAACATACTTTAAATAATACTTAAATATTTTGTTTAAACTATTAAGAGAGTATTACCAGGATCAGTGTTCTTATCTGGAGCATGGTCAGCATTTATAAAATGTGAAAAATTGTCTTGAGTTGGTTGTTGTGTGGGATGTTCTGTTCGACAAAACAGATAATTCATTTGAATGTGATTTTTCCAGACATAAAATAATATTTAAATAGTTGCTAGCTGGATATTTTCATAATGAAGCCATCTTTTAATTCAGGGGTGGGACAAAGTTTGATATTTGAAATGTCCTACCTATCAGTGAGCTGGCTGTTGGAACAGTGACATACGCTGTATCACTTATGGTGTTTTGGCTGAGGTCTGGACCAGCTGATACTAATTCTGTCAAAAACACACTGATGTCAGTCCATACATACATTTGAAATAATAATAATATGAATAATACATTAGATTTATATAATGCTTTTCTATCGGATTGTTGTCAACAGATAAGAGTGTACAATGTATTTCAAAATATTGCCTCGGGTTTCACTCTCTGCATTGTAACATTGTCATGGTCCTTCTGACAAGAAATTACAAATAATGATTTTAGATTACATTTGTACATATGTAATTTTGTGACACACGTGTGTGAAAAATAAACATGCCCTACCAGGTAAGATGTTAACAGGCGCCTCTGAGGTGTTCGTTGTGTGAAGGTCATGACTGTAGTTTGTTTGTAAAAATAAAGGTCCTGCAATACATATCATTTAAATTAATATACTTACAAATGTTTTTTGTGTATTTTGATAACTTACCAGACACCTTACTGTTTTCTGGATGTTTCATTGAGTTCGTTTCATTTTTGTTGTACTTGGTGTCATCTAGGTGATGGGTTAAGAGTAACTCTAATTACAAAGTAAGATATGAGAAATTATAAACATTCCTGAAATTAACATAAAAAAAAAAACAACAACTTATCTCCTACCAGTCTTGTTATTTGTACTTGAGCTGTTTGAGTTTGCTGAGTCATTGTAACTGTTAAACCCATCACTTATAGGAGACGTTTCTAAATTTGTGGACAGCAAAAAGACATTGGTTATTTGAAATATACAAATAAAAATGGAAGATATAGTTTGACTGTTCTTAACTAGGTCAGTGTGTGCTGTGTAAAGTGGTATGTTGGTGAACCTGTGAACACCAGAATGTGTCGAGATATTCTTACCTGTGACCATCTTTGATTGACAGGTATGTTCACTGACAGTTTTAACTTCTGTTTTAGAAACACAGGCAGGACCAGGAGGACCAGGAGGACCAGGAGGACCAGGTGGACCAGAAGGACCTTTAAATATGTATAAATAATAGTTACTTTAGTGTTTAATTGAAAAAGAAGTGACTATCTTGCGAACAGGGTGCTGCTCATCTCTCACCCTCAATGAGAATGTCTTCGTAGGTTTCACCCTTAAAGGTTTGAAGAGGCCCAGGGTCTCCTTTAGGACCTGGCTCTCCCTTTTCACCACGGGGACCTATACAATCAGAGGTAATACAATTACTTTAAAATAAGATAAAATGATCAATGCTTGTTATTATTTTCCATCCCCCTTTAATCTCTCCTTGTGCTCTCACATGATCCAAAGTAAGTTTTTGAGTCCATCTAGTGGATATTTTCTCAAGCTCTACACTCGATTCCTTTTTTTCCAAAGTTTATTTTGCAGGACAGTCCTATTGAGAAAGGAAAGCTGTCCTATAATACTATTGCATGAAAGGGCAGACATAAATGGACAGGGAACAGTGCGAGTCAGATGTACCCACATTCCTAATATTCGTTGTGCTCAATGTGGGGCCAGTGGTGCAGATTAACACCGAGTGCCTTACAGAATGGGGGGGGGGGGGTTGATATTATATAACTGTGGTTGAACAATAAAAGTCTGTTTGTAACTGACTGACTTGTGAGACAAACACTCCAACACACATACAGCCTGCGGGGACTGTCCCTAATCTCTCAAGGTTCATTATGTTCGCCTACCTCTTCTTCCTCGTCTCCCCTCAGGCCCGGGTGCACCCTGTAGTCCCCGTGAACCTGCTTGGCCAGGCATACCTAGTAATTACAAAAATAAGGTGTGTACAAATATACATTTACAAACTTGAAGGTTATTGTAAAGAAATGCATTTACCTGGAGGTCCTGGTGGGCCTGGCAAAAATTAAAGCAAAAATATTTTACACAAATTGAATCCAGTAAAAGCACCAAATAAGTTTCACAAAACCGTAGTCTGTGCTATAAAATATTTATGAAACATACCAGTTAAGCACAGTCCTTTGGAGCTGTTACAAAGCTCTATAAATACTTTGACCTGAAATACACAAATGGATAAAACCAATGTAGTTTATAAGTGCACATGCATACATACATATGGTCTTTTTGCTGTCTCTTACATTTTATTGACCATAATATAAGCCACTGTTAACTAATAAGTTCACATTTACTTTCTCATGAACTTCTTGAAATATGGATGAGTTCTCGCTGTCAAGTAGCAGCCTCTTATGAATTGCTAGCTCCCAAAGGATGTGAGCTGAGTGAAGGGAGGAGCAGGCTACAGTCATACTCGGCTGCTCTCCTGCAAGACTGTTTCGTAATCGCTGCACCAGAGCGCTGAATTCTTTACATTGCACATGTTTTATATCCCGAGTGGGAAAGGAAGGGAAGTATTTCTATTTAAGATGACAGCATGCAGCTGCTTGGTCCCCTGTTGTCTCCCATAACTAAATGTATTAACATATATTAGCAAGTAAAACAACCATTAGATATTTTGTTAAAACAAAAGAAAAGGCAGCCTTACTGGGACAGTGGAGTATGTGACCAGCATCAACATTTCCTCATCTTTGTTTGTGTTATGTGGTGGTTCTCCAATGTGGCTTCTTCTGCTGCGTTGAACTTTTTTAAGCCTTTCAGCCTCTTCAGGGTCCAGGGTCACGTAACCAGTCCAAACTCTCTGGGCCAACCCTTGCACCTGAGCGTCCAGTTTGGCTATGTCCTCGGTCATTTCTCTTTTTTGGAGCAGCAGGTAGATCAGACCTGTTGAACAAAAGAGCAGTAACACACACACAACCAGCAGCAGCACTTTGACTTGAACTCCAACACTCTCCTTCATGTTGCCTGATCGTCACTGCAAAGCAATCTGGGGTTCACAAGCATACGCAGCACATATCTGAACACATGCCAACAGATGAGACGTCACAGGGAGACTACATGCAAGCTGCAGCAGAGGAATAAACATGTCAAAAACTGTCTGCCCTGGCCACCCGATGTATTGTGCAATAGTGAGCATCTGGGAAACAGTTAATATGTGTAGGCCTGTTCATTTAGAAGCAGAAATTGGACACATTTCCAGAATGGCATGTCTTGCAGACAGTACATTGCTTGAGGACACTGCCAACACAATGACATGGAAGTGGAATGAATAAGTTGGTAACAAGGGGGATATTATCTGGCTTTACAAAAGACCCTTTATGGCATTTCCATTGAAAGTGTGTGAGTTGAAAGCCTCTGATCTAATGTCTTCTGTATGCTACACTAACAATTTTCAACGTGTTTTAGTTTAAATGAGTTGATGATTATTAAAGGTTTATCTTCGAGATAAAATCCCAAACCTTAAAATGTGTGGCCATTATTAGCTCTTATAAGAAGTTCACATTGGCATAAAATCTGTTCTTTTAATCTTTTTCATGGTTTTATTTTTCCAGTTTCCAAGTTTATTGTACCGGGTGAGTATACAAAAACTGTAATTTTCAAGGCTCTGTTATAGAATAAAAAAAGACACTTTTTTCTCTTTTGAAACGGCTGACTAAATCCCACTCCTTTTTAGACGGGTCAGTCTGACCCAGCTAATTAATTTCCCCTTGAAAGGGCTCCGTGCTTGAAGAACTGGATAGCTGGGTTTCTTTCATTTGAACAAAGCTAAGTGCGATGTAAGCCTAGCTAAAAGATGCATTGAATCCCCAAAGATGCGGACAAGTAGCTATTTTTTTGGGGGGGGGGGTTCAATGCCATGACTTGGTACTTGTAACCCCAGAGTGGTGCAGTTACCAAGCAACCACCAAAGTGAAGGTTTAACCAAGGTTTTATAAACACCCTGTGATTAATTTTGTGGACAAATACTCATCCACAGAGGATACACTACTCTCTCCAGGCTGAACCTGGGGTAAAGGAAAGTGAGTATTTTTATCATCTATTAATTTAAAATGATAAAATATATCATATATATGTAACAAATGCATTTTTAGCTAAGCTTTTTGATTCTAATTGAAACAAATTGAATTATTTTGCTGTGATTTTTAGCTCTTACAGTTTTATGGTATAATGCATTAAAACTGTATATTATATCATCAGTGGAGCTGAATGGCAGCTTAAATCTAATCTTTATCAAAGCAACATTTTCCAAAGAATGATCCTTGAACATACAGATTACATTAGTTTACCTTTTGATGCACCTGGCTGCTAGTAATGTTTATTGATTATAGTTTCTATTCCTATTGTGTCATTCCAAAATTAATTAGGCTTTATGTTATGCTTACAAGGTTTTTGTGTGACATTATAGTCAGACTTTAAGAAATTAAAATATACTGTGATTTACAGGCAGGCATCGAGCCGGTTCATGTGTGGTTTTATTTGGAGTTATGGAGAATTTGCTGCAACCACTCACCATTGGGTCAGGGATGCTTCAGTCAATGTCTGAGGTCACCGGGTTTTTGCTATTTCTGCTCATGATCCTGGGGATCACTGCCTGGAGTCGAACACACTGCTCAAACATACCAGGTCAACCATTTCAGAAAGCAACCTTTCATTTAAGAAATAGAAACCAAAAAAAAAATTATTAGTCAATAGCTTTAAAAGTGTCTTTGGGATTTACCTAAATAATAATAACAAGAAGTTTCTTTTCTACAGGTCCTTACTTCTTGGCAGGACTGGGCCCAGTTCTTTCTTATGCCAGGTTTATTTGGACTGGAATAGGGACCGCATGCAACTACTACAACAACAAATATGGAAGCATTGTCCGGGTCTGGATCAACAGCGAGGAAACACTTATTATTAGCAAGCAAGTCCTTTTAGGTTTAAACTAATTTCCTCTTCTAATATTTCTGAAACAATATAAAGAATTGCTTCTCTTCTAGGTCATCTGCAGTTTATCACGTTCTAAGGAGTGCCCAATATACAGCAAGATTCGGAAGCCAAAAAGGACTAGAATGTATTGGGATGGAAGGGAGGGGGATAATTTTCAATAGTGATGTTCCTCTCTGGAAAAAAGTTAGGACATACTTTTCCAAAGGTGAGAAACAACATAATTTGTAACTTGCCACAATTATATGCACTTTTAAATGTTGTATTGCTGCATGGCTGTCACAGCTTTGACAGGCCCAGGGCTCCAAAGGACAGTATCCATCTGTGTGAACTCTACGGCCAAACATCTGGATAACCTGCATGAGATGACCAGCCCATCTGGACACGTGGACGCTCTTAATCTGCTCCGAGCCATAGTGGTGGACATCTCCAACAAGCTTTTCCTCAGGGTGCCGCTAAATGGTCAGTTGCAGTGCAGCTGCAGTGTATAAGTTGAATGTGTATTTGAGGGAATTTTCTAGTACATACTTGCCTGCATTTCTCTTGTTGAATGTGAATATATTTTGTGTTACATTTAGAAAAAGAATTGCTGATGAAGATTCATAACTACTTTGAGACCTGGCAAACTGTTCTAATCAAGCCTGATATTTTCTTTAAGATTGGATGGCTGTTCAACAAGCACAAGAAGGCTGCGTAAGTCACAGAAAGAAAATGTGCAGTTAAAATTTTCTATAATAATAAGTGTGCTTTGGTGTAGACAAGATCTTCAAGATGTAATGCAGAATCTTCTTGAAATTAAAAAAAAGATCATAAACAAATCCGACAAGTTGGATGAGGATCTTGACTTTGCAACAGAGCTCATATTTGCACAGGTTTGTCCATTTATTTTTTGTCGTCTGTACAATGGCGTCAATGCAGTTTCCTAGTTACCTTTTCTGTTACACAGAACCACGGGGAGCTTTCACCAGACAATGTCAGACAGTGTGTGTTGGAGATGGTGATTGCAGCTCCTGATACACTTTCCATCAGCCTTTTCTTTATGCTCATGCTGCTCAAGCAAAACCCTGGAGTTGAAGAGAGCATAGTGGAGGAGATAAACTCTGTTTTAGGTACACATGCATCAACAAGCTTTGTCAGAGTTACTGCAATGTTACACTAAAACCAATTCTGAAACCTCAAAATTGCTGAATTTTTATTTGCAGGTGAAAATGGTGCTGAGGATATTAATCATCAAAACTTGAAGGTGTTGGAGAAGTTCATTAATGAGTCAATGAGGTTTCATCCTGTGGTTGACTTTACAATGAGAAAAGCCCTGGAAGATGACAACATCGAAGGAACCAAAATAAAAAAAGGAACCAACATTATTCTTAACATTGGTCTTATGCATAAAACAGAATTCTACCCAAATCCTAAAGAGTTTAGTCTGGCAAACTTTGACAAAACAGTAAGTGAGCTGTAAATGCATCTGTCATTCAATATAAAATGAAATTAATCTTTACTTATTGTATCTGGCAGGTGCCCAATCGCTTTTTCCAGCCTTTTGGTTGCGGTCCTCGTTCTTGCGTGGGCAAACACATCGCTATGGTGATGATGAAGGCCATCTTGGTCACTTTGTTGTCACAGTACACAGTGTGCCCTCGCCAAGGCTGCACCATCAGCAGCATTCGGCAGACGAACAACCTGTCGCAACAGCCAGTGGAGGACGAGCACAGCCTGTCCATGTACTTCATTCCACGAAACAAAACACAAACATCGGCGCCTGAGAACAATAACTAGTGTTGAAAACTTACCTTATCACTAATGAAGTTGTGATCTGCAAAGATGATACATGATAACGTCATGATTAGAGCAGCTATAGTTTATGTCTTTAGTCTAAGTAGTATTACTGTAGTAAACTGAACAATAAATGACAAACTGGTTTATTTATTAAATAATAATTTTATTCTTAAGTTAGCATTATGTAGTGACAGGCACTAAAAAAAATACTTTTTTTTGTACCACAGGCACAAATCAAACATGCCACCGTAGCATTTGAAAATAAGGCGCTGGGTTTAGTTTAGAAATCTTGGTAGAATAATGATGTGTTTTGCACAGACAAAACAAAGCAGGCATTCCCTTCATTGTAAATGAGCTAAACAAGTAATACAAACCAAAGAAACAGCACAACAGTACAGTACACAGAGAACTGGTTTCTAAATGAAATTAAAATAAAATAGTTTGTGTAAGAATATAAATTCAATAAATATGTTCATCATACAATACTGCATTAATACAAAAATAGAGACATCAGAAAACTACTAAAACCAGCAGAGAGTGAATAATTAAATGCATAGATAATCATATGAGACAATCTATAATTTTGCAACACAAATAAGAAACTCTTCATGACAATAATGGACTTACAGGGTTAGTGTTGTATCCAAGACCAAATAATAAAGTACAGATTAAAAACTGTTGTGAACAAATGTAAGCATTATGTAACCACACAATAAAAAGGTGAAAAAAACAGTTTCCCTTTTTGTATAATTTTAGTTTGTCAAACAAAAAATATATATATAAAAAACATGGAATCAGTCTTAGGGTGATTTTTTTTAATAAGATATAAACAATTGATGTAATCAATAGCAATTTACTGTAAAAAGTTATTCATTACATTATATGACATTATTAGCCCTAGTCAGAATCTGCTGTTTTGTTTTTGATTGTTTTAACAGAAAAGGCAGATACAAGTGAAAATGTCATGATTTTGATCGTTTAAGACATAGGTTTTTACATTGCTCCTAAACATCACACAACATAATTTTTTTTTACTTTCAGTAAACTCAAAACCCGTAAACTGCCAGACTAAACTGAACTAGTAAAATCAAATCCTGCAGATCAACATGTAATAAAAGACCCAGTTGTAAATGCTGTTATGTTCAGATGGTACCTCCATTTGCTGTAATCTAAGGTCTGACAGTTAAGTTGCAAAGTCCTTGGAGGTGAAATAGCTGGAACTCAAGCCTCCTCTAAAGCCTTCTGACAGTGGTACAAGAGGCAATCGGGCAGGTCAGGGACTGGGGAGCGCAGCCACACGGCCAGTGTGCCAGCATGAACACGACAGTGCATCAGACAAGGCTGATCCTGGACCAGTCTGCAAGCTACAATACCTTCCATACCTGCACGGAAAAGTGATACAGTGAGCCACTTACAGAGATCCACTTACAGAGATCCACAGGGCATAATCATCTCTTTTATCATAGCTCATACATTATTATCAAGATTATGAAGATTAATGAGTCAAATATCAACTAACTGTACACGGTCCTGATTATTGCAATACCTTTTATACAGTTACTACTAATTGTTGCTTTAGGAGCTCGACACGAGCAATTACAATGTTTTTGAAAGTATGTTAGTAGAAATTATTATTAATTCTAATTGCCCTACATATGGGTTCATTTTATTCAAACATTTACCCAACAATAATAAGAATGAATGTATTAAAATATTTTTGGGATACATTGTTTCAGGCTCCTTTTGTCAGAATTTTAGGCAGAAGCAGCTGTTTTTTGCAACTAGTTAAGTTAGTTAGTGTAGTACTATTAAGCAGAGTGCAATCAAAACATTTAATTTAGTAAAATAATTTATTAATAATACATGTTCAAATTTATACTAAATGTGAGCTCATGAAAGTAAAGCTTGTGGGTGAAACTCTTGCCTAAATAATTGTATATATGAAACCATACATTACCTATAATTTCCACAACATGAAGCTGAAGTTTTGTCTTCAGCATATTCAGTGTGGCAGACAATGGTTCCTGTCTATCACTGAGAAGTGCCAGGTTCTGCTTTGTATCATTAGAGAAGGCCAACCACATGGTCCCATATTCTTCTGTGGACACCATCAAAGGCCTGATCAAAAGATATCATACTTTCTGTGACTTACTCTACTCTCAACAATCAACACTGTATAATGAGAGTGGAGAAAATATTTCACCTTATGAAGTTGGTTAGTGCGAGTTTGTATGAGAACTGCAATGCCTGAGGACTCTCAATGGATAAGTGGTAGGAGAGCATGCCCGCCACTTCAGCATGAACTAAAGGCCTCCTTACAGTCAGCGAATACTGACACACTGCTACACTGTGGCTTGTTACCTCCTGCACTGGACTGTCAGACAACAAAGACACCTAAAACACAGAAGAAGTTATCTATTACTGTAAGAGGGAGATTATAATTCATTATCATCATTATCAATGACATTGTCCCAAGTAGCTTACCTCAAGCTGTTCTGAGTTAATCTGTAGAAGTATCTCATCAAGGTCATAGTCTGATGAGTTGGAAATAAAAATGACTAACACTACACAATCCTCTTTTTGCACATGACAGGCAGACAGATTCACACTTTGGTTTGAGCACAAAGACATAATTTCTGAGTGCAAGAGCCCCACGAGCTTTGCAGGAATACTTAGACTAGGGCCTATATCTTTGGGTCTGTCTCTGTCTTCATTTGAAGCCGATTCAGCAGAGGTTTCTACACCATTACTCTGGACTGAAGAGGGGTTACTTTCTCTAATGCCTTCATTACAGCTTCCATTAACTTCAGAAGGGCTCTGGGAGGGTTGAGGTGTCTGGTTGTTTTGTTCTCGGACCAAGTTTGACTCGAGTGTGTTGTTAGAAAGCAAGTCTTCTACAGGGCTGGAGGTGGAGACAAGGGAGGAAGACACTCTCTCGGTGGCACTTGATAAAGAAATTGGACCTTTGGCTTTTCTTCTAAATTTCTGTGGCGCTGGGTCAGACTTTCCCATCTGTTAAGAAAAACTAAGCTTAAATAAATTAAACCTGGGGTTACTTTTTAGAATAAAATTGTTGATAGAAACACTAGTTTAAATTATTTTGCTTATAAATAGATTATTCATCACAGTCACCTGAAAATAACACATTAGCAACTTCTATAATAGTATAGTGACAACTGCATTAGCTCTGGTATAACAAAATAACCAGCACTCACCAGACACACAGAGCTTTGAGAGGCAAGGCCAACAAACAGTGAAGAAGCCAGCTGCTGTTTCTCCTGCTCCGGCTCAGGAGTCGCTCTGGGAGTGGTAGTGTTACTCTGTTTCCTGTCTGCTCCTACGTGCTGGCTGGGTGAACAAAGCGGACTGGGATTCTCGACCTGAGCAGCTTCTTTAACAGGTTCTTTCTGCTCTAAATATCCTTCCCTCCCCCACACCCGCTTTAGCCCATCCAGCATCAGTGTTGTCGAGCTGAAACAAAAGTATGTTCAATATATAATGACATTACTCAAGCTCGCAATGTAATTGAACAATTCCACTTACTGCCATTTTCAATAAGGGATTTAAAGAAAGGTCTTTATTAATGTTCTAAAAAATACATTGTTTTGGTGAAAAGTTTATTGTATTTTTATATTCACTTACCCATCTCTGTGTAAGATCTCAGTGCTGTCCCCTGACAAACCGGAGCTTATAGACATGTGTGTAGGTGATTGCCTGTCAGTGATACTACAGGAGGACATGTTGATGGGCAGGGATAGGCTGTATGGCTCAAGGCTTAATGCTGCAGCAAATAGAACAAGATCAAAACATGTCTTGCATTAGACATCTCGCATAACATTAGACCTGCCACAGCATGAATTGATTAATGGTTCCACCTTTTTCTTGGGCTAGCTCCTCCTGTCGCTGGTGAGGAGGCTTGTATGGAGCAGCGCCAGCAGCCAATGCCTCTGACACAAATGCATCCAGAAATGACAAAGAGGAATCCACCTGGAATGGACCAGACATACAATTACAACAATTATAAGTCCTTTAATGTTGAAGAAATAGAACTGGAGGTCATGAAAAATTAACAGTTTAGTTTGTCAACAGTGAACAGCCCCACCCAGAAGACAACTGGAGGCATGCTGAAACATCTTGATTAAGGCTACACAAAGAATTTCTATTATGTTGGTAATTACTATCTTTTGTCAAGCCCACTTTTAACATGCAAATATTGTCTATGTATGTCTGTCTTTCCATTATATCACAATCATAACACAAACAAAGCATTCAAAATACACACAATAGTCAAAAACTTTTCAACAACTCTTATCATTTTACCTCAAGGGGATCTGATCCAGTGTGCAGAGGAAGTACCCGGGCTCGCAGTGCTGAGTCTTGGCCAAGGAGTTGCAACTCGTGGGCCCTCTGTCTAAGCACTGTGTCCATGGAGCAATTGTGTGACTCAAAAACTGCCTGAGCAATGGAAACACTGGCCTCCCCTTCACAGAGCTTTGTCACTGCCAAGAGGACCCAGGTCTTAGTCTCACTGCTTATCTGCCTCATGTCGAGCAGCTTGGTCAAAAGAGTCATGACTCTGGCTGGGTCATGGTCTGTTCTTAAGTGGGAGTATTCCCCTAGAACCTGTGAAGAGAGTCCAGACATGTAAAAAAATTATGACATGTTTATGTTGCTTGTTGTTTGTTAAAATATGGCTTTACTTTATGAGAAAAGTGTGCTTACCCAGCTGATAACTTGAAGGAAGCGCTGAGGTAGTTTGCCTGGCTCTCCTTCAAGCAAAGAAATATACGAATCTACTGCAAAAAGTTTCAACTTCATGTCCTCTTCCTCACTATCAAATCCTGTAGATTTATGAGATATTAGCATCAACAAATGGGTGTCAGCATCAGATTAAACAACTCCAAAAAGGACACAACACAAAGTGGTTTATAATACTTAAAACTTGTTGTTTTCTTACCTTCAGACAGCAGCTTGAGAAAACTGTTGGGGATGTCAGGCTGCATCATGTCTCCCCCCAAAGAAAAAACTGTGTTCATGGTCTCAATGAACCATTCATTGTCCGGTGCATATGTATAAAGCTTGATAGGAAAAAGCGTAATATTCTGACACATTTATTAAACAGAATTTCTAAGATTTACTAAAAATATCTTTTAAAATACAGTTTGACTATGACTATATAAAACTTGGGCTTTAAAAATAAAAACAGAACTGAAAAAAATATATTTAATGTTTAATTGACATATTAAATGTACGTGTAAAGGATATTTTTCAGCTATTTCTGCCACTTTTCCCACCAGGTCAATTGTGGTATAGTCATCTTTGCTAATAAGTAGAAAATCCAACATCTTCTCAACAATTACAGTGACATTCTGTGCATTTGTGATCCGGAAAAGAAGCTCCAGTGTCTGGTGGAAGGCAAATGAACCAGGATATAGTCATAAGTTCATCAAAATTAAAAATGCTGCAGTTATCTCACCTCACGCTTGATAATGACATCAGGATGATCTAGACACTCTATGATGGTCATCTGATGCTGCAGGGCCAGTTTAGGATCCTCCTGGACTACGTAGGTAAGAGCCTTTAATCCTGCATTATTAAAAATATAAACAATGTTAGCCATACTATCTTCTCTTTATGAAGACACTTAGCTGATTAAAATCTTACCTAGATATTTAAGGTTAATCTTTGATGACAAAACAAAATTGCCAATGCACTTTGCAGCTTTCTCCAGAAGTTCAGTTTTGGGATAAATTGTGTAAATACATTTCACACACTCATATAATATGGCTGAAAAAGGAAGAGATTTTTCTGTTAAAGGGTGTTTTAAAATAAACACCTCTACACATTTTTTAAACTTGAAACATACCATATGTTATGTTGTGGTTTATCTCTGCTCTTCTTAAAGATTCATCAAGAACTTCATACATTATTTCACTTGTACTGTGAAACACAAAGCAGAAATATAAATAATCTACAACTTTATAGACACATCAGAAAGAACAAACGAGTAATAAGAATCACCTTTGGTCATTTTTACCAAGTAAGGAAAATATTCTGAGAAGCTGGATTTGCAGCCATGGAGCAGGGACACTGTGATAATTGAAATCCATGGGCAGTTTTCCACCCACCACCTGCTTCAAGATGGCAACAAAACTTGTTGTAAGGTCCTTATAAACCTCTGAATTCTCCTGTGAAATAAGAAAAACAATGAGCACCCACAGACACACAAGCATCAATGTTCATGTTCTGCAACACCTAACTACATTATTGTTAAAGTCTTTAATGACAAAAATACTATTAAAGACACAAAGTTACCCTAATCATCTGTTGGTAAATGTGTAGCGAGGCAGACATAACACCGGGATCCTTGTCACACAAAACTTTGCGAAACTTGTTGTGGATGTGCTGGACCTGATTTGGTGCTATCAGGTAGAACTTGTACAAAGCCAGGACAGCTTTTCGTCGTATTATTTCTCTGCAAAAATAATACACCATGTCTTTGTTCCAAACATTTTTTTAAAATAAATCCTCTGTCATTATGGGTGCAACTTACTTTGGGTGATTTAGTTTCTCCTCCACCAGAGGGAGGATTGCAGGGATCATGTCTTTGGGGAACATTTGGCTAACGACAGTTAGAGCCATGCACACTTCGATCAGGTTAGTGCTCTGAAGATCCTGTAAGGACAAAATTTGCGCTCAGCACTGGTTCTTTTATAAACAGAACATGTTAGGTTATATTAAAGCGCTCACCTACCTTGAGTACAGTGTTAACAAGGAGAAGGAGAAGCTCATGACTCTCATTTAGAAACAATGACACCGCCAAATAACCTAGACGGTAACATTTAATTTTAATACCACAGAATATAGGAAAGAAGATTTTATTCTAATTATAGGCCCTATAGCACATACCAACTCTTTTATCCAAAATAGAGCCTTGTTGAGCCAGTTTGATGGCATGAATATAGCTAAATGAAGCCTCATAGCCCAGCATTTCACAATAGATTGCTCTGACCATGGCCTCCTTCATTTGCCTCTGAAACGGGTCAAATTACAGAAGGAGGATTAAAGGACGGAGACAGATGTTGGTTTACACAATATAGGACACATTGTTACAAATAAAATCTTGATCCCTACCATAGAGGTGTTTGGAGAGGAAACTTGGTCTTTGATTAATACTAGTTCACGTTGGATAAGTTTTTCTTCTTCCTGGACACAGAAAAAACGGGCATAATTGACATAAGGAAGCCAAAACAAAAAAGTATCCCAAATAATAAACATAGAATATTTAACAATTTATTCTTTATTTCCATGAAAGATCTCATTTTTGGTGTGTAGCTCGATCTCCAATGACAGCAATGCAATAAAATATAGTTAAAATTAATAAATTGATGAGCAGTAAAAAGCAGTAAAAAGCTCTGGACTAACGCATTAAGATAAACTATATTGTAATAAAAGAGGGCTTAATACAAGACATGCTAGCATTATTGGGTATATTTATAGTTTTCCATGAGTACTTGAACGCACCAAAGGAAACGCAATTTTGACACTTTATCCAAATAAAAATACTAGTAGAAAACACATCCCTTTAAAACCAATCCGTAATGACAAATGTCTATTAGTGGATGTAATAGTACATAGTAATAGTAATTTGTGAACATAAATTTACACTTTTAAGTTAGCCTGGTCAGCAAAGGAAGCTAACATCAAAGCAGAAACGACAACTAAAACTAAAACCCTCTACAAGAGCACCATAACACGGCACACTCACATGTTTGGATGTGAGCTCAGTGATGCCTCTGATGAGGTTTCCTAGTTTAGATGTGGAGGACAATTTTGCAGATCCTGGCTGTGAGTCTAGAGACAGAAGGCTCGGCAGAGCTGTCAAGGTTTTCTCTACGACATCGCTCATTTTTGGGAACAAAAGCAGGGTCTGGCAGCAAGTTTAAAACTACAATTATTGAATTATTTATCCATTCTACAAACACTTTCTCTTATCAAGTTCTGCGTCGAGAGTTAAGCAGTAAAAAATATTAGAAAAGGGCAAGTGCAAAGCCGCCTTTCGGCCATTGTTTTGATTCAGCAGACTGCTTACAGTTTGTTCGACGTCACTTCCGGATGCTTTGAAAAACTTTATTTTTAACACCAAACAAACAAAACAGTTTATATTACCAGCTAGCAGCAATTTACAGGAAACAAGGATATTCAAAACAGTTTATTATGCATTTTTCTTTAATAAACAGTATCTTTTTCACTGTACACTTAACTACAATAAAATAATTACAGTAGAAAATAACAACCATTAGACCGACTGCACAAAAGGAGTACATCCCTACTTAAGCATTTATGTTATCTTCTATCTAGGGAAACAGTTTTCAGTGCGTCTCCTGTGACTAAATGTGGACGTTGCCCTGTACGGCTTAAACAAGTAAAAACTACACAAATATTTTAGGTAAATCGCTGTCATTGGGCAGTAGAATTCTATAAATATCCTTAATTTGACCTTACTTGGATATATCGGGTGGAGAACACATATCTGCTTGTCTTTATTTATTTCACATTTGCACTGTTGATCATGAACTCATCGTCTTCAACCTGAAATATTAGATCAGTGGCTCTTATAGACTTTAGACGTATAAACTTTATATCTTTTTCCTTCTATTGACAGCATATATTTTTTTCTTTAAAAATTATAAAGACATAAATGGAATAATTTTCTGTTATGTGGGCAAACACATCACTTTGTGTCATATCCTAGACTATTTACTACCAGTGTTATTTTCTACAATATATATTTTACATCTTCAGATTACTATAAGTATTGTGCAATTTCCGTTCCAATATGTTCAAATACAAGCGTGCTTTTTGATTTAATTACTCTACCCTGCCCATTTGCATTGCAGTATATTCACAATGCTATTCATATGCTCTATGTACAACCAGAAGGTCTCTATGTCTGTGATTGTACTCTAGCAAACTCAAATGCTGACATGTCACTAGATCTGAACTGCTGTGTCTTCATTTTTAAGCCCAGATCTGAAAAGGGAAAAACAGCAGACATTACATCAAAGGAATACCATGAGATTATAATGTTATTACAGTAAACTGTGTTGGCTTTTACCCTCAGAGTATGGTCCCAGGAGCCTGTGCAGAAGGCCGTCCCATCTGGGGAAACTCGCAGTGTACTGACACGGTTCTCGTGTCCGAACAGAATGGAAACTCGTGTTCCTTTGAGAACATCCCAAACATTTATGGTGTAGTCGTTGTAGCCACCAAAAAGTAGCCGGCCTATAAAGAAGAAGTACACTTTTTTTATTCAGCCTCTTTTCTGAAACACACTTAGGGTCCTCATGATGTCTCATACCACTGAGAGAAAAGTCAACACTGGAGACTCCAAATATGATGCTTTCTTTGGAATAAATAGCCACTTCTCTGTCAGCTCTTAAGTCAAACAGGCGGCACTGTAACAAAGATAAACATTTGAGTTTATTTCAAAGAGAACTTGGCAAACACTAGGAACTCATTCAGCTCCATAACATCAGAAAATACTGTAAAAACACATACTGTTGCATCATCTGATCCAGAAGCAAATGCATCTCCACTGGGATAGTATCTATTGAAAGACACATGAGATGGTATCATTTGTAAAGATTATACTAAAATAAAAACATGAAAGGCTTTGGACCACACAATAAAATCGGTGGGCCAAATGTGATAATTTTTTTTATTTATTTATGTGGCTGTTAATTTATTTGAGTTTGAACATATTTCTTTAACACGTTTTTACACTCTGTTGAAACCGTTGCTGTATCTCTTATTGTTCACTCACCGCACGCTGTTGATGTCTGACTCATGGGTCTCAAAAGACTGGATACACTGTCCCGAACGCATGTCCCAAACATTGGCCTTCTTATCGCAGCCCTGCAGTGGCATAGAATAAAACAGGACATGCCACAAAGTTTTTACTTATTCATTTTGGTGATTAAAAAAATTTAAATGATGAGGAGTAATAAGAGTGGAGGAAGAGGATATCTTACCCCTGAAACAAATGTGTTCCCTGTTTCAGAAGGGGCCAGGTCCAGACAGAGCACATCAGCTGCGTGGCCATGGAAACTCTGCAACAACTGCCCACTCTCGACATCCCACAATGCACATGTCCCATCGCCACTCGACGTCAAGATCTTTAACACAAGCAGAGGAAATGGACAGCCTTAATTCCTAATCAGATCAGCTATTAATGGATTTCTTTTGATGTGTAAATGTCATGTGACCAGGAAGTTTACCTTCATGTTGCTGGAACATACAAGTAGGCCATTTTAATGGGACAACCATGACATTAAATGCTGCTGTGTTCAAACCTGAATAATTTAAACGTGTAAGATTAACGATCTAACCTGCATATCAGAGTTGGTAAAGCTACAGGCCGACAGATAGTTAGTGTGCATCGCCACGGATTTCTTCTTTGCAGCCAGGTTCTCGTTTTTATCCAGGGACAGAGGATACACTGAGCATTTGTTGTCCAGACCACTGTTTCAGCACATAACAACAATATATTAAAAGAGAATACAAAACACAAGGAAACACATTTAAATGACAGCAGTAGCACTCACCCACAAGCTACAGCGCAGCCAGACGGGGCGTAGGCACAAGCCATCACCCATGTGCAGGGCATTGTCACAGCGTGCTCCTAACAAACATCAAAGGACAACAGTAATGGAGAGTGAGTCAAATTAATTCCTTAGACAGAATTAGGAGGGAAATAGAATGCTTTAAGCTTTTAACGTGATTAATGTATTCCCCAATACCCAGGACATGGAGCAGTTTGAAAACTTACTGCAGGGAAATTTAAGCAAGCTCATCTACCCTAACCCTCCACGTGTTACTGTGGGTTCTCTCTGGGTACTCCGGCTTCCTCCCACCGACCAAAGACATGCATGTATTGGTTAATATAGCAAATCTAAAGTGTCCCTAGTGAATGAATGTGAGCAAGAGGACCCCCTCGAAAACGAGATGATTCATCTAAAGGGATTAATCCTCACAAAAATGTAAATAAATTAATACCTCACAGTTTAGAAAAGGTTTATTTTACTTTAATAATATTTTTTCCCACAACCATCAAAAGCACTATTAAGGAAAGTATACTATATTTTCAAGCAGGAAAACAAAGTTTCAAAATTAATACGCCACTTATTGCACTGTATGTGACAGTATGTAAAAGTAAAAATGGACATAAATTTATCTGAATTTTACAGTGAAGGTCAAGAATATGTCAATTTTTACATCAACATTTGAAGTGCAATTTAGAAATTACACAGTATGGTGTATACTATGTTTAACCATATTAAGACCATGGAGTTACCTTATTTGTGGTGAAAGCATCCCATACAATAACTTTTCCATCCTGCAAGACATAACACATGAAGGTTGTTGGTAATGTGGCAGGTTTAAAGACTGCCATTACAGTATAACTCTGTACATAATACAGTGCAAACCTGTGAGGAGCTGACAATTCTCCTCTTGTCTTTGCACCAGTCCATGCACAGGACTTTGTTGCCATGTCCCTTCAGAGTTCTTCTGGTCTTCATGACAAACTGACCCAGGCCCTCCACTTTTTCAGCCACCTGATGTACTGCACACATCCATACAACATTTATGTACATTAATCTCCCAAGTCGTACAGTTTTTAGATATGATTTCCTGGAGCAAAGGATTAAACTTCAGGAGGGCCTATGGAAATGGACAAATATATTAAAATAATATTCTCCTAATCTCTTAGGTCTCCAAATACCTTTCCGATTCACAAATATATTACGATTTCAGGCTTGTTTACGTAATTCTTTAGAATAATCTATCATAGCTGCACTGCTGAGACCTGATTGGTCTACATGAAAGGATGGATGCAGTCGGCTGTAAAATAGGGAAGCGTACAAACCACCACGCACCACGTCAAAGACAAACAAAAACAAGTGATTACTTATATATCAATAACGTCGCTCCATATTAAAATGGCTCGTTTCTGGCCTCACAAAGGGATATCGATGCTATAATAAGATATTTGATGCGATCCGCCCAGTGAGCGTAAGACAGCGAGGCCCTCTCCATTTTCAGCACTCACACTCGACATCGTGCAGCTTCGCTCTTTCCTCCTCCAGCTTCGACTTCAGCGAATCCGACTCGGTTTTGAGGTGGGCCAGGGTCTCATTCAGCTGTACCTCCTGTGTCGCCATTTCAGGGATTAGAGGGGATCTCATATATTTCCTTTGTGCAGACAGCGAGCGGCAGCAAAAAAGCTTAAAGCGCAGCTAACAGCTGATGCTGTCATGACGTCAGAGGGAGAGGATGCTGTGCTGTTTCCAGAGGAGGGTCCTGCATCCAGCATCCTGCTCTCAGGCCTCTAAACACACACGCACTGTGACATAACGCTGTAGGCTTACTGTAAGAATGTACGTGTAGGCTCTCCAGGACAAAAAGAAGATGCCTTTTATTCCTTTGCCAATCGGACTCCTAAACAAAACTGTTTAAATAATTCGTCATCTTTTTCTTTGTGGTTAACTCAAATATACAACCTTTTAGTTTAGTTTTATTGTGAGAACATTGACAAGATGGAAATATTTAGACTTTTTTGTGATTAATAAAGTTTTCTAATACTGATAAATTTTTAATGTTTGTTGTAACACTTTGAAGTATTCACTTAAAACTTCTTAAAAAATATAATAACTTATAACAAAGATCATGAGATTGTGCATGATTCCCTCTTTAATGTTTGGTACCACCTCCTGTAAACCAAATTTCCCCCTGACTAGAAAAAATGCTGAACTAAAAACATTAATTTCACATTTATCAGTAACAAAGCAAATACATTTTCAGATTTAAAAGTCATGTTTATTTTTACACCAAAATACTTTATGGAATAGGATAATTAGTTACAATTATAATCAGTCTTCATTATTATTGTAGCTGCTAAATTTAAAACATTGTAAACAGTTAAATAATTTATTTGTGATAAAAAATAAAAGTGTCCCTTTTCATTGACAGCACATTTAAAACCAGGGGTTAATAAAACACTAGTAACAAACTCATCCTCTTGTACGACTATAAGTAAATATTATTTTTTATCCAGCTTAGAAAAATCAGTCAGCTTGGACCGGTCACAAGTCTAATGTCCATCTTGCTGTAAATCAACACAAGGTCAGTATTATCAATCATTTTGTCATTTTTGAGTTTGAAAGTTTAAGTGAATAAAAAGTGTTAAAAAAGTAAAAGATCCCTGTAGAGTTAAAAGGCGTGGACATGTCAGATCCGTGTTAAAAAGCCCAGATTGAGGCTTTGGGGGACTTGCAGCAGCTCCAGAGCCTGCAAAGACGGGCAAAAAGGAAACATGACCTGAAAACGGTAATCTGCATCCACCATCATCTGAGTGGATCCCTCACGATCCTGTAGCAAAGACTAAAACAGAGAACATATTATATTTATTATAACAAGTCACTTCCTGGTTTAATATTAACTGAAACATTACAATACATTTGTAAAACCTACCTGGACTTTCCGAACAAATGAAGAAGTGACCCTTTTCTCAAAATCATCAATCGGTGTGTAAGAATTTAAAATCTTTACAATCTGTAAATGAAAATGTGAAACTTTTGTGTTAAAATGGGAGTTTCTCATCTCAAATGGCACGTGGCGCTGACTGAGATTTTTTACCTGCACAGAGTTGAGCTCAGTGCATTTCTCTATGATCTCTTTGGCGTCTTCATCTGTGGATTTGTTGACCTGTAGTAGCCAGGCGGCCTGCGACAACGGTTTTAGAGTGTCCATAGCGTTGGAACTTTGAAGCTCTTTCTCCTTTTGCCACTCCTCAAGGTAACTTATATTACATCTAAAAGAAATACACAACCATACATTTTATATCTATCAGTGATATCCATGCTTTTAAAAAGATGCATTGTGAAAAATATAGCATACACTTGAACCAAACCAAATCAATCTAAACAATGCTTTCATATGTGTAAAGATAATAAACAGTGAAAGTTTGTGACATTTGTGACCGATTCTGACACCTGATTTGCATCCCCTTCCTGCAGGAGCACATATCCTTGCGGAGCATTATGTTATTGAGGGTGGTAGCTCCAACAATAAAGAATAGCTGTTTGACCACTTGTCTGATGAGGCCCTGCTCCATGCCATGCTGCATCATAATGGAGTGGAAGTAAGTGAGCTGCTGTATTATGGAGGAGATTGTGTAAGTCTCAGAGTCCTCATAAATACTGTTGGAGCGCTTCCTCAAACCAGTGGGCTTCATGCTCGAAATGCCCTGTAAACTTTCATACTCCAACATGCCGGGAACTGATGATCAAAGAAAGAAATAGACATTTTAATGATGATTTACACATTTGTGGACTCAGTGTAAAGTAGAACATACCTATCGTAGGAGTGAGAGCCTTTTCCATAACTGTAATAAACCGATGGTAGATATGAATGGACAGGTCACTGATGATCTGCCGGTGCTCGGATAAATCAAAATTCTGCAAGCAGTTCTTCTTCTGACGGGGTGTATTGTGTTTCATGAACTCCTTTAGATGGATATAAAGCAACATTATAGCTTATTAAGATAACATTAACATAAAAACAGAGTAGTGTGGTTAAGTGCGGTAAATGAATACCTCTTCTCCGCTGTACTGCTTCAGACAGTTTAGCAGCAGATATGTGTTAGAGAGCCAGAATGATAGCAGCTCTAAATCTTTGCGGTAAGTCTGAAAAACAGAAAAGATATATATATTAAAAATATATATATACAGAGTGACCCTTCTATTTATTCACCAATTCCTTGCAGTAAAAAGATTTTGTTTACTCAGATTTAAACACAATAAAACCATAGCAATAAGTATAAACTCAAGAGGATCTGTTAATAAATCATTTCAAACTAACCAGTTACACTTTAACAGGAGTATTTTTAAGATATTTCAAATAAATCACTATGAGTTACATAATACAGCAGAGGTGCTCACACTTTTTCAGGAGGCGAGCTACTTATAAAATTACCAAGTCAAAATGATCTACCCACTACAAAAATGTAAAACATATATTTATTTACAAATATATTGAAGATTCTTTATATGTACAATGTATGTTTGCATAACCGTATGAGCCAATATTGCACAACACAACATTGTTAACTATGTACATTTTTTGTCATGACCTGAGTTTACTCTGATGACTTGCACTGAAACAGTCAGGGATGCTTAGTCCGGACAATAGCTGCTGACAGATGAGACAAAGGCACCCTAACCCCCCCAACCCTTTCTTAAGTTTAAGGGAAAAAACTGAGGTCTAAAAATTGGAGGTAACTCGCTGAAGCTTGTTAGTTTTGCTGCACTCAGCGCTTCTGTTTGCGCATGCGCAGTGACCTAAGCAACCTGCGGTCTACCAATACTACCTTTGCGATCGACGAGTAGATCGCGAGCAATACAGTCTTCAGCCCAATAACAACAGCTAAAACACTAATAGACCTCACCAGTATGACCTTCTTGACACCACTGATGATTGCGTTCATTAGAGACTTGAGCTTGGCGTCATCGCCCAGGTAATCAGCATGGCGGATACACATGAAAAGAATATAGGCCGGCAGAAAGGGCATCATGTTCACTGCCACACCTTTGGGTTTCAGATCTATGGAAATGTAAGAAAATGCACTTATTGTAAATTGTGTCTCATTGTATCTCTTCCTTTATATGTAGTAGCATTGATCACCAAATCAAGAGAAATAATATAAAGCCAATACCTAAAATAATATTTTGAATGAGCTTGGCTTCATGCTCTCTTTTGTATTCCAACATGCCCAGATAATCTTTGGGAATGATTGATGTTTGCTTCGCTGTGTAAGAAAATAAAAGATTAACATAAAGCAGTTTGTAGCTGGTGTAAATTCTACACATGCTCAAACATATAACCAACAAAATGTACCTATGTTTGATAATTCAAGGCTCTTTATTTGACTACGAAGTTTTTTTATCAGTCTGTCTTTTTGGTCAAGCTGCTCCTCATAATCCTTGATGAAAAGGAGAATATGTAAAACCTCTATGTTCCTGTCACATAATATGTTTCATCCTATTCAATCTTAAAACTTGCCATATTGACTGCAGTCAGATGAGCAGCCTCCTGTCTCAGTCCGGTCTTGGTTTCACTCTCCATCAGATTCAACCTCTTCAAGTGATCATTCTCTTCTTTTAGCTCCACAACTCTGTCCTCAAGTCGTCTCTGTACCTCTTGTATTTCCTCTGCTTTTTCTTCCAACTGCCTGATAAAAAAGATATCTCTGAATAAGAACATAATGAAAACCTGTAATAAAGATAATAAGAACTGTACCTGCACTTTGAGCTTTCCTCTTGAATTTTCTTTTGAAGTACATTAGTTATCTCCTGGGTTTTGTCTTTAAATTGATAAAAGTATTTGTACTATACCATAACATACAAAATTTAGTAATGATTTGACTGTAAGACAAATAAGAAGATATACCTTTTAAATCTCTGTTTTTTTCCTCCACTTGCACCTCAAGATCTTGTTTCTGTCTCTGCAGCTCTGATACCTGCAGTTTCAGCTCTGGGATCAGCTACAAACCACATCAAAAAATATTCACAGTTCATTCTCAATGTTTTGTCATTTAAAGACATCATAAAATGAAAACAAAATGACGCACAGAGTTCTCGCTGCTGAGCCTGGACACTTCATGGCATATGTTGTCATTGACGTTACTTTTCTCCTGGAATAAATTTTGCAACTTATTGTTTTCATTTTGAAGATGTGCCACTTTTAATTTCAAACCCTCCACTTGGGTCTCAAAGCGTTCCTTTTGCTCCCTCTGGTGGTTTTCAAGTATCCTGCCAAAATATACAGAGACGGTGAAGAGTTTTGGGCCATCATTGTGGTTTGAGAAAATAAATCAATGCTTCAATTGTAATAGAATTATACCTGGTAGCTTTTTGTAGACCATCAAATGCTATCAGCAAGTCTTCCAACTCATAGATCTTCTCCGAATCATTCGTTAGCCTTTAGAGAAATATTGTGACAGGTTTAAAACAGTGCTGTGATAAAAAGTGTTCTGATTGAAGGATTAGTCCTACCCTAATAAAACCTCTTCCTCAACAATGTCTCCAAGTAGCTGCCTTGTAAAATCATTCATTTTTGCTGCAGTGAAGAAAAACAAATGTCATTCATCCACTGACACAATTAAAGTTGCAGTTTGCAGTATGCCTGTACCTCTTGCTTGTTCCGACTGCTCCTTGATCTTTCTGTCCAGGTTATTTCTCTGATTCTGCAGGCTGTTGAGCTCTCGACGCAGCTCAGGGATCATCTTGACATGCTTGCTGAGTTGAACGACCTGTTCCTGCAAGTCAGCATTTACCTGAACAGCCTCTTCAACTTTTCTCTGTAGGCTGCCTTTCTCCTCTTTCAGTCTCCTGAGCTCTTCTTTGAAAACTTCCACCTCTTTGTCGTGGTCCTGTCTCATGAGCTCAATACTGTTTTCTGCAATTCTGGTAAAAGTGAATGAATGAAGTGGCAAAATGACAAAAGCTCAAAAATGACCAATTCTGCATGGGCATTTCTTACTTTCTGAGTCTAGCTTCATTTTCTTTCTCTTCCAGAAGATTCCTCTTTATTTGATCAAAGCTCTCTGAAAGTGGAAACATGTCAGAGGTTTTATATGATAAGAAAATGTAGTACTCACAGGAAGTTAGACCATGTTACCTTTAGCCTCTTTGGTGGAGATCACATATGCTTTTTCCAGGTTCTGTTTGTCAAGGGTTAGTGCATCTATCTGTACCTGGAGCTCTGCTAAGGCCTGGAGGGAGAACAGTCCACATACAAAATGTAAAACTGTAATGTATACAATTTACACAATACAAAAAAATACAAAAAAACATGGCTGACCAGACTAGCATCTTCTTTAACTTTCTTTTCTCTAGCTTCTAGTGATGACTTTTGATTGCTGGATTTTTCCAGTTGTACTTCGAGACTCTGGAGTCGATTCATGGCTTGAGAATGTGTGCTGGCCAAGCAGGTCAATCGCTCCATCAGGCCACGGTTTTCTTTGTTCTGCAAATTTAGAGAGGTTTAGTTGTATGTAATTCAAACAAGAAAACTGGCAAAATATGTATAATTATTTTTTTTTGAAACCTGCTCTTCAGCTTTCTTTCTGAGCTGTTGCACTCTAAAGGAGAGCTGTACATTTAGCACAAGACGACGCATGGTTTGAAACCTTCTTCGTGCGAGCCATGCTCTGGCATATTTCTGTAGGACCAAGGCTTTGTGCTCCTTTAGCATCTGGAATAAAGATTACAATAATAATACAATGTCTAATACAGAACCAAGTAGAAGTAGATTATCAAATTAAAACAATACAAACTAATTTAAATTATTTAGTGTAGGTTTCGACCTTCATGTAGCGCCTGCGGGCCAGCCAGCCGCGTGTGAAGGCCTGAATGGTGACAGAGGCCAGTCGGACTAAACGATAGCTCCGTCTCACGCAGTAACCTCTCCAGTGTCTTTGTATAATGACCACTGCCCAGCCCTGCTTCAGCATGGCAGCACTCACAGTTTTACTAAGTTATACAGACAGTACATGAGTCATTACTTCAGTCAATACGTAACAATTTACGTCAAATACGTAAAATTTTGTGACGTCTCTAACCGGATGCTCCTTTTTCCTCGGATGTACTCTTGTAGGATGATGACTGCCTCTTTCATGCGCAGGTATTTCCGCCTCTGGCTCCAGCCACGAACACGTTTTTGAATAGTAATGCAAGCCCCGCGAAGACGGTCGAGACGAAGCTTTTCCAGATAAGCCACCTGACCGGCTCGGAAAAAGATCTTAGTCCGACCAAACTTGTACTGGTTGGAATCCTGAAGGTTCAACCACAGGATTTAATACAAAAGGTAAAAAAAAGAATTTGATTGCAAAATACAAAGTTGACTTACCTGAATCAGTCGTTGTAACACATCCTTACAGGTCTGCTTTTTGTCACTGAGGCCAGTGTCATGATGGGTCATTAGGATACTATAGCGACTGTAAAACTCTATGTATGTCCATCTGCAAAATAACAAGGTAATACCAATTTACAGCATTGTTCTTTAACAAATATCGAGTATAAAAAATGAGATTCACCTTGATGGATAGCTCTGTGCACTGATACGAATAGTTTCAAGGACTCCACAGGCTCGCAGCTGTTGCACTACCCTCCTGGAGTCATATCTTAAAAGACGAGTAAACACTCACTTACACTAAACACAGGAAATGCTCCTGTAACTTTAGTGTGAAAATGACAGTAGTTACTCACTCAAATGGCAGCTTTTCATCATTCGGCTTGATGCAGCGCACATAGTGAGGAGTGGTAGCATTCAGTGTTTCCATTAGTAAAGATAAAGAGCTGCGGAACTACATAAAATAATGAAAATGTAAAGCCTCAATTAACTTTTATTCTTGCTTTTAAAATGAGTAAAGGGGTATTTTATTTCCTGTCAGTAAAAAGAGGATTGCTCACCTTATCTCCCACTGACGTCCTGAGCTGTTTATTTGCTGCTTTTACTGCAGGTCGAGCAGGCCTCACTTTTACACCTCTGTTGTTCAAAGCAACTTGATCCTCTTCTTGGAAAAAATTGGCCAGAAAAGAAAACTGCACATAGAATAAATTTAAAAAACAGGTTTATTTAGCGTCTGTAAAGTTTCTACAAATTGCTGGTACCTTGCTCTTTCTCATAATATCCACAAGATCTTCATAGAGAGCATCTCTGTTCTTTTCAAGAAAACCATTGCATTGATATTCCACCTGGAGATAGAAACAACTGGGTTAAACTCCAAAAGAACTGTATACAGAAATTACAGCTGATCAGATATGATTAATTGTCGTTTGTTCCAAACCTTGTCTGCAAAGTGTTGTATCACAAAGGCTTCATTTCTAAACTTTGGCTTTTCAAACAGTGGACTGTGGTGTAAATAGTTGTACAGCTTTTGGAGCCAGCTTTGATCAGAGCCCTGAGGAAACTGTAAAACAGGTGGACTTTAAGTTTATAGATGCACTATAAACATGCACAAATAAACACAGAAAATTATTAAAAATTAATTACCAAACATTCTTCATCAAGCAAATCAAGAATTCCCATCTTAGCTTCAATCAGATCAATGACAGACTGGTTGTCATAAAAATCAATCAGTGTCCAAGGGATGTCCTCCTTCATGTACTCCTCCTGCTCCAGCTTAAACACATGCTGTTGAAAAAAGACCAGATGTTGAACTTATTAAGTTATTAAAGCGTGCATTATAGGTATGCAACAATTCAAGAGGAAGTGACTGTACCAGGTTAAACTGCTGCTGAAGCTTCTCATTGGCGTAGTTGATACAAAACTGTTCAAAGCTGTTGATGTCAAATGTTTCAAAGCTAAGACAGAAAATCCTGTTATTATAGTAAAGAGGTCACACAAATATTGGAAACAAAAAGGCATATATCTGCATTACCCATAAATGTCCAGGACACCTATAAAAGCATGTTGTTTTCCTGGGACTTTAAGGGCTGTGTTGATCTTGTTTATTATACAGTCAAATAGATGGGCATAGATCTGCTTGGCAAGGGCATCTCTGGCATTTATGACCCGTTTCTTTGGCAGTGGCTTTACCACTGTCTCAGCCGCAAGAACTATCCTCCGATGGCACAACCAGCGAACTAAATCCCCTGCATTTACCTCCAGCAGCTCACAAGACACAGCCAGGTGTGGGTCATTGGACTAGACAATACATACATATAGGGTCATTTGAATGAGATCATTTTTAATAAAAAAAGACATTAGACACAAGACTTACAGGAATTGAAGAGTTGTCATCTCCTGAACTTCGGATTTCTACATTTCCTAAATGCAAAATAGCTGCCAAAACCTTGAACACATCTGATTGAAAATCTTCCTTCAATCCTGGATAATCAAAAAAGAAAATCAACTGAAGAATTAAAGTTATTATGATTAGACTAGAGATTATGTTAAATGGAGGTGCTTTATACCCAGCAGAGAAAATGTCTGACGTGTCTCCGCCATGTCCTTTTTATCATCTACACCTTCAATACTGATGTCCCCACCCATACAGGTATACTGGAACTTATCTGCACTCACTGCACATGAAAACAAAATGTAATTGCATGTAAAATGATAAATGTAATATGTATGCAGTTTATGGCATTAGAATAATTACAAAAGCAGCAAACTCTCACACAGTCGTAGGTTTTTAAACTCAGGCAGGTGAGCACAGGAACACAACTGGTAGAAAATATGGTAATTCCTCTCATTGTCTGCCTGAATCAAATGGAAATATTTTTTATTTTTTTTTATAAAATGGTGACATACTGTAGAAAACACTCAAACACTCAAGCCTTTTACACTACCTGAAATACAACTCTGGATTTCTCAAGCAGGTAGGTTCTCATATTCGCTCCAGTGATGCAGTACTTCTTGTCAAAACCAATCTCTGTGTATTTCCCAAAGCGGCTGCTGTTGTCATTCCTGGTTGTTTTTGCGTTTCCTATTGCCTAAATATTTTTTTTTTTTTTTTTACATATACCATTACAAGAAATACTGCTCCAGTTACATACACCGGTCCATTGATTACGATAAATAGTACTAGTCTGTTAATGTCATCCTCCATAAAATCTTACCTCTGTTATTGGATTAGAAGCAAGGACTCTGTCTTCAACTCGAGTCTTACTTCCAGATTTGCTTACAACAGCAAAGTACCTCATTGCAAATCGGGCAGATACTGTTTTACCAGCCCCAGACTCCCCACTGACAATTATAGACTGGTTCTTGTGGTTTCTGAGAAAGAAAAGCTTTTGATTAGTCTCACAACTACAATACACCACAGATTTAGTTTTATTACATGTTTAATTTACCTGGCCATTTGTTTGTAGGCTTCCTCGGCCACCGCAAATATATGCGGGTCCATATCTCCCATGTTCTGGCCTGAGTATGCATGAATGATTGCATCTCCATAAATAGGAAGTTGCTTGTAAGGATTTACAGCCACCAGAATAATACCTGGGAATGAGGAAACACTTTACAGTCTGTATTTATACACAAGGCTTCCACATAACTCAATCAAACCAAGCATACCACAGTAGGTATAGATGATTTTGGACTCAACAAAGCGCACTCTGAGGTTGTGCAGGACTGCAGGCTCATGTAGGTAGCTGAGAGCAGTGAGGTCATTCTCTCCCACCAAAATGTCCGGATTACGCAGCGGGGGAAGTTGAGGAGTGGAAGGGTCGACTGGATACTGGTGCTCCTGTCACAAAGGTAGCTTGTACAGTAAATAATCAGGAAATGTATTGTTTTTGATCCATTACAATAAAAAGATTTCACTTACAGAGCCATCTTCAAAAAGCAACTCAAGCACATTGTCTCCGAGGTGAAAATCTTGTCTGATTTCGGCTGATTTCCAAATATGTTTGTCATCTGGGATCCAGACCCTGTTGTACTAAGATAACATCTTATTTGATTAGAGTTTATCAACATGTTTAACACCAACAATCGTATTAAATATTAATCCCTGAACATAGACACTATATTAGTAAAGATTTATTCATTTTAAAACACGGCATCCCCTTTACCGTGACACTTGCCAATTCTGACAAAGTTCCCATATGTTTAACTAAGGCTGAAGTTTTAGCGTCACTTTCACTCAAATCCGGGTTTCTTTCTTACCTTGGTGTACAGTTCCAACAGAGACATGTTTATGCATTATCGCGAGACAGGCATTTGTTTGTTCACTTTTGTATCACTAGATTTTCCAGGTCACTACCAAATTTCCTTCGCAAAACTATTCCAGAAGAACTTGTCAAGTTAGGAAGTACCACCGGTATGTTTCCGGTTGATAAATTCAAAATTATGTTATTTGACATAATTTACTACTTTTTTCACATTCTCTTTTGCAGATGTTGATATACGTTGATTACTTTTGTATTGTTTAACGTATACTTATAGGTAGACCACCTTTTAGCTTTATTTGCTGCAGTCATTGCTTCTGCATTTGCAACAAACACAGTGCTTTTATTTAGAAAAGTCAGGTTTCTTTGTTGTTTATTCGAGTTTCCGTGTGAGCTGCTCACCTGTCGCGAACATTGACTTAACTCCGCCCTCTCGTCTTGTGACGGTGGGTGCGCTCGTGTGATCAAGGATTTAAACCACAAAAGAAACCGGATACACCCGGGGACAGTGAGCTGAGCAGTTTGTTTTTGATTTGGATTTTTACCAAATAGTGCAAGTCTGGGACGGGGATTCTTGTTCAGTTTCGTCCCATACTATATTTAAGATAAACATATTTAGATTTAGACTTGTTTTTTTTTTTTATTTGATAAAAGAGTTTTATTTAAATGTTTGACTAATAAGTCAGATGCAGGCATAAATTGTAAGACACAATTAAGAAACATAAAAAAAAACAACACATTTAATTAGTGTCTCCAAACTTCTAATTGTTGCAAATGTTTTGATATTGCACTTTTCCTTTGTCGTCTTTAGAAGAGTTCTAAAAACTGCTCATAATAAAAAGTAAGTTTCCACCACCATAATTAAGATCCTTAAGTTAGATAAAAAGGAGAAACAGCAGTCTAAATGCGTGTGAGAAAGCCCAAATTAAGGCTAGCAGGGATCTGAATGGAGTCCAAAGCCACAGAGGAAGCTGTGAAGCGAATGGTGACATTAAAAATCTTCTTGGTGTCCATCATTAAAGTGGGAGACTTCTCTCTGTCTTTTAAAATGCCCTTTAAATAAGGAAATATTAGTGATTAAAAACATATTTAACTATAAGTAATTTTAAACAGCCATGTAAACTTGTTTAATATAATATAAAAACTACTAACTTTTATGGTTTCAATAAAAGTGGTTGGCACCCTCTCTTCAAATTCAATAACAGGAGTGTACAATGTCAATATTTTTATAATCTGTCAAAAACAAGTAGAAATTAATTATACATCTGGAGCACAGATTCTTCTTTTATATAGATGAACTTTTATAGAGTAAGGACCTGTGCTGTAGTGAGATCAGTGCACATGATGGCGATCGCTTGGGCGTCTTCTTCAGTCTTTTTCTTAATCTGTAAGAGCTGTGCAGCCTGCACAAGGGGCTTCAGCACCTCTTTGGCCCCACTGTCAACAAGCTCCCTCTCTGTCAACCACTCTTCCAGCTGCCAAACATTGTACCTGAAAACTCAACATTAGGTGACCAATTCCTTTAAAAGAAAAATCTTGTGAAATGAATGAAAACTGGTTGTTTTCGTACCTAATCTGCAAGCCTTTACTCCAGGAACACATGTCTTTTCGCAGCAGCAGGTGGTTGAGAGTGATTGCACAGATGATGTAAAACTGCTGTCTGACCACCTGCATTATGATGTGTGGGTCTATGCCGTTCTGACTCATTGTAGAGTAGAAAAAGCTGAGTCGCTGCAGCAGGACTTCTATTGTAATAGCCCCCTCATCTGGATAGCTGCTGCTTTTCTTCCTCAGGCCGGTTGGTTTGGACCCCAGGACACCTTGGATGTTCTCATGCTCCAGCATGCTTGACACTGTATGCACATGACAAATAATAGCACCATGTAATAGTTCGAGTCTCATGGAACTTTCTGGTTGTAATTAAGGAAAGTGTAAAAGGTGTTCAGACCAATGAGAGGCTGCAAAACATCTTCCATGCATTTAATGAGCTGGCGGTAAATCTGGATGGCAAGGTCTTCAAACACCTGCTGGTACTCGGACATCTCAAAGTTACTCAAGCAGTGCTCGTTCTGCTTAGGTGTGTTTTGTTCCATGTACACCTGAACAGAAATGATACTATATTAGTGACATTGGCTCAAAATAGAACAGATTTATGATTGCCATTGTACATGCATTTCCTAATAGTGCAAAGACATCTAAAACGGTTTTATATTAAGAACTATAAAACATATGCATGGTTTATTACAAAGACAGAGACACCTCTCAATCAAAGTCACTACATTCATACACAATGCTAATTTGTAATTCGAGGGTCCCACCCCAAAAAACAGGCTGTGTAAGCTGCCTGGCAAACTTCCTGTGGTATTACAGGGCTCATAGATAATCCCAGGACTTTACTGAGTTACCTTCTCTCCACTGTATTGCTTCAGACAGTGCAGTAATTGACAGGTGTTGGCCAGCCAGAAAGACACCACTTCAAAGTCACTTCTTCTTTTCTGCATAAACAGGGCAAAGGTTAAACATAATATAAATGAAGTAATAGCCTTTATATTGTACACCTCACTTTAATAACTCCTTTGATGCAGCCAATTGTAGAATTAAGCAGAGTTGTGACTCTCTGATCGTTGTTGACATTGTCCGCGTATCGTAGGCACATGAAGATGATGTAGGCTGGAAGGCCAGGAATGAAGCTGACTGCTACACCACGAGGCTTTAGATCTGAGAAGATAAAAGCATACCAGTGTAACAACAGTATGCTTTTAGAACTCAAATAAATTACTTAATTTAATTCTATTAAAGTAAAAAATGGTTTGCTTTGTTGAGCCATACCAGTGACCAAGTTCTTCAGCAGTTTAGTCTCATCTCCTTGCTGGTACTTCAACATGCCCTGATATTCTTTCTCTTTGCGGGTGATATTTACAGTTATGGCAGGAGCATTCACTGCAGAAGTCCTGGGCTTTAGCTGAGCAGACGCTGCATATCACATGGAAATACAAGATGATGTGTTATTAATGCAGTGGCTCTTGCTTTCCGGTTAACACTTAAACATTATATTATTAAAGCAGTTACCCTCATATTCTTCCACTTTTTTCATATACATTTTAAGTTGCTTTTTCAGCTTTCGTATAATTTTGTCTTGTTTTTCTTGCTCCTCCATGAGTTCCTAAAATTATGCAAACACATGATATGTGAGAAATAAAGTATTTTAAACTGAAATCTGAAATGTAACATGGTATACCAGGTTCTCATTGGTGAGCTGTGTGATCTCATGTTGCAGGCTTGCATCAATACGAGCACTTTCAGGAAGAAGGAGGCTCTGGGCCAAAAACTTTTCCTGCTGTGCCTTTTCCTCTTTTAGTTTACACATTTGATCACGCAGACGCTTACACTCCTCGCTGTGAGTACGTTCTTGTTCATGCATTTGACACTCCAAAAGCCTGAAATCCCATGAATCATAAAATCACACTTAGTGCTTTAAATAATTGCTTAAGTATGCTTCATTACCTGTTGGTCTCTTTTAAACCTTCATAGGCCAACCACAGTTCCCCGTCTTCATTTAGCGTATGAATGGCTTTAGACCTGCATCCAACAATAAAATATTACATTGGACATCGGACTCATTAAAGAGTCGAGTCTTCTTGAGCTGGATTAGGAAACAAATGTTTTACCTGTCAATGTCATGAAGTGAGGGAATCTCAATCAGATCTAATTTAACACTATCTCCCAGCTGAGAGTCCTGTCAGTTTAAGAAAGATTACATGTTACTTTTATGATTTGATAGACCCTCAAAAAAAAGGAGTACATTTATCTGTACCTTATGTTTGAGAGCCTCTTGGCGGACCATATGTGATCTGAGAAGTAGCACTTCTTCTTTTCGCATCTCCAGCTCCTCATTAGTTGAATTGAGCTGCTCCAAAAGCACACTGTATGGCTTCGATCCAGGAGCAGGAGGCAGTAAATCATGATTTTCACCAGTCAGGGACTTACGCAACTTATTAAGATCCATTCTCAGCTTCTTGTTTTCACTTTCCAATTCCTGCCTCTTTTATATAAATGCATGATAAAATGTCAAAACAAATGAAGTAATTTTTTTTAAAACCTAAATTTACTATTTCATTCTATACCTTCAGGGTTTCCAAGTCTAGCTCTGCTCTGCCTGCAGTTTTTTCCTCCTCCACCTGCTTTAAGAATATAAATATTGATGCATAATTATAAGCCAGTTACTGGTGTTCTGTTTATGAAACTTCCAAAAGGGTGAGCTATTGCTTACCTGTGCTTTCTCTTGTTGTGCTTCTTCCCCGTTATCAAGCTGCTGCAAAAGTGAGTGTTTTTCAAGCTCTAGTTCTTTTACTCTTCTTTGCAGCTTGAGCAAGAGCGGCAGGTCTACTGGCGACTCATGCTAGCAAAGGAATAAAAGTGCTCAGGAGGAAACCATCTATATTTATGTCAGGTTTTACAGAATAAAATGAGTAAATGTTACCTCTGTATGTGTGTCCTCTGCATCTGTAGACCCCAAACTTTGACTAAACTCCGATGAATTACTGCTGTAGTTTGAGTCTTTTCTTTTCTGAGTACATTTGTTTGAACTCTGAAATGGTTTAAAACATTATGCCGCTAAAATAACAAATAGCCAAGCAACCAGTAGAGTTCTGACCCTGAAATAAAGTTGCTTACAATGCTGTTCCTCTCCTCCTTCATATCTCTATGTCGCTCTTCCAACTCCAAGTGTTCAGTTAGCAGACTCTGGTAGCGGGAACGCTCCTCACTCAAGTCCTTCTCTAGCTGTTTGGTGTTCTCAAAATCAATGTTAATCTCTAAATAAAATTAGACAAATGTGTTTTTTCATAAACAGTAAGGTACTGCTAATGTTTTATTTGCACTTTAGGCATTACCTGACAACTTTTGGGCTTGTTCCATGATTAACTGTTTCATTTCATTGTTCTCGTTTGTCAATTCTTTGTTTCTGATATTCAGGTCCTCTACCACCTAGTTGTACGAGATGAAAATACAGTAAATTTAGCCTATTGATGCATCACCCATGCTGACAAAAAAGTGAGGCCTACCTTTTGAGTTCTGTCCATGTAGAGTTTCCCCTGTATATCTAGCTGCTCTTTCTCTTTCCGTGTGTTGTCTAGATCCTCGCGGAGGAAAGAAAGCTGCTCCAAAAGTGATGGATGTGCCTCAGCCTTAGCTCTGGCTTCCTCCTCAGACCTTCGTAGGTTTTCGATGTCCCTGGTCAGTTTTTCTCTTTCCAAAGCCTGGGTCTTCTCCACAGCATTCAGCCTTTCACTGAGCTCTCTGTTTTCTTTATGCTGCAGGGCAGACACACACATGCTGTGCATGTGATACGACAACTCCCAATGACACAACGTCTCTCCAGCAAAAGCTTGGAGTTTGAAGACAACAGGGTGTAACATAGAAAATTAAAGGTACTCACCTGTTCATTTATCTTGAGCTGCAATTGCATAATCTTGTTCTCCATGCCAATGTTGAGCTTCTTAAAGTGGTCCACAGAGCGAGCCTCTGTTTTTAGTTTCCTTAGTTCTTTCTTGGCCTTCATGCGTCTCACACAGCTCTGTAGCAGGACAATTGCGGCCAAGGTGTGTTTATAATGTAGCCTTACTAGCCAGCCCTTCACCCACTTCTGAATGATGACAGCTGTTCGCTCATTGATCAACTGTGAAAATATAAGAAGGTTGAATATGTTTTTAATCACTAATATTTTCTTATTTAAATGGCGAATTTAGGAACTTCACAAAATTAAAATGAAGCAATAAAAATTCAATCAACATAAAAAGTGCAACTAAACATAATAGAATGATATTTTATTACCTTATAGTACTTTTGTCGAGCCATATATGCCCTTAGGAAACACTGGATTGTGAGGGCTGCGTGGCGCATCTGCAAGTAGTGCCTCTTTGTCAAACACATTCGCACATTGCGCTGAATGACCACAGCTGCTCGGGTTTGTCGAAGGAACTTGACATAACTGACAGAAAACAAATGTGAGTTAGTTTGCCATTATATCCCTGCCTTCTAGCTTAGTCTCTAATACTTACCAACGTGCCTGGTGACCTCGCACATGTTTTTGAATCTTTATAGCAGCATCCCTCATTCTCAGGTACTTCTTACGAGCCAGCCAGCAACGGATCGTTTTCTGAATGCGCACGCAAGCCATTCGTAGTTTATCAGAACGAAGCTTCTCCAGGTATGCAACCTGGCCAGCTCTGAAGAAGATTTTGTTTTTGCCAAACTGATATTTATTCTTATCCTGGGAATGAACAAACCATTCAGGAATTCAGAAGATGAAATGGTCTTTGAAGTAACTCAAAGTAACACATCTAAACTTTACAGTTAAATGTACCTTAATCCATTTCTCTAGGAGATTTTTGCAAGTTTGTTTCCAATCAGGAAGGATATCTTTCTGTTTCATAAGGACCCGGTACCGAACAAAGAATTCTTGATAGGTCCATCTACATTAAAAATACATGTTGGTTGTATTTCTCTTCATGTGAAAGGAGATGAACTTTAAGCTTTCAATCAAATGTGGTTTATGTGCAACTCTACCTAGAAGGGAAGCCTGCAGCAGATATGCGGACTGTTTCGAGGATGCCACAGGCTCGTAGCTGCTGCACTGCTCTAAAAGGGTCCAGTCTTTACACATTCAAACAGAGAGGACAAGTTACTAAGAGCACAATTGATGTAAAAATATTCATCAATTGAAGTGTCCTTACGTAAATGGAGTTTTATGGTCATTTGGCTTGATGCAGCGTACATAATGAGGAGTTGTAGCATTTAGTGTCTCCATCAGTAAATGCAGAGACTGGCGAAACTGCGACAACAAAAATATAATTAGTTAATATGGGTTTCGATACCAATAAAATAAAATGGATAGGAGAACATCAAGGTCCATGATGTTGCCCGATATGCCCAAAGAAGCGATGTGGGGTCGACTTCCCGTGGGCCTACCACCTGCGGGAGGAACCTTAAGGGGCCGGTGCAAAATGGATTGTGTGACGACCCAATCCCCGGACACGGAATCTGGTGCTAGGGACATGGAATGTCACCAAGCTGGCAGGGAAGAAGCCTGAGCTTGTGCGGGAGGTTGAGAGATACCGACTATAGATAGTCGGGCTCACCTCCACGCACAGCTTGGGCTCTGGAACCCAAATTCTCAAGAGAGGCTGGACTCTCCACTACTCTGGAGTTGCCTGTGGTGAGAGGTGGCGGGCTGGTGTGTGCTTGCTCATAGCCCCCCCAGCTCAGCCGCCATGTGTTGGAGTTCACCCCGGTAAACAAGAGGGTTGCTTCCCTGCGCCTTTGGGTCGGGGATAGGTCTCACTGTTGTTTGTGTTTACGGGCCAAATGGCAGTGCAGAGTACCCGGCCTTCTTGGAGTCTCTGGGAGGGGTGCTGGAAAGTGCTCCGACCGGGGACTCCGTTGTTCTACTGAGGGATTTCAACACTCACGTGGGCAGTGACAGTGACACCTGGAGGGGCGTGATTGGGAGGAACGGCCCCCTAGATCTGAACCCGAGCAGTGTTCTGTAATTGGACTTCTGTGCTAGCAACAGTTTGTCCATAACGAACACCATGTTCAAGCATAAGGATGTCCACCAGTGCACGTGGCAACAGGACACCCTAGGTCTGAGATTGATAATTGACTTTGTAGTCGTTTCATCTGACCGCGGGCTGTATTTCTTGGAAACGGGTGAAGTGAGGGGAGGAGCTGTCAACTGATCACCATCTGGTGGTGAGTTGGATCCGATGGCAGGGGACTCCTCGTGGGACTCCCGAGGCAGCTGATAGGTACGGTCAGGCCAAGCGGACTGCAGCCTGGGTGGTTGTGGAGGTTAAAACTCGGGTCTGGGAGGAGTTCGGTGAGGCCATGGAAAAGGACTATCGGTCGGCCTCAAAGAAATTCTGGCAAACTGTCCGGCGCCTCAGGAGGGGGAAGCAGTGCTCTGCCAACACTGTTTAAAGTGGAAGTGGGAATCTGCTGACTTGAAGGAATACTTCAAGGATCTCCTCAACCCCACCGACACGTCTTCCACGGAAGAAGCAGAGGCCGAAGGCTCGGAGGTGGACTCGTCCATCACCCAGGCCGAAGTCACAGAGGTAGTTGGGAAGCTCCTCGGTGGCAAGGCACCGGGGGTGGATGAGATACGCCCTGAGTACCTCAAGTCTCTGGATGTTGTAGGGCTGTCTTGGTTGACACGCTCATCGCGTGGCGGTCAAGGACAGTACCTCTGGACTGGCAGACCGGGGTGGTGGTCCCTCTTTTCAAAAAGGGGGACCAGAGGGTGTGTTCCAACTACAGAGGGATCACACTCCTCAGCCTCCCCGGGAAAGTCTATGCCAGAGTACTGGAGAGGAGAAGACGGCCTTGGATTTAGGAGGAACAATGCGGTTTTCTTCCCGGTCGTGGAACACTGGACCAGCTCTATACCCTCTCCAGGGTGCTGGAGGGTTTATGGGAGTTTGAACAACCAGTCCACATGTGTTTTGTTGATCTGGAGAAGGCATTCTACTGTGCTCTGGGAGTATGGGTTGTCCGGTCCCTGTATGACCGGAGCAGGAGCCAGGTTCGCATTGCCGGCAGTAAGTCAGACCTGTTCCCGGTGCATGTTGGACTCCGGCAGGGCTGCCCTTTGTCACTGGTCCTGTTCATTATCTTTATGGACAGGATTTCTAGGTGCAGCCAGGGGCCGGAGGGAGTCTGGTTTGGGGACCACAGGATCTCGTGTCTGCTTTGTGCAGATGATGATGTCCTGTTGGCTCCATCAAGCCAGGACCTTCAGTGTGCACTGGGACGGTTTGCAGCCAAGTGTGAAGCGGCTGGGATGAGGATCAGCACCTCCAAGTCTGAGACCATGGTTCTCGGTCGGAAAAGGTGAGTGAGGGAATTAGGGAGCGTGAGATTGACAGACGGATCGGTGCAGCTTCTGCAGTGATGCGGTCGATGTACCGGTCTGTCGTGGTGAAGAAGGAGCTGATCTGTAAGGCAAAACTCTCGATTTACCAGTGAATCTACGTTCCTACTCTCACCTATGGTCATGAGCTTTGGGTCATGACCAAAAGAACAAGATCCATGATACAAGCGGCAGAATTGAGCTTTCTCTGCAAGGTGGCGGGGCCTTAGAGAAATGGTGAGGAGCTCGGTCACTCGGAAGGAGCTCAAAGTAGAGCCGCTGCTCCTCCACATCGAGAGGAGCCAGCTGAGGTGGCTCGGGCATCTGTTTCGGTTGCCTCATGGACGCCTCCCAAGGGAGGTGTTCCGGGCATGTCCCACCGGGAGGAGGCCCCGAGGAAGACCTAGGACCCGCTGGAGGGACTATGTCTCTCGGCTGGCCCGGGAACGTCTCGGTATCCCCCCGGAAGAGCTGGAGGAAGTGTCTGGGGAGTGAGAAGTCTGGGCGTCTCTGCTTAGACTGCTGCCCCCACGACCCAGCCCCGGATAAGCGGTAGAAGATGGATGGATGGATGGATAACAATAAAATGTGCTTAAGGTGATTAAATTAGTCAATTAGCTTAAACAGGACCAACAAAATCTCACATTTATAAACCTAGTATAATAAAAATAATAATTTGACAAGCAATGATGTCTTGCTTGTCTAATTATTTCAACCTTATTTTTATGTTCTTACCTGTAGCCCAACAGTTTTCTTATTTTCTTTCTGACTAGACCGTCCAGTGGTAGACTGCTTCTTAGTAGAGCTTGATGCATTTTCGTCATCTTCAAACAGTTTCAGCAGCATTTCAAACTTAAGGGGACATTAAAAGGAAAAGTGCAATATGTGAAATTTCCAGAAGATGGCAGTAATTGTATTGTATATTCTGAGGGGTTGGTGTAATTTCCTTCAATAGTCAAAAGTTGAACAATTCAAGGGTGTGCGTCACAGGAAGTTACAACATAAATGATAACTCCATTGAAAGACATTCTAACTCTGACCTTTATAAAGACCGAACAAAATCTAATAAAACATTCACCTGACTCTTTTTCAGCACGTTTATCTGGTCCTCATTTACAGTGTCCTTGTTTTTCTCCAGAAATCCCAAACACTGGTACTCCACCTAAATGTTAAATACATTTTTTTAACTAGGATGGGAAGAACAGTTATCATTATCATACTAAACAGCAACTATCATTTAAATACAATGCAAATGCTGTCTACTTCAGAGATAATGAATTTTACTAAACTGCATTTTCACTCAGTTTTTTTTGTGTTTTTTTTCTGCTGGAAGTTATGAGTCAAGCACCCATTTATTCATTTTCCACATTGCTTGTTCTGCTGAAAAAAGGAAACCTGGAGACACACCCACCACACACTGGGAAACAGAAATAGCTTAACGGTAAACTGTGAGGAAACCTGACATTTAGCAATGTCTTATGCACTTCGAAAAGATGTTATGTCCCCACAAACACACTGGAGACATTCAACTGTGTTTTAGTACCTTGTCAGCAAAATGGTGAATAATGAAAGCCCTGTTTGATAACCTGGGTTTATCAAAGTAAGGATTCTGCTTCAGGAGGGTGTTGTATAATTTCTGGACCCATGTGTCATCAGAGCCTTTTGGCATCTAGGAAAAAGGAAAAATACTGACACATCAATTAGTCATGGTCTAACGCATATCCTCTGAACATAGCAGGTTCCTTCCTCCTGTGGAAAGTAGAGCAAACCAAGAAAGAAAAAGTTTTTTTTTTTTTACTCTGCACTCCTCGTCCAAAAGGTCCAAGATGCCCAGCTTGGCTTCGATCAGATTTATACATGGCTGGTTGTCGTAGAAGTCAATGAGTGTCCATGGGATCTCCTCTTTCATGTACTCCTCTTGCTCCAGTTTGAATACATGCTGAGGATGGTGACAGCTTGTAATGATTGATGTAAAAGGTTTTACTTTATAATGAGATAATGTTGAGCAAGAATAGACATGTACCAGGTTGAACTGTTGCTGAAGCTTCTCGTTGGCATAATTGATGCAAAACTGTTCAAAGCTATTAACTTCAAATGTTTCAAACCTGAAGAAATATGACATGTTTAAAACAGTGTTCATGCAACATAACTGTGAAATTAGTCTAACATGATGATGATGATAAATACCCATAAATGTCCAGTATTCCAATGAAGGAGTGTTGTTTCACAGCAGATTTTAACATGTTGTTAACACTGTCAACAATCAAATTAAAGAGTCGGGCATAGATGTGTTTGGCAAGAGCATCCCGGCCATTGACTGCGTTCATTTTGGAGACAGATTTGACATAGATTTCTGTTGTAGTTTTGAGTTTTCGGTGGCACAACCAGTGGGCCATTTCTTCACAGGACACGCCCATCAACTCACAGAAAACTTGCAGATGGGTATCTTTAGGCTGGAAAAAATGTTAATGATCTTCAAAGGGATATCATTTTAAAATAAATCAATTATATGACAATGTAAAAATGTGTTTGACATGTACCATAATGCTGCTTCTGTCAGCTGACTCATCTTTGATTTCAACATTGCTAAGATGAAGAAGAGATGCCAGGATTTGGAAAATGGCCATTTGATGAGCATTGTCTATTCCTGAAGTAAATCCACAGATATCCACTGACAATTACTGTATAAACATATAACGGAGATAATTCTGAAACATAAAATGAAAACTGACCTAGCAGCAAAAAAGCCTTTCTAGTATTATTCAGCTCTTTGGCATCATTCACTCCATCAATGACCGGACTTTGGCCCTGGTTGGTGTAGTTGAAGTCATCTGCAGCACCTTCAAACAATACTTACATTGTACTTATACTGAATAGGAATTAGGTTTCTGAATATTGTTTGAACATTTTTTTAAAGCATAACAAATAATGGTTTGTGCAATTAATATACTTTAATACTTACCTAATCTGAAGGCTTTGAACTCTGGTAAATGTGAAGAAGCACATAACTGATAGAATATGTGGTAGTTTCTCTCTCTGTGAGCCTACAGTACACAGTACAGAGTATACAAAAAAAACAAGCATATATTTATGAACCAAAAAAAGGTATGCAAAATATGAAAAGATGATTAAAACAATGGAAAGTCAATACCTGAAACACAACTCTAGACTTTTCCAATAGGTACGTCCTCATGTTAGCTCCTGTTATACAATTGTTCTTGTCAAACCCAATCTCGATATACTTCCCAAAGCGGCTGCTGTTGTCATTCCTTGTTGTCTTGGCATTTCCTAGCGCCTGTAAAAAACACACGGGGGGCTTTGAATAATCTCTCATGTTTTATGTTGTGTTTTTTATAATGATTTAATTTGTAAATATCACCTCCATGATGGGGTTGGATGCCAGCACTCTTTCCTCAACAGTGTCATCACCAGAAAAAGAGCTGACAGTGGCAAAGTAACGCATTGCATATTTAGCAGAGACTGTTTTTCCAGCTCCTGACTCACCACTCACTATGACAGACTGGTTTCTTTCAGCTCTAAAAAAAAGATGAATTACAAACTTTATGTAAAATGACATTTCCCTTTATCAAATTCTGTCCATTTTAAATAAAAGAGAGACCTGGCCATCTGCTTGTATGCTTCCTCTGCAACAGCAAAGATGTGAGGGTCCATATCCCCCATGTTCTGACCACTGTATGCATGAATGATATCAGCTTCATAGATGGGCAGACTCTCATAAGGATTGATGGCAACCAGGACAATGCCTGAATGACATAAAACAAAGAAACAAAATCTAACACCTAAATTCAGTACTAGTTTAATGTTCGTATATGGTACACAGTAGTATGTGTCACTTTAGGAGCAGCAAATGCCACAACAAGCAGCACAATTTAGATTATGTCAGTGTGAACACTGAGCAGGGCTCCAAAGTCTACAGTGACTGTGATAATGTGACTCAAAGCAGATGAAACTCATTACCGCAGTAGGTGTAAATCAACTTGGAGTCCATAAAGCGCACTTTCAGGTTGTGAAGGACTGCAGGTTCGTGGAGGTAGCTGAGAGCTGTGAGGTCATTTTCTCCCACCAGGATGTTGGGGTTTCTTAGCGGTGGCAAGTTGTTGGTCTTAGGGTCTATTTTGTGCTCCACCAGCTACAAAGACAGAAAAGATTAGCTGTTATTAGCCTCAGTGTGGCTTGAGTGGGGAAAATGATCAGAATATCTATTAAAAGTTACACATACACTGATACAGAGTTATTTATTTAAATTACATATAACTCAGTAAAAAGGAGCTCATTACATCCTGCTATGATATGCCACAAAACAAAAAGTGAATGTGTATGATTACAGTGTAGGCCTAATACCTGAAAACCTTTCCTTAAGACTTTTGGTCTTATTCCATACCTGAAGTACATGCCCAAACTCGACAGCACAGTTGCAGGTAGCAACAGCCCTTAGTAAAAATGTTTTAACCCTGCATGTATGCACTGAGCCTCTTTTTTAAGCACCTACTCAATACAGCTTTCTGTGGTAAACCCACAAATAACAGAGCTCACAGTGAACACCATTGCAAATAAAGTATGTGCATGGCACATTCATTTCTGTCTCAGTGGTTGTATCCGAGTGCATGTCTCACAGTGCCATCCTCCAGCTGCAGAGAGAGCGTCTGGTCACCAGGGCTGTAGCCTTTGACAAGCTCCGCTGACTTCCACACTTCTGTGGCATCAGGGAGCCATACACGGGCAAACTGTTGGGCAGAAAGGAAAACGTGTCAAAGAAAGTCAGGCACAATGTAGTTTTTATAAGTACAGTAAAAGAAAAGTGCACAGACATGTGAAGGGCCACAAAAGTATTTCTATAGTTTTGTTTTAATGTTGATGGATATGGGTATTTACATTGTTACATTGTTATTTGAGTTGGCAAATATATTAAATAAATAAGAAATTAACAATAGATAATTATGTAGACTGTCCCATATTTAACAGAAAACCTATCACTCTAAAAAATAACAGTGAAATTTAACAGGTAACACTGTCGGTATTGTGAAGAAAACCATAGAGTGAGTTGGGCAACTCGGTTTGCCTACCTTGGAGTAAAGTTCAGAGGCTGCCATGGCTGTCGTTTCTCTCACTAAACCCTCAAAAACTCTCAATAAAAACACTGCTGCACATTTTGGTGCCTTCCATAGCAGACCACACAAACTTGACAGATCTCACTCGACTCAGAGCACAACAGGAGCACACAGCGGTTTCAAACAAGGTTGCCAGATCAGCGGGACAAGTTTTAGCATATTAACAACTTTAAATCTAAACCCAACTAAATGTATTAGCCCAAGCTAATGTCTAATAAAAAGACATAAACACACCAATCTTTCTATCTTAGCCTAATTATACCAACTCAGACGTTACATAGATGGCAAACCACAAACACAGCAACAGAATTGGCAAATGTCAAAATACAAGCACTAAGAAAAATCCCCCACAACCAATCCGAAAAAATAGAAAAAGGTAACTGATATACACAAAAAACAAAAGACAAAAACCGAAAAACAGACAAAGATAAAGTTTTTTTAATTTTAGTTAATTTTAGTTTTTCATTCTATTTATTACCCCATCTAGTGGACAAGTTTGTCATTTATCCATTACACGTTCACCTGTAAAGGTTTATTATCGCCTCTAGAGGGCAGTGCAACATTACTTTGAGCAGAACGTTGCATGGACCTCGAATAACAATAGACTTTGGACAAAATGAGAAAATGGTAAGATGGACGAACTCTGTTTTAGGCATGTTGAAAGATTAAGTTACACTTAAAACCCATCCAGAAAGAAAGACGTTTTTTTCTCCAATTAGGATTATGTTTCTATACATCTTTTATCCTTAGAGTAATCCTTATATAGCACAGTATAGTATACCTTCAGTTAAATATGTGACAGTTTGTATAGAATGTATGGTAAAATCTTTTCCTTTACATGATAAAATGGAAACCTTGAGCAGGTAAGGCTACAATTTGAAGGTTCACACAGTTGCACAGTGCCCTCTGTTGGACATGGATTTGACTACAATCTGTGCGTGTGTTGGTTATGCCCATATTAATTGTGTAATTAGGTTATGCCCCTTAGACTTTATTGACTGATGACGGATTGTTATTAAGATGAATGCGTCTCTAGTTAAAGTGTTGGGTAAACCTACTGTAAACCCACTGTAAACAGTTTACCAAAGAGATATTATAGTTTAAATATTCACACCACAACAACAAGGACAAAAGTCAAAGAGGAACTGAAACAATAGAATACTATCTGTCTCTTGGTGTTGTTCTTCAGACTAGATGTTGTTCTCGTTTTCATAAAATAATAATTATACAAAATAATCCACAACCAAATGGCTTGCTCACACCAGATACTTTGCACAAAATATCAGATGTCCTTACATATACTGACATAAACAAAGATAAAGGCCCATTAAAATAATGTTGTAAGATTCAGCTTGTGATCATTACAATGAAGCTCCTTGTACCCTTTCATACAAAATAACATAATTGCTGTTTGTTTACACATGCAGTGAAGTGTTTTTATCTAATGCAGACCATGTGCAACCAGATAATATAAAACCTCCATTAGAGAAAAATGTAACCTCACCAAACGTTTAGAGAAGTGTCAAGTCTAGTGTTGTCCACACTGTCTTTAATCATTATAAACAGGCTTCAGACTCACACTTCATCATCTTGCCATTTTCATCGGGATCAACTCAGGCCATGCTCTTTTGTCAAAAGCTAAGAAGAAAACATGTAATACCGAGAAGCCATCAAGACATTTCTTTTAGCTTAGCATCTTCTTAAACATGGCAAAACAAACTAAAGAGGAAAAATTAAACATATATATATATATATATATATATATATATATATATATATATATATATATATATATATATATATATATATATGTAACTTGATAATAGTAATAAAAAAAGTGCATAGACTTGTAGTCCATAAAACAAATAATCAAATTTACTGGACATTTACCTACTAACAGTTCATTTTTTTCCTGACCTTTAATTTTAAAATGTCACATACTAAAAAAATTTGATACAAAATGTGCAAAAAAAGAAAAGATTCTCCAATTGTAAATCAAAATTTAGACTTTGTGGGGTTACACACTTGAGAAATGCTTTCTCACACAATACTGCTGTCTGGTACTGATAAATGGAATAATGTCAAAACTACATGTAATCCTTTAAAAGGTCAGGTTTAAGGTCGGCCTTGTAATAAGTACCTGAATACAATCTTTCCTAAACACACGGACCTGACTCTGTGACTCTGCACATGTGGTTTGTAGGTTTGTGAGTGAGCCCTGCTACATCTGGGTGCAGCCTTGAGGTGCAATATTTGTTGTGCAAAGATATGGCCTGGTGCCTAAGGGACCATCAAAGGAGTTTCTTGTTTGATGACTGTAAGTTGCCGCTGTTGGCGTCATTGTATGTGCTTGTGGTCATGAGAAATAGCGCTCGCACCTGTGCACTGAAGATGCTTTGAAGATAATTGTCTCCAGCATGGTTTTTGTAAATGGGAATTTATGCACAAATACTGCATACAAGGGATGTGTGAAGGAAAAACAAGTTAAAGGTTGCATGAACAGTATTATTTGAAGGAAACAACTGGATGTTGTTTGCAAAATGATTAAAAGGTAGCAAGAGGAATGTGGGAATGTAGAAAGAAGCAAAACATTCAAGAAAGTTTTAAGGCAAGCCGAGAGGGAGATCCCCTGCTATTCAGGAAGACATGTCGAGTTGGGAGAAGTGCCAGAGTGACTTAAATCATCAGGAGGAAACTCCACAGGTGGAGGAAGTTCTATGATGTTGAAAAAGTCCAGGGTAAACACATGAGATAATGCCAGTTATATTTATAATACCAAAGACATGAGTGTTTTTGCCAGAATTATCAAGTTTAACACTTCAACTTTAATGCACACGTATTAAACACAGTAAAACTGTGTGTACAGTGGCTGTGATTAATCAACAGTCTTGTCATGTGGGTAAGTTCAGCCGGCTCATCAGAGGTCTCCCATGTTGGAATTCAAATGAGCCAAATGAATGGAAGGAGTCTCTGTGTGGACAGAGGAAAGCAGGAGGGGGTATGGGCACACGGTCAAGGTCTAATAGAAGTATTTCTGTTCACCCGGTACTCGTCAATACGGGGATTGGACGTGTGTTTAAGTTCACTGTAGGGAGTAACAAACTGAACACCATTGCGCTCAAAAGAGAAACCCGCAGGGAGCATACAGTATTTATCAGTTTATGATTTCACAACATTTATAGCCATCTATAACCACACTCTTAACACTCTGCAGTCATTCAGTTATTTCAATTACAACACACTGAAGAATTGCAGTTGCTTAGTAAACACACAGAGGGCAGCAGACACCTGTTACTTTTTAATAATGCGCAGCCTTGGGAATATCCCAGAAACAAGGGCCATAGATCACATGACATCATATAAAAATGCATTTGTTGAATTCAAAGACAACAAATGTATTTAAATTAGTTTGATACAAAATAATATACATAGAAACAAATAAATATAAATACAATTTGACACAGGCTGAATTTAATTAAAGAAGGTATTTGAACCAGCACTTTTTCTAGTTTTTTTCAGAGAGAGGCTCATCAGAAGACCTCTCCGAAGACATGATCTGATGACATCTGGTGTAGCCAGTCGCTGTTGTGTTGCACTCGAGTGTCACTGGTCACTGACACTGGTTGATTGCAAATGAGAGATTGCCCTCTCATATTTCCTCAAGACGAAAAACTTGGCTACAATCTCAAATAATCTGTCCAACCAGGCGCACCAGCATGAGAAGGAAAAGCACTGGCATCTCCTTCTTGGAGACTACTTGTTAGCTGGGATTATTCTGGGATGTCTGGCAAAAAGCCATGAGTCATGCAAAGCAAAAGCATGCAAGCAACAAGCTGAACTTAACACGGCAGGACACAAACTCAGGTATAGGCATCTTTAATCAAGAACATATACGTTGTAATAAAGGAGTTAAAGTCCAGGTCTTTGGCAGAGTTTCAGCCTACTCAGGTGAACTTTTTATGATGATTATGGCTCGTTTTCCATTACATTCATCATGCTGATAGACTTTTCTTGTTGTTGTGTGTTTGTAATCATTTCTCTTCTCACGTGGCTTGGTCAAATATATTTAATATTTGAAAGAACTTCAAATATTGAATATTGAAGTCATATTTTGAGGTTGTTTGGATTAAGTATTGAGCAGTGGCTAAGAATACTGATCAGAGCTGTATTCCAAATCCGCATTGCCTCATCCTGGTGCTGTGAGGCCGAGACAGGACAGGTTAGCACCCACTGTTCAGTTGTGTTTATCAAGGCGGCTAATTAAACTGGGTGCAGGCTCTGTGGGGCTGGTCTGTGATTTTATTTTTTTATTTTTTACGGTCAAAAGTTACATAGCGTTTCTTAAAAATAAAGTCTATATCCCCTAAACATTGCTTAGTACTTCTAACTTGTCTTGTCATTTTGCATATTATCTAAAGCAACACTCAAGTGTGCTCCCATTAACCTTATAACCCTCATTGTTCAGACAGATTTTATTCTATTGTGCTCACTACGATATAACCGAGGCATAATTCATTGAGATGAGGGGCTGCTGCAGGTCAGTAGTGACCATGGACCCTCAAAACGCCTTGTGATCTTCTTGAGACCAATCATTGACGGAAGATAACCCTTGACTCTGATGGTGAGTGTGGGGGTGAAAGCAGCCAGCGTGGCCCTTTGACATCCCTGCGGGGGTCCAGTAATCCAACTCTCGTCAGCACTAATCCACAGCTTTGCAAGCTACAAGAGATCTACAACTTTTGTTACAGCTAAAAACTTTTTAGACAGATAAATAATAGAAATAAACAAGTCTCTTTGATTCAAAGACTTTCAATTATTGGCTCTGGTCCAATAAATAATAATTAGTCATAAAGGGGCATATGTCAATCCACTGACATCTACGTTGGTCTTAAAAAAGCTTCCACGTGTAAGACCTTTGAGTGGAATCTTGTTTTTTTAACAGTGTGAAGAGTTTTTCAACCCCAGGTGGGCAGGAAGCTTATCTGCCACTGTCTACACATACAAAAGCTGGTTTTCTAGTGATTTGCAAAATCCCCATTTGTCTAACTTTTTACTCATCTTTCTTTTTAGGTTTTCCCCTTCTATTGTCATCATGTAATACTCTTGAAAATACCAGTCTTTAGATGGATAAATAACCCGAGGCAGCTTGGAGTAGTGGCTTCGATCTGTCACAATGAGCTTCTCTGGGACTTCAAAGCAGGCCATAGACCTCAGCTTTGGGGCCATGAGAATACGCTTAGCACAGGAATAACAAAAGACAGCCACAGGTGGTTTGTTCTTTAAAATATAAAACAATACGCCACCTGATTTGTTCCCTGGTTCGTCTTAAAAATCTGTTGGGACATGTTGATGAATGTGGCTTAAGGAAACAGAGGAAGGAGGGTTCAAGCTGGAGAATAAAAGGGTTGTTACAAGAGCTCTCACTGTAACGTTTGGAGTGAGATGTGTGGGAGCTTTTTATGTGGGTCTTTTGGTGAAAACATAACCCACTAAGAAACAGAAATAATTGTATGAAGTAATTTACCTTAATCTTGGTTTGGACTTATCATAAAGATAAATATATCTAAAAGCTGAGTGCATTTTTAGTCTTGCTGCTACTATTGCCTCTTTAAACTATTACAGTAATTCAAACACAAAAGATTGTTATAGACATCATGGCTTGTTGACGCAAATCTCCTGATCATACTTACAAACCCCAAATACCTCCAAACTGTGTGTGTCCTAATTTTGCAACTCCATTTTCCATTTAGAGAAAGGGTTGTTTCCCATGGTTAGCAGACAGGTTAGGAACATCCCAGAATAATGGTGGCTGTGGATGATATGGAGGATTGAGCATCAATTTACAATAGTGGTCAGTATTTAGCCATGCATGTGTGAAATTCAGGGGAATCAATGCTGTTCTGTTGAATGAGTGCATTTTATCATAAGAATGTGTTGGATTAAAGCAGTAAAGTATAACCCTGAAATTGCTTTGAGGATCCCTGCATATGTTCTGCTAATCTCCTGTCAATCAATGACTGTATAAATATGGACAACTTCCGCCCAGTGGTTCACCTATTCACCGATATTGTCGTTTTTTGTTTTTTTTGGTATTTATATAGGGCTTTTCCACCTAGTAGGCACTCAAAGCGCTTTTATTGCATAGTAAAACAATAGTTCCTAGATAGTATAAACGGACATATTAATCAGAACCCCCCCCCCAGAGTTGTCACATAGTAAAAACTTAAAACCGGAGCCATCTTTTGTACCAGGCTGTAAACATGATTTTTACACGTGTAAAGTCGTCATTGGGTTTCCGCTTTTGGAGCCTGCCCCCTGGTGGACGGCGGTATATTGCTGTATAGTGGAGCCTTTACTCCAGGACCTTTTAAGAGGTTCCATGAGAGAGGCTTGATGTCAATAGGTCTCCTACCTCAAATATTCATATAAACTCAATTATAAAAAGGATAGGCTGCAAACTGCATATTGGTAATACATTTTGGCCATTTTATATGTAAAAGATTGTCATTGTATTTTATGGTGCAGATTAGTGTGAGTATATTTGACATTCAGGCTATAAAACTTTTGATAAAACCTTTAGAACTACGTATATGTAGAGTAAACAATATAAGGCTCTATGCAGCAGTTTATTTAAAAATCTAATTCATACTAAGGGAAATTATAGCAAGCAATAATATCATTGTTGAAATGACACTTCTCATTTAAAAAAACACTGCTCTATGATTTTGAGAGCCGATAGATAAGCTGTAGCTGCTGCACATACTTTAGCCAGTTGCTAAATTATCATCAGGAATCTTTTTAACTTCACTCTCCATCTCGGCGATGTGTCGATGATTTCTATACGGTGTAACTGAAGAGTAGATCATACACTGGAGGCAACAGCACTTGCTGAAGATGAGTGTTAGGCCAAATCCTTGGACTGAGCTGCAAGTCTGTGTCATTGTAGGGAAACACATTCCCAGATTATATGCCTGGGATTATCATTATGGCTCTCTTTAGATGAGTAGCAATTGGCCCAATGCAAACTGACCTGCTGTTAAATACTCTCCAGGTTAACACATAATACGTATAAGTTCCTCGTTTACATAATTAGGGTGGCCATACTGTCCCATACCTTTCAGGCTAAAGTAAAGTCTCTTATCTTCATTTTTCTTTGTTTTGTGCAGCATTTCTTTTAACCTGAACATACACTTTACCTTCACAGACCTTACTCAAACATTGCAAGTCCCATTCAGAAAAAATTCCAGTCACTCACTCCTTTCCTGACACACTTTGGATGTTTGTCCGGATCCTCACCTGACTGGCTCCATGTGTCCTCCCCTGAGCTTTGAATCTGCCGCCACCGTCTGTCATTGATAGAGTTTAGATGCTATCAAAGACGTACGCCGCCAGGTCGGCACAGCACTGGAGAAGGCTGTTTGCACACTCCTGGCCACTGGTCGTCTACTTCTCCTCTGTGGCTTTTAAAGCTACAAGATGAATAGGGTAAAAGAAAGGGGAGCGCTAGATCAGATTCTAGATAGTTGCCTTTATTGTTTCCTAAGAAAATGAGGGTAGAAGGATATTTTAAGAGTGAACTAATAATGTACTGATTGGTAAAGGTAAAGCTCAGAGACTTTGGATTATGAAGAGAAATTGAGGTGTCTCAGGCAGATGTCAAAGTTAACTGATGAAGAGTCAGATACTCGCCAGATTTTGTGATGCAAGGAGGGGGTTAGCATCTGTTTCTGTAAACCAGGCTGAAGTGGCTGGCATTTGAGGGTTGTGCGGTATGTGAGGAAAAAGGTCTGTGGATAACAGAGCAGACATTTGGTTTGGAGTGTCATTACCTCTAATAGAAGCTCAGCACTAGGACAAAGGCCAGGGAGTACGTCTTAATGCTGAAAGACTAAACACAGGTTAGACCCAGGGTAAGCTGGATATTAGATAAGGAGGAAATAGATTTGCAATTGTAAAACATGAATGATGACTTTTTGTTGCAGATTTTCAATACATGTACCTTTGCTGAAACCAGACATCATCCTTAACATCAACCAGACCACGAAACAAAATATCATTAAAGACATAGTTTGACTCTTTAATTATCAATCTAATGTGACTAAAAAGTAAAAAGAATTTTTGCACCCCAACATTTATGTCATTATTTACTCTTTTACTACATCTTTATATTTTAACCATGTAAAAGATTTCCCTGCACAAAGCAATGGTGGGTATCCACATTTAAACAATTATCACATCCTTATTCTACCACATTTAGGGGCTCAAGGGGAAAAGATTCAAGGTTAGTGGCACCCATTATGTTGTGCTAGTATGGACAGTTGGCCTTGCAGAAAAATACAGCACTTAACAAGAGAAAGGAAACAAGAGGAGAACATTTGTAGTAATAATTCAAAATCGTAAAAATGACAGACGCTTTTGGATGGAAAACAGCCACATGCCTCTGTTTTAGAAACAGTGCATATGTTTAGTTGAGCTGGATTGAACCATTAAGATTACATTAATTGTAGATGTAGTTATAATGCAGCAAAACACAGTGCCCTCAAGCTGACCCTGTGAGCAGCCTACAGGCTTGACAGCATTGTACCAACATGCATTTTTCCATTGTTGCCCGCGTGATTACAAGCGTGATGTAATGTGAGTGTGCTACACCTTGCCTGAGGCTACACTGAGGCTGCTGCTGTTGGTGGAATAATTTGCAATCTCCTGTTTTGTTTGTTTTACCTTACATCGGATGGAATTCCCCTCTTATCTAAATCCAATAATTACTCAAAGCTGGATGTCAAAACACTTTCCACTATTATCAGAGACCCCTCTTCCCCCTTTACCCTTTGATGCCAGTGCAGGAATACACTCCTTGGGTCTTTTTTAGCTCAACTCAGTTGTCAGAGTCTATAACCAAAGAGATAGTTCTGTCTCTGGGGACACACAGATAAAGCCCCTGATCTCAGGATATACTGCAGACTTGTTGGGATTAATACCACACAATGGCATCCAAAATGTTCAATTGCAACTATTCTGTAGAGCAATGTGTGTACAATGGGGTTTGTTACCTCTGCCCTGAGTTACACAAATGTAGTAACTAAAATAGAATTCAAGGTTTATAAATTTGAAATTGTAAATTTGCAAATGTGCACATTTATACAAGAATTTTGGTCACAAAAAACATTACCATACGGTAAAGTAATTTACAAAGTTGGTTTAGGTGTGGTTAAAAGCGTCAACAAAAACAAAAAAACAAAAAGTTAAAGGTCAGCAGTTGCTTTGGACTTAAAGAGGCTCTTAAAGAGTGCACATTAGTACTGCTACTCTAAGATCGACATTAATGAATAAATCTGTCATATCAAAACAGCAGACACAACAGAGCACTAAGTTAAAACCTTTTCTACAAATATTATTGAGAAAACAGATGGTAGTTTAAAACCTTTTTGATTTTGGAGTCATAACATTTTTCAGGGGCTCTTGGAGCCTGTCTGCCTTTGTGATGAAGAGGGAGACAAATGTGTGACATCTCTGAGATCAAAATAGTGGATGGAGCAATTTGTTAGGTATGGCTAAACTGTCATCACTGTCAGTATTTCCTAAGGGGAGCAGGCTCAGATTAAAGTAGAAGGTTTGGATATTTTAAAAGATACCACATGGCAAAGAGGAGAAAAGGGTTTATTTTATTTTCTCTGCTGATTGTGAGTGCACACAATCAGCAGAGAAAATAATGCTTATTCCTCTTCAGTGATTCCTACACTATTTGTGTGATTTAAAGTTGTATGTGAATAGGAAAGCTGGGCTGCAAACAGCTGGAGGCTGTACTCAATAGCCAGATTTGCTGTGTATTGTAATGTTTTGGACACACTTAAGAGAATTGGAGGCAATTTTGTATGATTGAATTAAAACAGAGGTCCCACTCTGGGACATTTTCTTCTGATTTACTGAAACAAAGAATTCCAGAAAAGTAAATAAAAAAAAGGTTAATTTGCTCTCATAAATGCAATTCAAGTGCCTTAGCCCTCTGATAAAGATGAATGGTTGGTTTTATTCTACTTTTAATCAAGCCTCAGGAATACAGTCTGTGATTGATGAATTTGCTTATTTTTCACTTTAAAAAGCTTTATGGTATGTTAAAAGACTCGCTAGATCCCAATGAGTAAAAACAATGTTTATAAATTGAGCCGATGTTGATCATTTGAGCTTGTTTTGAGCTTTCCAGATGGACCAGCCGTCCGGTCCAGTTGGGTCAGTCACCTCCGTGAACAGAGCACAAGATGCAGAGGAACTGCCAGTGTGTGATGCGCTGCTGTGGCAGGATCTTGTCACTGCTTGTTCTGTTCCTTTGGCAGGACCAGGAGTCCCTGCGTGGGGGCCACCCTCTCTGACATCAGCGGGGCCCCGCAGTCCTGGGAAGTTGAGCATGTGAGCTTCCCCAGGTCATTAGGGAGAGGCTTGAAAAGACTGTCACCAGGAAGGAGATAAGCCGCGAGGGGCGCAGTAATAAGGCCTTGAATAATAGCCCCTCTGTAGAGAGCCACTGAGGACACAGACCCTGGGATTAAGGGAAGACTGAAAAGGAGAAAGTCAATGGACCTTCGCAAAAATATGAACCAGTGCGGTTCAATGGTGGGGGAGTGTTCACCAATCGAGACTCCTTCTCTTGGCCCCCTCAAGGAGCAGTGAGGAGTTTGGTCCTATGCAGCTCAAGTGTAACATTAGAGATGACGCAGAAGGTTTATTGCACATACCTTACTGGTCTTCATACTGTAACATTTTCCTTTCACAGGAGATATTAATGTTTACATTACCTTAAGTAAAAAAATACATTTGGAAATATGTACCACGAAAATAAAAATCCTATAACCTGGTGGATAACATGCAAAAGTGCTACAGATTGACTTTCTAATCTTTTTCTTTTAAGGAAAATGGAGTGTTGTAATTAGGTCATTCTCTGCAACACTATCTGAAGCCATTTCTGATCTGACTGCAGTACTGTGCAGCTTCCCATAATGTGAGCCACATTGTCAGATGTCTTGGGAGCAATAATATAAAGCAGACATGCGGGTCTGTTTTCAGGTAGGCCATGTTCCCATCTGCTGGAACCATAACCACCCTGTCCAGCTGGTCTTCAAGCCATATAAGGCACAATGACCAACACCAACATGTTTTGAAATAGAAATACTTAAAGTAGATATAGGTTTTTTCATCTCATGCGTGTGTACTAACCTAATTTTCCATAAACATGGTTGCTGCCTCATTACCAAGAGTCTCATAAATTAGGACTTCCTAAAAATTAGACATTGTTTATATCCAATTAGGTAAAAATGCCTCCAGAAAGTACTTTTTAAATGCCAGTTTATGACAGTGATAACACTGTGTGGCCAAAGGCAGACTTTTTGTGTGTATATAGATGGTGGTGTGTATAGGTTGACTGGCAGGCTGCCGAAAGGATAATCCTACGGCTTTTCACAATGGCTTCTAGAGGGCGAGTTTAAGCCTTTGTGCCAACTTTGTATTTGTGACCCAATTCAAAACTTTTTTCTTGGTCAGATCATAAGTTAACTTTGTGCTGCAAGCTTTGGGAGTTTACAAACTCACAAAAATTCATCTTGTACTGTTTCAAGCAAAGTATTTGCGTCCGAATCATGGGCAGACTTGGCCGATGTGTCCAATAATGCGGGAGCACTGACAGGTCTGAGCTTGTTTTAGGTTTGAAGACGTAGTGACTGTTTTACCGTTATGAATGTAAACAACATGACGCTGCTCTGATTATATAAAACTGCGGTTGATAATCCCATCACCAAACAGCTATTTATTTAAAGGACTTGTCATTTTGCAAACGCTTTCAGTGGGAGCCCTCCCAAGTGGCCTGATATCTAAATAAAATAGTGCATTTCTGAAAACATCCATGCTTGAATTATATAGTTATATTACATGTAAATGTATGCATAGTAGGAAATAACAGGATATCTTAAAAGAACCTTAAATCTACCAAGTTCAAAGTGTTCCTTCACTCATGTGTCAGTCCATTAGCAAAGCGTTTTAAGATCCAACCTTTCTGATCTCCTCACTGTCACCCCCCACACTGCTGCCTGCAGCCACAGTGTCCCCCCATCATTGTCAATGTCACTGTCAGCACCATGCACAATATGTGGCCACCCCGCAGCCAACCCTTCCTGTCAGCAAGCTTGGTCCATGGGGTTTTAGCTGTCAATTATCTGGTGACATGGCTGTGGAGCCGAGTGGCAAGTCAAAGCCCTGCTCTTTTTCAGCTGGCATAACAGCGGTCTGTGGCTACAACACTTTATTTTTTAGATTAATACTTTTGGGAAGCTTTCCCTGAACCCCCAGCTCCCCTCCAGAAAAAAAACCTTGCTAGGACCAAGCCCTGAAAGACAGCAAAGTCTGTGAATAGGCGCTGAGGGTGAATGGGCATTTTTATTCAGACAAGACTAATGGGTGGTCCCTCTACCTCAGGATTGGAGAGCTTGGAAGCAGTGTAGCCAAAAGAGCTCTCATGCAATGTCACCTCTAACAATAATCTGTAAAAACGCTCGGACTTCCTGGAAAGACATTTACTTTAGCCCGTTTATTTTTGTTAAAGGGATTTTCAAAGGCAGCTCTTGCTGAGCAGGAAAGCTGTCATGAACCCACCCCTCAAAGCTTTTCAATAGGTTTTCCTTCCCCTTACTTTTTTTTCCTTTCTTTGTTTGCTTAAGAGGTGTTTAGGATAAATGTGTCTTTAATTCACAAAGCCTTTACCTGAAAATTTGTCCATCACTCAAACACCAGTTCCCTCACACGACAGTACTCTATTTATAAATATACAGTGTCCCGGGCCCAACAGGAGGGGCTCATGAGGTCAGGTGTTGTGTGAGCAGGTGGGGGTGCTTTGCACGGTTTGTGTTGTGCAAACAGAACCTGTGGAAATGCAGCATTGCCTCTGAAGCAACCACAGCAGACAGATCTCTGTCTGTCATCTCATTGTGAGATACACATGCACACACAGACATACATACACAAAGACATCTCTGACACTCACTGCTTGTAAAGGGGCCTTTGATCAGAGTTTCTTTTAGATCCTTAGCAGCTTCCCTGCCATTTAGATTTGTTTACTCAACTTAAACTCTGTTTAGCACAATACCCGAAGCACCCATCTAACAAACAATAGAGAATGTATGGAGAATATTTAGACAGGTTTGTCCTTTTATATACCTTTTTATGCCCCTACTCAAGAGAAAATAAAATACAATGACAGGTGCACAATTTTAAGACCATTCTCAAAATAATAATAATGAGACATTTGGTCCTAGTTCCATCTTCATCCTGATGATACACAATAATACACTTTAATTAGAGTCAATTATTTGCCATAAGCTGAGCTTTAAGGCACTGGGGTCAAGGGTGCTTCTAAGCTAATAAATGCTGTAGCGTATTAATGTGTAGACTTGATTATTCAATATTTCAACCAAATATCTTATGTAGAAAGACTGAAGGTGTACAAAAGGCAGATCTGAACTGTTGTGTGTAGGAGTAGAGCGCTAAATGAAGACCACCTGGGCTACAGTGGATCCCCTCCAAACACTATCCTCCTCCCTTCTGTCTCCATTTCATGGACTAATGCCACAGGATTTGCACAGTTTGGGATTTGAAACAGGCCTACAAGTTCATTTCTTCTGTTGATTTGAATCTAATCTCATGACCATAGGTCATGCACTTCACTAGAAGAACAGTTCATCTGTGTGTGATAGAGCGATGAGTTTATCATTATAAAATGTTTTCATTTTGATATTTTTGATTCAGCACTGTCTGTTTTAGATTAGGTATCAGTAAGGACTGTCTAGTATAAAGGACAAATGGTTCTTATTACCAACCAATGCACAATTCTTGCAAAGTTCATAGTGTATTAATTTGTTGTAAGCTCAAATTACTAGCTCATACAGTTAGAACCCCAGTCTTGCATCAGACATGACTTTGCTGCAACAATTATTTATATCAATTGAATGACACAGCACTGTGACCCATGCTTACATACAGATAACTGTTTGTCTCCAGATAAGGTAGAACTGAATCAGCATTTAACAAGTGTTGCTCCTGTTTCCTGTTACGTTGAGCTATACATTTAAATAATTCCTCCCTATATACCAACTTTTTTACATGAAGCAAAGTGTATACAGTATATTTATAAAGTCAAGCCCAAAATTATTCATATTTTGAGTTAAAGTTACTTTTATTCAACCAGCAAGTTTTTTCTTGATTGGAAATGACAGGCTTCTTCCAGAAGTTAATAAGACGATGTACAAGAGACATTGTTGTGGAAAAAAGTATTTCTCAGCTTTTATTTACATTTGAACCAAATGTGGCATGTCCATAATTATTTATGCCCTTCTCAATAATTAATAGAAAAGCCTTTATTGGCTATTACAGCAATCAAACGCTTCTTATAATTGCTGACCAGCTTCTTGCATGTCTCCACTGGGATTTTTGACCATTGATGCAAAAATATGTTTTTTGTGTTATAATGCATATTCTCTGAAAAATGGCCAAGAAATCACAAATTCTGCCAGGGAGTGTAAACTTATGAGCACAACTGTATTATTCTTACCTTTTCTTCAGAGGCTTACACAGAAGAAGCAGCAGCTGGAATTGAACATAGTGACTACTAGTGTGCAGTGTGAAATCTCAAGTAGCTTTATCTGGAAGAATGTGGAGAACACTAATTTTAGAAATCTATCTTTGAAAGGTGGTTATCTGTGGCTCAGTGTTGTCTGGGACCAGCTCAAGTGAAATAACTAGATCTTGATCAAGGGACACGTTGACAATATAGTCTGAGAAATTTTGCTCAAAGCATTGTCTAGGTCTGATCTGGTTCAGAGTGTAAATTTATGAGAAGATGAAAAGCATAAGCAAAAGAGGAAACGTGTATTTCCGTTTATAGGGTGCTTCATTTATATTTCTGCCTTATGTTAAAACAGATGTCTGTCCACAGTCTTGGACAGAAAAGTTTTGCAACTGATCTGATACATGAACATGGGTCAAACTGAGACATAAATGGCAGAAACAACTTATTCGTAATTACATGCACATGCTAAAAGAAATCTTCACCAAAGCAGCGGAACATCTGTGTGTGTGTAGTCACTTGTGTCTGAATGTGTAACACTTTTCCACAGCACAGCTCTAATCCTGCTGTAAGAGAATGAAAGGGCTCCGGTGGGTAAGTAAGGATGAGCCCCGCTTTAGACGAACTGACACTATTAAAACTTACAAGAGATCTGTCAACAAACCAGCCTCATTACTCTTGCATTCATTATTTCCTGCAGAAAATATTATTTTACTGCACAAGTGATACATATAACATATAATATTTATCCAACCATCCATCCATTTTCTTCCGCTTATCCGGGGCCGGTTCGTGGAGGCAGCAGTCTAAGCAGAGACTTCCCTCTTTCTAGACACTTCCGGGGGATACCAAGGCGTTCCAAGGCCAGCCGAGAGACATAATCCCTCCAGCGTGTCCTAGGTCTTCCCCGAGGACTCCTCCTACTGGAACACGCCCGGAACACCACCCGGGAAGGTGACCAGGAGGCATCTGCAACAGATGCTCGAGACACCTCAGCTGGCTCCTCCTGAGCTGCCAAGCTCCCAATCTCTAAGGAACCACCCTGCAGAAGAAACTCCTGTATGTGGGATCTTGTTCTTTCGGTCATGACCCACATCTCATGTCCATAGGTAAGAGTAGGAACGTAGATCGACCGGTAAATTGAGAACTTCACCTTGCAGATCAGCTTCTTCTTCACCACGACAGATGGGTACACCCCATGAACACAACCCCAAGATACATGAACTCCTTCACTTGAGGCAGGAGCTCTCCACCAACCTGAAAGGGACAAACCTTTTCCGACTGAAAACCATATTATATAAATATAATATACAATATAAGATAATTATTAGCCAAATAACATACAATTCTGGTAACCTTGTAAGTTGTCGTAATTCTTTTATTTTTTCTCGATTAAAATACAATTTAAAATAGAAATCATTTGTTTAAATTACTTTGTTTATCACAACAAAAAGGCAAGTTCTAACTTCATCTCAAGATTAGTTTATATTAAGCAAATAAGAAACAATTCTTCTCAGAGAAATTTTAATGAAGTCCTGCTGTTTACAGATACAATGCAAATACAAAGAGGCGCTTCTTATTATTGTGCTTGTGGAGAAATAATACTGTACTCTTGCTCAGCGTAAGCCTTGCTCAGCGAAGCATATGTGTTTACTTCCTCACAGCCTTTCTTCTTATGAGTCCTGCAATTTAAGAAACGGTAATATAACCACCCTTTATTGAAAATCAATAAAAATAACTTAACAGTCAAACATACTTACTTCTGATTTTGGCAGATGGCTAGGGTAAACATGGCCAGGTTCAGACATAAGGAAATACCAGTGATTGTCCAGGGTAAAGTTGAATTGCACTCCCTCTCTGTCAACTCTGCAACAGTACATTCAGTTTAATGCACTATTTCCACCAAGTGGCATGGTACAGTTCAGTTTGAGATGATTAAAACTGATTGGGCTTGGGATTCTAATGCTTGATGTGTAGCTGTGTGAAAATAGCAGCATCTTCTACCTGAATATCAATATACAAATATTTGAAGCAAACTATTAGGTGTTGCAATGTGATTATACTGATACCGTCAACATTGGGGCTTTATTTCTGGCTGTTTCTCAGCTTTATGTACGGTGGAAATACTGAACAGATTCCTTATCAAAGCTGAACTGTACAACTTCTTAGACAGAAACTTGCCATTGTTATGCAGCTGCTTTGTGAGGTTTTGAAGAGAGATGTGCTTTTCGGCCTGACCCAGGTAGTTGCTACTGATACACATCACAGTAGGGCTGTTGTAGTCAGATGCTGGTATGATTACAGTATTCTTCACAGTTTGGCTGCTGTTAGAGCTGTACATTGAATAGTTTGATTCAGCGGGTAAGGACCAGTTGTTCAATGGCAGGGGATTCCCTTGACTTGTGCACAGGCAAATTATATACTTGTCTTTAAATTTACAGTGTGACGAATGTAGAATTTTAGGTGGATCTGAAAGAAGAAAAAACGATAAGGGGCATTGAACAGGAAAAGGATGAGCTTAATGTGTTGTGAGGACACTTACATTGCACATTCAAGGTCACGGTACTTTCAACCATAGTGTTACTGTAACGCAACTGACACGTGATGTTGGTGTTGTGGTCCTCTGCTTTGGGAATAATGTGGACTGTACTACTGGGTGGAGAAAATCTCAATGCTTGTCTGTTTGGCTGACCAGTAGTCACATTTGCCCCCGTCCATGTAATTTCTGGTTCCTCCCAACTGCACAGGTAAGGAGCAGTGCAGTGCAGAGATGCTTTTTGTCCCTCCCTCATGTTTTCCACACTCACACTAGGTCTTTTGGTTAAAGCTGAAATTGAATGTATGTGAAATTATAATTGGAATATGAGAAACATTTTTATTTACTTACTATTCTATTTATAATTGTATTATGATTGTATATGTTACTCACCAGAGACCAATATTCGAACCCTCTTAGCAAATGTATACTGACATGTAAAGGGATTGTGTCCCCATTCCAGTCTAAAACCAAACTCATGCTCTCCTGGTGGCAGCGTTAGTTTATTCAGAGAGCTTCTTTTCTCAGAAACAGTTACAGTTTCTCTGGTTTCAATGTCTTTTGAATTTCTGCTAAACCAAACCTTGGTATAAGGTAATGTTATATTTTTCAGCGGGAAGGTGATCTCATAAGGAATATTTATACAGTCCCCATACATTACTGTTATGTTCTCTGTTACACTGATGAAAAAGTCAACATCATTATCTGTAAAAATAAATAACCGTATACAAAATGTTATACATTACAGAATTATTTTAAGAATTTTCAGACTTTATATTTTGAGGTACAAAGTTATGTAGTGTTGCTTTAGTATACTAGTATAGCGTACCTGTGTCATTTTTGCAGTAAGTAGTCTTTAAAAACAAACAGAGAATCACTGAGTAGATTAATATCATTCTTGGGCCTTAAAAGAGCAAATGAAATTTAAAAGAATAACAAACACTACAGTTTACAGTTAAGCTACTATTAAAAACAGCACTATGTGTAATATGTATAAACTCACGTCTTATCATTCCTATTTCTTTGCTGCAAAACAGAAGATGTACAGGATCCTGCAGAAGTCTCGCTCAGAAATACTCAAATACCGCTTTTATTGTATTGATTTAAGGAAGTAGTCATGATGAACAGATGTTATCTTACGCACAAAAAACAGGAAGATGGAAAAAAGGAGCCAAAAGAAGTTACCTGTTTCTTTATAAAATGGATTTCAATGCCCTTTTTGAGGAACATATATTTGTTTCACTTTCTCAGTTGGTCATATGGCGTGAATGTGAACTGATTGATCTATCTATGGCACATTAAGTGACAAGCTTTTTTTTTGGGAGAGAGAGACTCAGATATAGCTGTTCAGCACAATGATCATCTTACTGAACAGGAACGTAATGATCTCATCTTCATAATTGGAGATGTCTCTGCTGTATTTCCATCTCTTGTGACCTCACTGTTTTGGTTATAGGCATAAAAAGCACAGCAGTGGTCTTTTGTTTCCCTTTTTTTATAATGCATGTAAGGTCATAATTGTATGGTGTGGAAATGCAGAATATATGCTAAAGTTGAAGTAAAAATTTACAGACTTAGGATTTATGATTGCATCTGTTTGAACAATGCATCTCAATGTTTAGCCAGCTTAACCCACATGATTTGAAGCTGCCACTGTACAACAAGTCCGTTGCAGTGTAAAATATCCTGTTGCTCAAACCTGTTGAGACCAACCAGGGTGAGGTTTGCAGCTGTTAATATTCCAAACACTAGATAGCTGTCTGCGCTCTGCCACTTATCACTATACAGGATTAGTCCACAGTGTGACATGAGAAAACGCAAAAGCCTACAAAGTGAAATGATCAGCATTTTGACTTGTGGTCAAATCTGGTGTTGATTGGTTGTATGGCTTCATGTTATCAGTCACAGTGTCCGGTGGCAGAGTCATGCTTGTGGCGGAATCCTATGTGGCACTGCGTTTCCAAATGTTTTTTCTTGTCAACGCATCTATACTGGGATCAAGAAAACTAAGGGGATGATGAATACTGTCTACTGTTTTGACTGTTATAGAACTACTTTCACTCTATGGGGGGCAACAAAGTTGACCTCGAAGGAAAAGGCACTTGTTGCTGAGGAATCTGACAGAAGCATTAAAATAAATCAGCACCCACTATTTCTATTTGCTGCAGACAACTGTGGAGGGGAAGAGCTTTCTAAATGTAACCCAATCACTTTGACAGTCAGTTGTATGGCAGACACGTCCTGATGTCACTGTGGGTATTTCCTTGGTGTTAAAATTTACATAGATTCTGTTTAGATCATCATACTCATTTATGGTTTACTTATTACGGCTCATGACAGTATTCAGTCATGTAATGTCTTAAATTAGTTTTTTTTTTTTTTTAATGACACAAGACCTTTCAGTTCAAGCTCTTTTTAAATTGAACAGCTTTTCACACCACTGTCTCCCCATGGTGTTTTATATTAGCAGTGGAAGTGCTCACAGTTGCTTATGTGGGAAACTGTGCAGTGGCCCTGGAGCAACAAGTGGTTCTGGCTGGTTGCTCCCAAGGTTTAGCCTAACTGGTAGAGCGCACACATATGGTATGAATTGGAGCTAGAAAAAGAAGCAGACATGCCATTTAACACTTCTATGGTTGCAAGGTATTTTTAAATGGTACAAATGCTCCTTATACAAGCACAAACCATTTTACTGCATAACCCTACAGTACCTTAACAGAAAATAATGACTAAATAATAGATTACAGATTTTTAGGACATTATGAAGTGAAGACAACATGTGATTTCTTAACAGTATTTGTTTGAACTGAACATTTTCTCATGCCTCCGGCTTAAGAAATTGCTGAGTGGCAAAAAACTGCAGGCTCATCCGTCATTGATAGTTTTATTTTTCAATCACTGATAATCCTCCTTTTCTCCACACTGGCTTTCCATTTAAAAAAAACAGTGTATTAAATAAAATAATAAATGGTTTACACACTATTCTAACGACTGCCAATACGCCAAAAGGTAATTTAGCAAACAGCCCTTTGTATTCCTCCCAAACTGTTGTTTGTTGTTGTTTGATGACTCATCAGTAAGAAGGTACTCAGGGAGTGTTGAGAGAGTGCTGCTCTGATTTGGTGAGGAGTTGTCTGCAGTGGTATGGCAGACAATGCTTCCCTCAATGGAAGCAGGAAAACAAGTTGACAGACCACTGTGTTAAAGGGCCACTAGGAATTCAACAGCTTATGAAGTTCTGTTGCGGCAGTGGGGGGCGGATGTGTCTTCAGGGAGGGGAGCCTTAATCTGTCTCAACACAAGTTTCAGGGCCTTGTTCACTGCACCATGAGAAGCACCTGAACGGGCCGGGCTGGGTGAGGGGAAGCGAGGGAGATATGACTAACATGTTATGGTAACTCCTTCAGTGACACAGTAATCTGCTGTGTACACACTGACTTCTTCATTTAGCCTTAGATAACTTTAGAAAATAACCACACTTCAGCAAGACAGAAAGATCTTGTGCTGTGGTATGATCCTTATGAGCTCACACTGGTCTTTGCTGAGGTAGTCAGTAATCTGAGTTTTGGAGTCTGAAGTTACAAATTTAGACAAAAAGGTATTGAAGAGAAGACTTGGAGATGTTTCATTGTGACATACTGTCTATGTACTGTCTATGTAGCTAGATGCTGACGGTCAATAAAAAAATAAAACATTTGTAGAACCCACAGTGTCTGGCTCAGCAGAACTGTAACTACAGTCTTGGCAAAATGTTATTAATTTATTTGATAGGGACAGTGCATTTTGATAAACATACATGAGACACAGCAACATGAAAGTCAACATGCCAGATTGTAGCTAATGTCCATCCTTTGTCCCAACAACACTGATTCATAAATACCAATATACACACTCACACATTCATGCACTAGTGCCAAGGACACTGGAGGTAAGGTGGGTTAAGTGTCTAGCCCAAGGACACAACAAAAATAGGTATAGGAATGCGGGAAACCTACCTTCAAATATAATAATTTGATCATATAATCAAATTAAAAAGAAGCACTGAAAGTATATGTCTTTGAACTTTGAGGCCAAACACTAAATGTAGTAAAATAAGTATCTAAGTAAAGACAATCACAACGGATGTATAACTGTAAAAAAAGTTATGTGATAGACATTTTTCAAATGGCATATTATAGTCCCTTTTCATGTCCTTGTTTGTATGTTGGTGAGAATGTCTTTCAGCAATAATAGGTAAACTTGTGCCCTATTTATGTTCTACCAACAACACAGAAGAAGGAAAAGCCTGTCTCCCTTTTATGCTGCATCCTGGTATTCTATAAAAAAGCTGACTAGCTTCAAGTGTTAAGTATAATGTAAATGGCATACAAGCTATTTTCTTAACAGGGCAAAATAAAGGAAAAATTAGGAAAAAGATCTCAAAAGTAAAAAGCACATGGCTAATTTAGCACAAATAACCACAATTTTCTCTTAAAGAACTCAAAGCTCTCACATTATTCATTCACTCCACAGTCACACACTGGTGGTTGTACGCTACGTCTGTTGGCACAGCTGCCCTGGCGCAGACTGACGGAGACGTGGCAGCCATTTTGCACCTACGACCTCTCCGACCACCACCGAACATACTCACATTTCATTTCATCCATACACCAGTGCAGTGGCACTAGAGGCAAGGTGAGTGTCTTGCCCATGGGCACAATGACTGTATGAACTGGGGAGAGCGGGAATCAAACCGCCAACTTTCCACTTATTGGACGACCGCTCTACCACTCGAGCCATCAACTCTATCTCTGCCTTTTTAGATTACATTATGATTTTTTTCTTATAACAATGTCACCACAGAAGACCTGTTAAGTAGAGTGACTGGGGAAAATAAGATGAATGTATATCTGGAGGAATAGATCACTATTATGACTGGGGAGTTTAGACTCACTGAACCAGAAGAGTTGCTCTGGTGTTGGGGGAGTCAAAGCCCCCGTGATATATCACCTGCATGTCAGTGGGAGAGGTCCCACTGCTGCCTTTAGTTAGAATACAGTAGGAGAGACTCTGAGATATGTTTTACATTGAATCCTGGATACTTTTAAACAAGTCCAACAGTGACCTATGGCATTATTTTTTTATGTTTCTGTGCCGTGTTGTGTGCTGTGGACTACATTTTGTACTCATTATATGTCACAGTTTGTGTTGTTTCATATAATAAATAGATTTAGATAGTGGCAATATAGTGAAATAGTGTTGAGAAATTTTAAATATACAAAATCACTGTTTCATTAAAAATGAGATCAATGTGGACTTCTGAAAGCTCTTTTTATAAACAATTAAATGGCTATTAATATTTGAAGCAATCTCAATGTGAGTATACAGTATATTTTTTATTTAACATTATGGTGTGGCCTAACTCTACATCTGGTACACATAGGATGTTGCTCTCATTGCCCATCACAGGAGAATTAATGAGGAAGAGAACCTAAGATGAGCCTGGAGTTTTTAAGGCTTGGTAATGGCTGTGTTAAAATAATGTTTACAGGCCTCAGCACCTGTATTCCCCGGAGCAGATGATCTCACCAAATCTTACCACAGCATTCTTTATAATATTTTAATATATATGTATACCGTTTTTCATCATCCAAATTCTTGCACTTTGTCACTTGGGTCTAGTATTATTAAAATTACTGTGACAGTGGCTCATTGAGATGAATAGCTTCACAGGAGGCTCAAATACCGAATGAAAAACACATCAGGGAGGCATCAGAGAAGCTACAGTGAAGGGATTTTATTTAAACAATGGGACTTCATGTCAGGAACTTTGAAATTCAGAGGCAGGGTGTATTGCCATCACCGTCCTTTTTATTGGGGTTTATTGAAAAGTAAATGCTACACTGCTTCTAATGTTTTACAGTTGCTGTATTTGGTTTCTGTAAATTTTAACATGCTTTTTACACATAATATACCATAAAATAAGTTGGTTTACCACGGATCACATGTGATCAGCTGAAATGTGTCCCAGAAGAGCACTGACTTAAGAGCAAAAAGCCTTTCTGAAACAGAGCAATAAAAGCCTTGATGTTTTGTGCTGAAAAAGCTTACATGATTCAAATGCTTCCGGTGAGCCCACCGAGTCCAATTACTTACAATGCTGTGACATTTGTCTTCAAAAGACGTGAAAAAAGACTCTTTTCACATGTCCATCAAGTGTGTGTAAGACTTTAAATGCCTGAATGATTAACGAGAAGCTGGCAGAATCATGGCCAAAGGAAGTTGACTCCTAACAGCAAACAGAGTGAAGAATAACCCATAATGCTCTCTGTTCACTCTGGCTTTGATTGCTGTATTTTTCTTATAAATTATATGTTTAATTTTCCTCATTATTTGGACTTTTCTGTGTGCAGAGACTAGGTTCAGGACAAAGATTATCACTGATATTAATTCAATGATTATTGCAGATTAACAAACTTTCAACTAAAACAATCAATTTTAATATTGGATAGTAGTGTTTCTTATTTTTCTGTTGCAGTTGTGTCTGTCTTTCAACAGTTCTCAGTGTGGTGCTGTGATGCTGCTGTGATGTTGGACAGAGATTTCATTTTGAACCTCTGTGATATCCCAGGCTTTGATTGGCCTCTGGAAGGAACTTTGGATATGACTATTTATGAACACTGCTGTTTTGGGAGAACCATGACCGTGTGTGTTCTTGATCCTGACTGACTAACTTATTGACTTGCTTGCCCCAATCAATAAAAAGGAGCAAGCGCAATTCTGTTTAAACTTGTTATTGTGACATATTGCTTGGCTGTATCTAGGTTCGTAGCTGCTTTCCAAACTGTCCACCGCTGCAGCGCTGAGCCTGTCCCATGTGTAGTGGTCGAGACGCCACTCACCATTGGCTCCGGGAGTCTATAAGGGGCGTTGCTTCGCAGTTGGTGAGTGCTTAGGGTGCAACGGGGGGTTTCAAGGGATGGCTAAGAGAAAGCGCACTTGGCACTGATCCCTCCTTTGAGCGTAGACTGCGGTTTACATTAGGCAGCGATTTATTACAAAGGAGGGGGCAATGGTTTTATCATAAATAGCTCACGTTTATAAAGTTGTGGATGCATGTTTAGAAATGCGATGAGGCCAGTGCACTGTGCGCCGCACAGAGCCTCCGCGGATCCCACGACCTGTTGCTGACAAGCCGGGAAAAGGAGTGTAGAGGGGAGACGCTAGAGGGTTACTGCCTTGGGAGAGAGCTCTGCTCGGGACTTCTTCGCGGAGGAAATCATGCAGTTTGCTATTTGGCTGGTTGGACTAATGTGTCATCTGTCAGCGCTTGTCTTGGACACTGTGCAAGAACGACTACATCCGAAACAAGGTAGACTTCTCTTTATTCATGACACGTTTCATTTTAGTTTGATACCTAATGCATTTCTGTTAACACTTCGCTCTAACTTCTTGCAGAAAGCTTCATCAAACAGCTGTCAGCTTATGAAATCATCACCCCTGTGCGTGTCAATGACTTCGGAGAGTCATTCCCTCACATATTGCACTACAGAAGGAAACGGAGAAGTTTGCATGATGACCTGTCCGGTGGCCGGGTTCACTACAGCATTGATGCTTTCGGAGAGCGCTTTCATCTCAACCTGAGCGCGGACTCGAGCTTCATCGCCCCCTCGTACTCAGTGACACACTTGGGATTGGGACAGAGGAACGCCACGGACTCCCATTTCATTGACCCGAGCGATATGCGCCACTGCTTTTTCCGCGGACACGTCAACGCCACGAGCCAATACGCAGCCGTCTTCAGTCTCTGCACTGGCCTTGTGAGTATTTCACTTCCCAGTCATGCTTTACCTACTCTTACAAGGCTGAGAACAAGACATTCTGCAGGCAGCTTTCCTTCCATTTCAGCTGCTCTCATCCATGCGTGTTGTAATGAAGTGTGTAGAAGTGTAACAAGAGCAAGTGTTGCTGGACAAATGTCACTAATAGGCAGGGCATGTAACCCAGTATGGCAAGACTAGGAAGATGCTGCCTACATTTTCCATTGACTGAAGGCTGCACAGATAGTTGGTCTGTTAAAATGCTTTGGAGCAAGGACCTGTACAATTGTGTGTCCCATTTTTTGGTTATTTTAGGTTAGACTATTTGTTAAGTATAATGAAAATATAACTAACTATTATTTTTTTAATTGTCCCTTTGATCCATGTAACAATTAGTGAAGGAAACCAAAGCAGACACTAATACTAATTGATGAATGATATGATGGTTGTTCCATGTCATTTTTTATTTTTATTAAAATGTTGGTAATAATGCATTTACAGCCCATTATTCCATACTGGTATACCTACACCTTGATTTTTAGTTTGCTGACTCTTTTTTGAGAGAATCTGATAAGGGCTGAAAGGGATGACTTCATGGGTCACATAAGGTTACCGGACCAGGGGCAGGGCTTTGACCTCAGTCGCACCAGTCAAATTCTGGCCCGGACTTTGGTTGGGAAATTTTGGCCAGACAGTGCCGCCCAGATTGGAGGACTAGACTTAGAGCGTCCATGTCCTCTTCAGTGATATAATCGCTATTTTAAATTTGTGCACTATGTACAGCACCAAAATAACATGTTGCAGAATGGTCACTTGCATCACATTGGTTCTTTAAAAGAAACATTTACAAATAATGTTGGCAAGTAGCATAATCAGCATTTTCTGAGAACAGTAGTATGCTGAAATTATCCATGTAATAAGCATGAAATTGTCCATCAGCCCAACATTAATGTATGACATGCTTATTCAAACATATTTGCATTTTTTTTCTTCATCTATTTGCTGGTTATCAGCATCATCACTCACAGAGAATGACTGTAAATGTGTTTGTGTATAATCACGGAGGATTAACGGCCAGCACATTTTGTTGGGTTGAGGTCATTAAAGAATCATTGAGCCCAAAACAAAGAGGTCATTTTAGGAAAATCAGGTTTGCTTTTGGTCCAGAGTTGCTCAAAGCTGTCCCCAGGAGGGATTAGGGGGTGGCGGGGTTGAGGAGCTTTTGGCCTTTTCAAAGTGAGCTGTGACAGGGAGAAAAGAGGAGAAATGCTGTGAAGAGAAAAAAGGAGACAACTGCCAGAAAAGTTTAGTGAGGAACCGAAGACTTGCTCACACCGTGGGAAATGTTAGTTCCAAACACGCTCACTCTTTTACATAAAGGAAGTGTACGATGAGTCAACCTGTCCTCAGTAACAAGCCCATCTGTAGCCCAAAGCCAAGGGAACACCAGGAGCATGACACCTCTATATTAGCAATTTCCACTTTGCGCTGACTCAACAGATTCTGTCTTTGTGGAAAAAAATCAATATGTGCCTATGCTCAATGCAGTCATGCCATGTGTGTCATCCATCTTCAAATAGGAGACCGATGTAAGGTCCATTTAATGACCCACAGAACAATGACTGTGTTTTTTCAAATTTTTGGGAAAATGCGGGGAAATTCTAAAACACTGCCTTCAAGGGTGTCTTTGTTGCTAGACCACTCTTCATTCAGTTTGGATATTTGGACACATACAAACACATTTTAGACCTAATGTTTGCCACATGAAAGTTGAAAGTAGAAAGAACAATGACATTTGCTGCCATGGAAATGTCTTTCAAGTGGGCTATCTGATAAATTAGAGAAAGAAATGAGCTTTATCCTGTTTCACCTGAAAGACTTGAGTAAGAAATAACTTAAGATAATAACTCTTTTAGGATTGAAGCAACCCACACTCTTTTTTACTTTATTGAAACTGATTATGCCCATAGTCAGTTTGGACAAGCATTGTAAAGGAAATGAAAAAATTGTGTTTATTTAGCTTTCGTTACATTGAATCTTTGCTGAGCTCCATGTTAGTAAAGTGGTGAGCACCCCTGCTTGTCACCCAGGAGCCAGGGTTTGATTCTCTGATGGGGAGCCAAAGCCAGCCACAAGCCAATGTACCTTTGTGCCGGTCCCAAGTCTGGATACATTTTGAGGGTTGTGTCAGGAAGGGCATCCGGTGTAAAATAAATGCCAGACTAAATATAAAAATCAGATGATTAGGAAGCAGCTGATTTAATTATTTGTATGCATTGTATGTTTTTATTGTTTATGTATGATGCATGGCACTAAAATTTTAAACTATAATTTAATCAAGATTAGCCTTTTTGCTTCTGCTTATTGTATTGTTTTTACAAGAGTCATTATACGTGTAGCACCCAAGCATTGTGTATACATGTCAGACAACTTTAATCCTTCACCCATTGAAAGATGGAAAGGAATTGTACTTCAGTTTTTACATGTTTTCCATATCCTATTTCCACTGTCCAACATCAATCACATGTGAGTTGTGGAATAATGCTGCCTAAAACCTTCCAGTGTCTAACATCCTTTTTAAGTGTGTGCACTAAATGAGCATACAAACATTGTGCCTTGTGGCTGAGTGAAAAGTAAGAAGTTTTATGAGGGACTTAACTGTCAAATCAATATTAGCATTCTTCTGTCAGCAACTTTGTCTTTTTAGAATGATGTCACTTCTGCCGAAGTCAAGCTAGACGGTGAATTTCCATTTTGCACATTTTTATCTTGGTTTTTAGTGATTTCCATTGTTGATCCTGCTCTTGAGTTGTTGAAGTGTAATTCTATGTTGTATGTTTTTTAAGGAGCATGATGCTGCGAAATTAATTTCCCCAAGAGGGACAATAAAGAAAACTTTGAACTTTGAACTTTGAATAGTATTTATTACCATCATCAAGAAGTGAAAAAGGTTTTTGTTTTAGCCATGAATACCTTTTGAAATAACTATCTTCAGTTATACTGTCCGTGACAATATGTTGTAATGGATATTTCTTCAAACTTTCTGATTTAGCCTGTTCTTTCCTTATGTACCTGTCACGTAGAGCATTTTAGCTTGTTCGAAAGCATTGAAACATACTGTATGTGGTGAGTGGTGCCTGGGGGTAGCACTGAGTGACTGCAGACAAAGTACACAACAATGTAACTATGAGAGGGCACACGAGCACTGTCAGTGACAATCCCTTTTCTGCTTTAGATTGGAACCTTTACGACACAACACGGCGAGTATTTCCTGGAGCCCCTTATGAACCCTGCAGGGGAAGAGTATGACGAAGAACACAACAAACCTCATCTTGTCTATCGACGTGAGAGACAGAGGAATATCTTCAGGTCTGACCCCAACACAGAGCCCTGTGGTGCCTCAGGTAACAGACTATAGACTAACTACACTCTATTTAAAACCTCTGTCTGTCTGTCTTCTACCACAAACTCTTGCCTCTTCATGACCTGCATTGTAGGTGAAGCAATAAAACATATAAATTGTAGTTTGTCACGCTCATTGGCTTGCAGCTTTCCCCAAAGAGTTGAGTGTTACAGAAAACTGCACAACGTAATTGAGAATGACTTTCTCCAGCAATGCCTGGTGGTTATCTGGAGCATTCACTTCCACGTCTGTGGCGGGAGCCCAGAGGAAAGGAATAATTACTTCACAGTTTCAGCTGTAACAAAAAGAAGAAATGAAGTGTTTCATTTGATTTGGGTGGTGGGGAGGTCCTTGAGAAAAAGCAGGGTGACCAATTGGAGTTCACAGCAATCGAGGGCCTAAGAGTTGTCTTTGCAAAAAGCTCAGTGGGTGGCCTTTTGTTGTAAGATGCTATAAATCTTTTATGTGCAGACTGCTTGATTTGCTTGTTGTCTGAACCCTGCCATTGTTGCCTGTCTTTGGCCATTGTGTAGTGTCATTCTTCAAAGGACTGGGACTGGTCTGTTGGTCCTGGCAAATGCCACATTAATATGCTTTGCCTTTTCCTCAAATGCTATGTATGTGGACAGTGATGACTAAAATCTGGATGACCACATGTGACTCAGACAGAACAGTGTACAAAAGATGTATTTTTTTGGTAGAATATTACAATGAACTTGAAAAAGAAATACCCTGACTTTAAATATCCTCTCACTTTTTATATCAAGTTTATTATTCTAGTTTTTCTGATCATTGTACAAGCAGCATAAACCTTAGGCAAAGTTACACATAAGGACAAGACACCTCTGATCAAAGGGCAGCAGGTAAACACAAAGACAGAGAGGATGCAAAGAGGCTGTGGGCCTGCGTAAGGTGTCCCAAGCTGCTCCTTGGACTTATCAGATAGGCTCCTCTCCAGATTCAGCGATAAATGGGCTCTTTGAAGGCCACACTGAGCCAAGACTAACAGGTCCCCTGCCTTTTTATGGGAAGGAGTGCAGTACACGCTGCTACTAGCAGGTTAGATATAAACACTAGGCTTGGTACGTGTCATCCTGCCGGCAAAACACTTGTTTCTGACGCTTCTGGTCTTAAATTTGGGACACTGCAGCTGTTAGTTGCAAAGTCTAAACCATAGTGTTGAGCATCTTTATCAAAACATGCATGTGGTAAGCTGTAGCATGTGCCAGCTTGTTTTTCTCATAAAACAAACACTGGGTTGTGTCAATTTGATCTTTTAGTTTAAAACTCAATACAACTATAGGTTGTTAAAGTCTGTCCTATCTGTGTTTTAGCTAAAGGGAGATTCTTTCAGTGGGACTCCTTTATAAAAGACAAATCTAATCTGTTCTCTCTAGTGTTTCTCTTGTACTGATTAAAAAGTTTGGCAAATGTGTGATTTTTGAAAGGATTGTTTAAATCAAAACAACTGGTTAAGTGCAACTGGTATTAATCTAAGTGATTATTAGTCTTCATCTGCCGTCCTTTTTGTTGTGCCCTGATAGAAAACATACAAAGTACTTTTGAAAACTACAAAGAGGAAGCAGGCTGCAATCTATCAAGAGAACCACCAGCAAACAAACTGTGTATCAGCAGAGATATGGTTGGTGAGATAATCTTTTCCCTCAGATATGACTGTGGCTCATATTTTGAGCCAGAGGCAGAACAAGAACTTTTGTATTCAGGGGCAGTTAGTTTCCAATGTTTGTACAGTTTCTTCAAACCTTCTGAAGACATGCTGAAAGCAGAGGAAGAAAATGTTTCCACCTCAATACATTTCACAAACACTTCTTTTCAAATGAGTGCACTTATCATCTCTGACACATACAGACACATCCATGTGCTGTGTCAGTGTCAGAAACATGGCCCCTAGAAGAGTTACATTAATGGAAAATCAAGTTTTGTTTTTATAGGAGTCTTGACTTAGTCTTGTACCTTTATTCCCTGTGTGTTTGTTTGTCGTTGGTAGAGCTTTATCCTGTCTAAATACTATGTTCATGGCCCCAAATTGCAATGTCCCCAAATTACCAAGTGGAGACTTTAAAAGCAACTGAAAAAGTCAAAACCTAAAGAAACAAATAAAATGACCTCTTTTCAACTCTGCAAACCTGGGTGGCTTATCTTGTTTGGAATACCACTAGTGTAGATAAATGTTGAGTGGTTGATTAATGTTTTAAAGTCACTGAGTTCCTTGTTGTATCTAGGTCTGGCTTTTAAAAGCCTCGGGGAAAGAAGCTTATTGGGCTTAAAATCACAACATAGCTCTGACCTTTAATGACACATTCTACTGAGTAGCTGTCTCTGAGCCTCGCACGATTGAGATCACCACTTGGATGAGGGTTGCTGGATAGGGGCTGATTCTTCCTATCGTTTTCTTCTCTTTTCTTTACGATAAATCTATTTGAAGACAAGCACTAGATGAAAAAAGGGGAAAATGTACAGTATCTATTTCTCAAAGGCTTTGGCTGCTTGTCTGAAACTCTGTGTGTGTCATTTTTTGTCTGGAGTACAGGCAGTGAAATGACCAGGAGAAGCGTGACAACAAACATTAGCAGCTGAAAAACGTCTGCGCTTTTATGTATTGACAGCTAACTGGGAGCGACTGGGACAGCAAAGTGACAGTCTTTGATAGTTTAATACTTGGCACACATGGCATCTGTGCCCCCTGACCCTCATCACAATAATTGTATAGGATTCCCCCCTTGGTGCCCACTGTGTATACATGGTAGTTCAAATGCTACCATCAGGTTTTTTGGTCAATGGGTTCATTTACATGAAAAAATGCCCTCCCCCGCCTGGGGTTTGAACTAGCCGACTTGAATCACTGCCCGCTCTCTCTTTGCTCTTTCATGTATGTGAATGGAAGCACTTGTTGGTTGTGACCTCACTTCCCTCTTTGTTTGGAGTCACTTACTGGGCAGCAGGAGGTGACCTTGAGGTTCTCCTAGAGGTTGGCAATGCATTTTATTTTTTTTGCCAAGACTTAGTTGGAGCTATGTAAGAATCAATCCCCTTGTTTTCAACTGCTCTTGACAGGGGTCAGACAAGGCAACTTGTTGGGGTTTGATGGACGGCCTTTCACCTTTAGGGTCCAGCTTTTGATGGTGTGCAGTTTCTGATTGCCTGTCCTCCAAAAGACTTAGGGTTGCCTCTATGCCCTCTGGATAGGGCAACCCCCCCTTCCTCATCCTAGGAAGCTCCGATTGTTAGTTGCAATAGAATTGTTTTCCGTTAATGCTACGTAGTAATTTGTTTTTAGCGTTAGATTTGAGTAATATTAAAATCATAGGCCATAAGTACTTCCTATTCCGTCCTGCTAATATTGCTATAAATAGTATTCATTTATTGTCATGTGACTAAAGAGATAGGATGTGAAATGTGAGCAGGCCTTGGCAACATCATCAGTCTATAACTTTAATAGCTGCCATGTGTTTGGCTTCCCCGAGGCATTAGCCCTATTGAACCTACTGTGTTGGGTTGTCTCCTGAGTTCCTGGGACAGATTCCAGCTTGGGCTATTTTCTGCTTCTGTTCACTGTCTGGGCATTTTACACAGTGGTGACTTATTGGAATTGTTAAAGTAGGTTGAGTGACAGTGACTCATCACCAGTGGCATGGGTGACTGTCAGAGGTGAGACTGGGTTATTTCTTATCGAGAGTACTACATTTCGCCATTTTAGAAAGAAGTGCATAGCAGTGACCCTGGTAAGCTGTGCATGTTCTCTTGTGCGGAGTTCTGCTATTCCAAAAGTATTTTACATGACCACCCTGCCATCTTCTATCAGTCTCTTAATGAGGTCAGAAGCCAAGCAGCAACAATTAGCTGCACTTTTCCCTGTCTAGCCACAGAATTGCACCTAATTATGCTTCTGTCTGCAGGTTTTAAATCTTTAAGTTTAAACTATCAGGTAAAACCAAAGCCATATCCAAAGTGTCTGACTTTACATGATGGCGGCAGTACCCACTCTCACATGTAGGGTACCCTGTCTTTTTAATTGGCCCCCAGGGAATAGGGCTCAGCAGATCTCAGCGGGCCATTGTAAAAGAATGTTAATTAGTTCAACAATGAATTGTGTGTTCCCCATTATTGAGCCCCTGACATTGATACTTTTGACAGAGACCTGAAGGAGAGTCAAAGAGCAGTTCTTTGATGTACATTGAATTCTCAGTGAGACCATTTTGGCTGAATGTATAGAAATGGACTCACGCTGGCTGTGCCTATACTGAACTGTTATGATTACATATGTAAACAGAGACTTCAGACCGCTAACACAACTGATGCTTTATAAGGATTTTGTCCTAATGTGCCTGTTTTTCTTTAAACTTAAGTGAATAAAAACATTCTTAAAAACATGTTGATTCTTGTCATAAAGATTCAAGTGCATTGTTTTTTTTTTTTTTTTTCCATACTTTATTTACAAACTTTCAAAGTCTTAAACAGAGATGTCCATATACTTAAGGCTGTATTTTTCTTTTTTTTCCCCCCGATAACCCCTTCCGCCGAGTAGTTAAACATACATAAATTAAGGCATGACAAAAAATAATAATAACAACTATAGTAGTTAAATTACAATATGGTTACATTAATAATTAGGAAAGACAATAAAGAAATAAATAAAATAAAGTGAAAAAAAAAACAAACAAAAAAAAAAAACAAGTGCATTGTTAATTATGTTTTTTGATGGTTAAAATCTCAAAAATGTTACTTTATCAAGCATATAAATTATGGCCGCTTGTAACGAACAGACAGTCCGTTACAGAACTGTACGGAAGCACTCTGGCACTTTAAACAATAATTTGCACAGAAGGATTGCACACAATGTGGGTTTTGAAGTGTATTTGTTGAACTGTCTTTCTGTGGAAGATCCAGTGGACGTGGAGCCTTTTGATTGGTTTGTGCTCAGTCCTGGGGGGAAAAAGAGACATTAGAACCACAACTATTTAGGTGCAATATGTGTCAATGAATGTGTGACTGTATTAAGTGTTTTAGTGAATTGTTTGTTAGGGTTTGACTCATCTCTGTTCCATGTGTCCAGGGGTCTGGCCAAAAGAGTCCCCAGGGGAACAACCACCATTAAAAAGGTTCCGGGCCAGACCATGGCAAGGGAATGGAGAGGGGAGGATTCTAAATGGGGTTTATAATTAAGGAATTTTTAAAGAGTCTAAGTAGTGGGTTTTAGAGTTTGTAAATGGTGTTAGGTTTTAAATATGGCTTATTGTTTAGTTTATTTGTTTGGCAGTTGGTTAACATGGTTTTAGGAAAAGCTAATGTTAAGGTACTTACCTGTGGGGAAGGGTTTGGTTTGATCCAATTAGTGGAAAGTATTTAAGCTGCTTCAAATCATTCCACAAAAGGGGTTTTTTTTTGTTGTAGAGGGTTGACTGCTGGAGAGAACTGAGCTCATCCTTCCGCCATTGCACTTTGCACCTAGCACTTTTGGAATTTATTTATTGAAAAAGAAAGAGAAATAAAAAGAAAAAGAGGTCTATGCCAACTCTGCGCTTCCAGTGTCTCATTGCTCGTCGTACCTCACTGACATCTAGCCGCTAACTAGGTCTCACCCTAACACCGCTGCAATAAAACTATCCAAAGCAAGGTCATATATCACATTGTTCTTGAAAAAATACTCAGAGGACACATTTACCTCTTAAAGAATATTCAGATTATTCAGATTATTCTGGTTATTCAGATTATTATTATTTAGTGTTTGTGACACAAAACGCTAAATAGAATTGAGTGTCTTTCTTAGCTGGTTTGAAATCTCCCCTTATAATATATGCTTTTTATCTTTCCTTCTCTTTCCTACAATTTGTCTATTTACTCTCTGTCCTTTTAAAAACATTTAAATAAATGCTTAAAAAATAACAATAAAATACAAACAGAACCAAATTTCATATTAATACCCAGAGATAAAGTTGTCATAATGGCCAGCTTTATTTTCATGATGTAAGTCCCAATAAATGTGGGGGCATTTTGGACGAGACTGCATGTGTATAATCTGGACTGATTCAAAGGCTATTACAACACAGTCTATATTTGCACTTTTTGCTCCTATTCTCTTTTTTATCTCTCAGAGACTAACACCATTTCTGTGGATCTAGTTGCTTGTCTGCGCTTCAATAATCCCTTTGATGTCAGAATGTCTGCAGTGATGAGTCTGTTTAAGGGGTTTAGTGTCAGGTTCTGGCCTCCGAATGAATTTTCCTAGAAAATACAAAGCTGTGTTCTGGCCCAGCAGCCCAGGCAGACGAGTTAAGCGCTGATTTGGACACTTGCACTTGGCAACACGCAGTGGCTCACGACGACAGAGGCCATGTGCCATTGTGCCCGGGTGTCATGGCCCACCTCGCGTGCCTACTGAGGGCATCACTTGAATAATCTCACTGTGATCCATCTTTCATAGTAAAACAATCTCTGTCTGTCTTATGTGTGGAAAGATTGAGTGTTCACAAGACAATGAAACACTTCAGGGTAATGGGGTTATCCCAAGTTGAGGAGGTTGAGTGAATCCCATATTCCAGCGTAGGTTTGGCGCACAAACACTGCAAATTATATTCAGTTTAGTGTATGACAATCTTTTTGTGGCATGTGTTGACAAGCCCTGTTAACATTTTTTCTTGCACTGCTTTATGTTTTTTAGCATTGTGGCAAAAATACAGTTGTATTACAGTTTAACATGCCTTTTAAATATTGTATTCAGAGATGATGCATGGTAGAAATAAACATAAACAAATAAAATTTTATATTAAAACCGCACATTTAGTTGTGGAAATCTATATTGACATAAATTGTATTCTTTGACCAACTTTTGTGAAGGAGATACATTGTTTCTTGATAAAGATACCAACAGGATATAATAGTCCAACAACTACCACAGAAAAAAGAAGACTAAAAATGGTTTAGATAAGACCTGGGTAAAAATATAAAAAACACACACAAAAAAAATATATAAAAAATATAATTTCTTAAATGGGAAACCAATCTTTTATCGTTGAAAAAATGAATTGGGACTGCTTTGTCCACTGTATTCTCAACTACTGCTCTCTCAGCTGAAGTGCATGTGTGGAGCAGGCTAAGAGTGATGGATTCCTTCACCATGACAGAGTGAAGTTAAAAGAGGGAGATGGAGGCAGGCGCACAGACGTGTGTAAAGAGCATGTTTCACGGAGAACAAAAACAGATATAGATGCATGCAAAATGTTAAGGTCAAGGAAGAGTTAATCACTCATACAACATCAGTCTACAGGGATGTCCTGTAAGACTGACAGCCCAGAAAAGGAGTCACATAAATGGGGAGGGGGGTCTACCACATCTGCTGTTTCTGAACAAACTAAAGGGTATAGTTTATAAAATAAATGAAAATGAAAATATAAATAAAAAAACGACATGTATTACTTTTTCAGATTTTTTTGGTAAAGTCATCAAGTTTCTATGATAATCTGAAAACTCTCAAAGCTCGACAGTGACCCCCGTGTCTCTTGGTACAACTGTTATCCAAAGCATGTGGAGTGTCACAGTTTTCCTGCACAGACCTCTAATGTATTACTGTTATGTCATAGGAATTCAGTTAAGCTACAAGCTGTGTCTCTTAAATGTGCCGTGGACTTAATAAATGTAAGTTTTGTCCTTTATAAATGACTTCTAAACTTCTCACTCCCCTCTCCCAGCAGCGGACACGGGGAAGCCAGTTGCATTTGAATCCCGAGGTAACATGGCAGAGGAACAGGACTACTTTAAAGACAGGATAAACATTTCTGAAAAAAAACACAGCACAACACACAGCAGACAGAAACGCTTCCTGTCCTACCCTCGGTACGTGGAGCTGATGGTGACGGCAGACGCCAAAATGGTGCGACATCACGGGACCAATCTGGAGCACTACATCCTAACAATCATGTCAGTAGTAAGTAAAATAAAGTTTTTCATATTTCATTTAATTCCCAAACATATACATGTTTTTCTTTGTGAATAATCCAGTTTCATTTAAGATAGTGTAGCAGATGTTGCACCAGTGTGTAACCTTCTGGGGTGTTGTCATTTTGGTTTTAAACCCTTATATGACAACAATGCACTGCTGTGTCAGCACACTGTAAATTAGTTCAGTGCTGAGTTAGCACTTTAATACGAGGAAAATATCTAAATGTGATAGTTTGTTGTAAACTAAACTCCAAACATCCATTAAATTAGTTGTTTTATTAAACTGTATGTGTTAAAGCAACGTTGGGGATTGTGCTGAACTGTGTCTAATCAGTCTCAGACACATTTTGCCCATTCATCATTCATTAAGCTTTAAAAGTAATGATTGTCAGTGTGTCATCCTTACAGTTGACAGAGTTCAGTCTGCGCTTCTGCCACATTGATCACTGACCACAGTTTTGCCTGCAGTCACAGTCAACAGACCCGGGCCAGGTTTACTAGCTCCCCCTCAGGCTAATGCAAGCTAAATGTTTATAGTCGACTAATGAGTTCCTGTTCAGAGGGCGCACATGGCCTCAGGAGACTGCTGACGTTTGGTTGTCCTCGCATTGAAGATTTAAGCTCTGGGTTAGCTTTGCCCAGCTAACTGGACAGCTATATTTGGTATTTTTTTAGTGGAGGATTTGCATTTTTCTTTGTGTCTTTTGTCTTTGTTACAGGTAGCATCAGTGTACAGAGACCCGAGCGTAGGAAACCTCATTAACATCATGATCGTCAGACTGATCGTCGTCCACAATGAGCAGGTGAGCCTCTACTACAGTGTCCAGATTTGACATCAGCGCAGGTGCATGCTGCGTGGCCTTTTTTCTCCTGGGCCGGTTGGAAAGGACACTGCCTGCCTTGTCAGTCTCAAATCTCATGAGAAGTTTCATTAAGAAAAACACAAATGATACTATAGTAAAGCAGCAAGCCACCTGTGAATGCAAGGAGACTCAAAAAACATGCTGTGTTTTATTTAGGATTGAACTGACTTGCTTTATCTTTTTTAGAATTTGTTGAATTTAAAGAGCATAAGAACAGTTCTTTATGTTATAATTGTTACAGCATTGTTGTGAGACACATCTCTATTGTGAATTACTAGTAATAAAACCTTTGTTTAAAGAAATGAAAAATTAATGATATGCATGTGTTGAACAATGTGAGGCAGAGTTTCATATCACTCTTTTTCTTTTTTTAACAGAGCTGTACAAGAATCTGACTTGGTTGATTTGTTTGTTTGCACAATATAAACCTGGAGTGGCCCACATTATTGTTTTGATAATAAATTATAATAGTGTTGATGTTTACTTTTTAGTAAATGTGTATTATAGTATATGTATATTTATTAATGGCATTATAATACTTTGTAAATAACCTTCAATGGTCAGCTCTATTTCTCTTTGCAAACAAACCCTAACATAAAAATATGTTTTGTGTGAAATGCTATTCTTTCCTCAGTGAACACACAGCATATCTTTACAGTCAAGACATTTGTGTTTCTTCTGTAGGAAGGGCCCACCGTGAACTTTAACGCTGCAACTACTCTCCACAACTTCTGTGTTTGGCAGCACAGTCAAAACGTTCAGGACGACAGCCATCCCTCTCACCACGACACTGCTCTCCTTATAACCAGGTAAAGGACTACCTACCTTTTAGACAAAAGCATTTATAGTGCCATGTAGAGAAAATCATTTTTCTGTTTTCTGATTTTTTGCAGAGAAGATATCTGCCGTGCAAAAGATAAATGTGACACTTTAGGTAAGCGTTTACCTTTTTCTTAGTAAAAGGTTTCTCAGCAAGTGTCTTTAAATTAACTTTCCACCCTGTTTAAAACAGCTCATAAACTGTGCCTTTGTGAGTTTATGGCAAGCTGTCAGCTAATAATATTCTAGTGACAGAGCAGAGTGGTAGAAAGGGGAGGAGGCCGGCAAGTTGGAGGGAGTCCCTGGCGGTGCTAATCTTTCATTTGGAACAGGGGTTTTCGAGGGTTTAATCACCTTTAACACTCATAGCAGTGTTATTTCCCTCCGTGTGTTTATACATTTGTGTGTACGTAACCTTGCAGGGCTGGCCGAGCTTGGGACCATGTGCGACCCGTACCGAAGCTGCTCCATCAGCGAGGAGAATGGAATCAGTGCCTCATTCACCATCGCTCATGAGCTGGGCCATGTGTAGGTCGCACCACAGCACAAACTCCTCTCTACTCTTCAAACTGTCCACACACACATCCACGCTGCTCTCACGGCCAGCCTCGGCCAACAAAAGCTCTCTTATCATGAGTGCTCAGCCAACACAGGTGCAAAACATAATAAAGTGAAAAAAATTGACTTTTAATAACCTGCCTGTCTGTAATACCCTTACTGTGCCGTTCAGCTCAGGAAGTTAACCCTGTATGTGTTGGAGGTTTTTAGGAAACAAAATGCTCAGTGAAATGAGCTGTAACTTCAGAAAAATCAAGGCAACAGTGCACAACATTTCAGCATGTATACGCACTAAAGGACAAAAGTTAGTTCTTATATATACAAGTAGTATATACATTTGTTTTGCTGTGACGGATACTTGTGAGACACGTCTTCTGATGAGACAGATTTACAGAGTGGAGTATGTTTCAAATTAGCCGCACTTTGTCCTTTTAAGAAGTTTAAAGGTTCCATATTGTATGTTAAAAAGTTAAATAGTATTACTTTGAACAACTGTTCAATCATATGTGTTTTCACAACAATTAGTTTTACACATTTTTAGGAAAATTGACTGAGACATACACTGGAAGTAAATCTATCAAGTAATAATAATAACTGGGAACTTTATTCCTGGACATGCAGCAGTGTGATGACTCATGTACAGTGGCTTTTTAGGGACAAATTTCTTTTGCATTTTGTTAAGCAGCAAATATCCTTTCTTTTTTTTTGTGGATGATATTATTAATACTGTTACCCATTGTTTATGTTGGGCTGTCATTTTCAATAGGAATAGTTAAATAATAAAAATGTCGAATGTAGTGTTGAATGTAGTGTTGAATGTAGTGTTGAATGTAGTGTTGAATGTTGTGTTGAATGTTGTGTTGAATGTAGTGTTGAATGTAGTGTTGAATGTTGTGTTGAATGTTGTGTTGAATGTAGTGTTGAATGTTGTGTTGAATATAGTGTTGAATGTAGTGTTGAATGTAGTGTTGAATGTAGTGCATGTTGAGCGTGCTCTGTCTGAAGCAGACACTGACTTGGAGTAAGTACCTTTTGTGCAGTCCATTTTGCTGTCAGTATAAGTTATGTGTTTTGTGGAGAGCACATTTAATGGTGACAGTTAAAGTGCCAGAATTTTTATATATTTGGTATTTCCCTCTGGTTCTCTTATTGATCTGCTCCCACCCGAAAACATCTGATTTACAACATAATTACACCAAATATAAATTCATGTCTGCTTTTCAAACTCTAAAACAAAGTGTCCAATTATGCCTCGGGTAAGTTGCAATCCCAAAAATTCTCAACTATAAGGTTTTTTGTATACAATAATTAGGATTACATTTCTGCATTAGCCATATACAAGCCACCTTTACGATATCCTTTGTGGTGCATTTGCCTGTACCAGTGCAAGAGCTGTGTGTAGAGCTCATTATTGGGCTAGAGGCTTCATTATTCAAGGGGCGTTTGCCGTCAGACCCTCGGCCCCTGCTGAGTGGGCCTCATGCCAGCCGTGCCAGGTCTTGTTGTGTGCTGCTATGAATTGACCCTCAGCAACAGCACAGTGCTCTCAGAACTGCCCAAATCTTGCTGTAAACATCTCGAGTGTGGTTTTCTGTTTTGGATGTGCTTTCTTAGTCAATTGTAATGCCCTACATGTGTATGTGGTGTGCATTTATTGGGCTGTGGACTATACCATTATGGGCTTAAATAAGACAACATACTTTATTAGACTGCCAACTGCAGGCTCACTAAATCCATCCGTCCATTAAAAGGCAGATGTTAAGTTGTGGATGGAATTTGATACAGCTGTTTTCTTCTTTTAAAAAACCCTTGTACTTGTTTTATCCTCGGTGGTTTTACCCCAGCAAGTGATCAATAAATTATTTTAGAATGACTTTTTGTCCATTAAACTTACAACACATTTATAAATGGGATGTCTCAAAGCATTGCATTCAGGAGTTTACACTTTGTGAGAATCAGTGTTTGGTAATGTGACCTCTACTGCATTGTGTCCTTATATAATAACAATTTCAAAACAACAAATCAGTGTTAAAATAACTTTAGGATACATAATAATTCAGTGATTTGTTTATCTTTGTTTGGAAAACTTTAATATAGGAAAGAAAATCCTTTACTTATCACTTTCCTTGATTTATAATTATTGGCTTAGGTTATCATATTGTTTATGTAAATGACCTTCAAAAATCAGATTTGCATCACTATTTATTTACAATATTATTACAATGTAGTATAAATTACGTGTAGTGGGACCAGTACAGAAGGGAAAACAGAGAAACGCTCCTGGGGTTTGAAGCGTAGGTAAGTGTGTCTTTTCTCACACTTGTATCCATGGCTGCATTTGCGTGTGGTGGCCCGAAAAAGATGATGTAGGGTAGAGCTTAAGATCTTTGTCTTCATTTCTATCATTTTACCCGGGCTCGAGCTTGGGCTCTGTGTTGCGCGGTAAATATGCAGTCAGGTCATGCTTTTTGATTAGCGCTTATGCTTAGGCCTATTTAGGGTGCTGAGATGTTGCGATGTTACAGAGGACTAATTTTATTTCTTTGTTCCACTTCCAAGAGGCCTATCGCCTACGTTAGTAATGAATCAATTATGTTAAAAAATTATGAATGACTCATTCTTGACAAAAGGCAAAAGTACTGTGTTCGTGCTCACATTTGAATAATGTTGAGCTGTAAATGGATTAGGTTTTTCAAAAGCTGTCGATCAAAATGCACTTGTTAGGCTCGGTCCTTGTCGGGCCTAACTTTTAAAGCCTGATTACAGGTCTAATGTAGGGTTATCCTCTGTTGAAAACGGTTGAATGTCAATCTTGTGACACTTATCCTTCTTGCTTTGGCTGAGCCATTAAGCAGCTGATAATCACTTTGTGTGTTCCTTACATCCCTAACTTTCCCTTTTTTTTCTACATCCAGGTTCAACATGCCTCATGATGACAACCCAAAGTGTCGGGAGGGGGGCATGAAGCACCAGTATCACGTCATGGCTCCCACTCTCAATTACGACACCAGTCCTTGGTCTTGGTCCAAATGTAGCCGCAAGTACATCACAGAGTTTCTAGAGTAAGTGTACATTTGAACACTGCAAGATGTTTGATTATTGCCGTTATTTTGAAAGCCTTGTTTTGATTTGACTATCTAAACAAACTGCTTAGCTGTTTCTTGCAGCACTTTGTAGGCAGCTCAGCACAAAGTAAACTGTGCAGATTTGTTAGGCCTGCTGTTGAAAAAGTGTTTCCTGTTTGAATCTGTGGATTTTTCTCAGTTGACCACATGCAATGAAGCTTGTGAAGTTCTGTGTCTCTTCTTATCGTAAGGTGCTGTTAAAACAGTTTTTCCGACTTTAGTCTGCCTCTCTTATTCCCTTGTACATATTCAGATATGTTGCATGGAGCAATGGCTTGTTTGTGACCTCATTGCTTGCACCATGGTCACTAATTTGAGCTGAGGGCTTCCCTTTAAAATGGGAAATGTCACATATAATTATATCCTCCTTGCATATGACCCTTGAAGCCTTGTGTCTTTTTCTCTGTTAGTTGTGAGGGCTTTCACAAAGACTGCGTTGTTGGACATCTTCTGGTGCGTGGTTTTACAAATGGCTCTCGTGTCTCTGCTTACATAGTTTCCAGCCACCATTGACCTTATTGTTGACCAGATAGGAAAATGTGTTCAGCTGTACATTGCAGAGTGGAGATTGCTGCAGTCACAGTATCACATCATAAATCTTAAACGCATTGCAAATATTGAGTTGAAAAACATTAGGGCTGTAACAATTGCATGTACAAAGTAGTAGGCTTTAGTGTGGGAGCCACAGTGGTGGGAAAGACCCTTGAAAGTACAGACCAAGTGCTTTTGAAGTCTGTCTTTAGCCAACAATGAAGAGCATTGAAGTACCACTTCTACTTCTTTTGCCCAGCACAGTGACCTGGTCAAATTTGTCAGTGTTTTGACTGCCCATTCTTCCTCAAGAGCAAATTCAATCTGTACCACTCTCCCACCAGTTTTAAACCATTTAAAAGCACCTCTCATATGTCCATTTTGAAAAAGTTTTTTGTTCTACTTGTCTCACTTTATTTGTAATATAACGTCCACTCAACTCCATCTGAAAGCCTGTAACATTTTATTTTTGTTGATTTAAGCCTTAAAAAGACACCAGAGAAGCAGAATGCAAAATGTCTACTGTTACCTTTTGCTAATAGCTCTGATTCACTACCTTGTGTGCTGATCTCTAAACTCTCCATCTACAGTAATAGCTCCATGATGTCCAAGATTTAACTGCCCACTGCAGATGCCTTGTTACTGTTTGATCAAACAGTGTACACTGACGCTCTATGTCATTCAAGCTTCAGAAAAACCATCATCCCATGACATATGAGAAGACTGGCTACTTAGAGAACCCACTATACTGTACATGGAAACTATTATTATCTCTTAAAACAAACAATAAAATTTATACATCTTTAATGGCTACCAAGTGCAGAATCTCCTCTGAGCATTGTTTCAAAGCCAGGTTTTATGTCAGCAACAACTACGCTGACCCCTTCTACCTCTGGTCTATCTGTCTTCTTCTCAGTAATGTTTCCATTAGCTTCCAGGACATGATTACACAGATGACTAACTGCTGAAAGATGCTGTCATATGCAACTGTCTGTGTGCGTGATTTTTTTCCATAGATTTTTTTTTATACGTTTTTTTTTATGGACTCTTTCACCCGCCCATGATTTGCTTAGCACAGGGTTTTACATCACTGGTAAAATTGAAAAGGAAATCAAAATGTTTTTTGTGTAACTTCTGGCATGTCACACCAGCCAGTGTTGTATGGAGCACGTGTCTGAGCAGCTCAAAGTCAGATGAATATTTTAGGGTTAGAGAGCTGGGGTTATATGAATACAGTTGGTACGCACATTAGGTCCAGCTGTGCTTTTGTTGTGTCTGACAAAGTTCTTGTCATAGGCAGGTGATGACAAGGAGTCTCATTTAGAGGCTATTTCAAAATGACACAAAATAGGTCAGTATTTTTACCGGTACAATTGAAGATGTCTTTAAGAACAACAAGATGATTCTGTTTAAAAAACCTTACAGACCACCCACAGAAATTTTTAATATAAATTGATTGTATGATACATGTTAATACATGATACATGAAAATATTCAGAGCACAGATTCCAAATACTTATTCATTTGCTGTTGTCAGTACCGGCTATGGGGAATGCCTACTGGACGAGCCTGTTGGGAGGATTTATGAGCTACCTACCCTTCTTTCTGGTCAGATCTACAATGCCAACAGACAGTGTGAGCTGATGTTCGGACCTGGCTCCCAGATTTGCCCCTACATGGTAAGTTGACCCGAAATAAACCCTCCTAAAACAGCTTATATTGAAATGCATAGTTGTAAATGGAACCTGTAGACCACTGCAACTGGATCAAGCACATTTCTGGAAAGCAATGAAGTGCAATAAACACGTCAGTTAGCTACGAAGAGTGAAAGAAGATTTCTGCTCTGTTGAAATTCAAAATAAAGATATGGATTTATTTGTTCCTAAAACTTGTGTTGCTGTCTGTTCATTTCAGAAACAGTGCAAAAGGTTGTGGTGTACAAGCGCAGAGGGGGACCATAAAGGATGTCGCACACAGCACATGCCATGGGCAGATGGGACCGCATGTGGAAATGGGATGGTAAGTTCTAAAGAGAAACTGTCATACCCTAACAAAAGATATATTGACTTTTTATGTGTTCTCATAAGTTGTTCAGCTGTTAAACTTTGTTAGGTTAAAAGGTGAAAGAAATTATCAATGTGCTGTTCTATGCTTTTTTTCTATTCACGTCTGGATGTATCTCTAACATGAGAAAGTCCTTAAACTTTTATTGGTTGCAATTGTGTTGATGCATTGAATTATGATGCTGTAGTAAAGCCCACCCGTGCGATATATGAACCTGAGTTTGAAACAGAGATAGTATTATTTGCACCTTTTGTAGAATCACAATTTGATTGTTTTTATGTATATTTAAATACTGTATGTGCTTGAAATACAGCACTGAAGCCCTGACTGCTTCTTAACCAGCTGGCCTCATCACAGTTTAGAAACAACATGTTACTGGCACACACCAAACCTCTCATGAAGTGATTCGAATCTTGATGCGGTTCCTTTCTGGCTCACTTCCTTTACTGAGAAAAACTAGGAATAATTTATCATGCATTACTCTCTCTCAGGCTGCATAATGCTTGTAGAAACCCATGTAAATGTAGTCAGGTGATGGCCCTAGTTAGAAACTTGAGGCTTTACCCTCATTGCTGTTACGGGGCCCCAACCCCCATTACCTTCATGTTCTCCTCGCTCTGGGATGCTATGCTAATTAGGGCTGAGATGAAGGGTCAGTCACTGAGGATACATGGAGACAGGGGCAACAGCGGAGGGGGCAAGAACAGAAAAAGGGATCGAAAAGTAAAAGAGAGTGGGAGTGTCTTGAGAGGGAAAGGTGCAGACATTGGCTCTTTGAAAGAGGATGCCGCCTGCCGTTCACAGTTGAGTCACCTTGTTGTGAACCCATGACCCTGAAACCTCTTTAAAAGGCGGGTGAGTGGGTCAGTAGTCAGGCCGTAACAGAGCCCGGGCCGAAGCCAACCAGACCTCTCACAAAAGACCTCACATCAGTGATTCTGTGGAGCAAGAGGAGGGAGCATAACTAAGAGGTATACAAGGGGGAGAGATGCTACACGGCAGGCTGTTAGTTAGTATTCATGCTAAAAGACAGGAAAAAGTAGGGTTCTCTTCTTTCCTTAACCCATTGCCCTCCTAGAGCCTTTTGCTGTGTGGTCTGTCTGTCTTATACCATCCAGCATAATGTCCACTCACTTCCCATAATCATGTGCTGAGACAAGACATTGGATGACTAACTCCTTAATCCAACTACAACACCGGGACTAGGGAGTAATGGACTCGAGATGAATGTTCTTAGACTGGAGGAGACGGATGTAAGTTTAATCACTTCAAGTGAGTAGCTTTAATAAGCTGAAGCCCAACTGGAGCATGACTTGTGCAGATTGCTCTGTATGTGTGGTCTTTATGGAAATCCTCTAAACACTGGTTTTGATCTGGAGGTCATACACATGTATTCAGTGTAAATCAAACAAGTAGTGTAGTTATATAGTTGCTGTAACAAAGAAAATATGAAGTATATCCTAATATAAAAGTTGAAAAGTTATAAAAGGTTTTGTCTATTTGCATCAAGTAGGACCAGCTTTGTTTGTAGTGTCAGGGCCGTGTTTCATCTACATGCAGGGAACTGTTTGAAGTTTCTTGAGTTGAAAGAGAGAGAGACTTTGCAGTAACAGTCACCTGTCCACACAAGAGATGGCTTTTATGTGGTTGTTTAAATTTGGCATGTTTGTGTTAAGTGTGTTCCACCTTATAACAGCCTCACTCTAAAGCAATTCAGTATAAGACAATTAATATCTTCCTTAATTTTCCACCTTGCTTTAATAAGACAATGCAAATAGCCCACTTTCACATGTTTCTACTACATACAGTATATCGACCCAAGGTTGAGGGGCCATGGGTGGTAGGGGTTGTCAGGTGTATGGGAATGCAGCAATGGCCTTAATGTGAATGAGCTATTGTCTTAGCAAAATGCAATTTGTAAAGACTGTGTGTGAAATTTAATTTTTCGTATTAAAACAAAGTTTTCTCACCTTTTTCATCTCTTTAGCCTGTCTTGCCCGAAACTTTTTATTTTGTATGTTACAAAACAAAGTGGTGACCTCATCAAGTGATTGAGGTCACGGCCCAAAAACAGGGAAAGATCAGAGAGCTTCTTTAAATGAAGAGTGAATAAAATTGTTTGTTTATGTACAGTTAATTGAAATGGGGAAATGGTTGCCTCAGGGTTTAAGGCCCCCACTGCTCTGTTCTCCTCAATCTAACTCTGTCTACTTCTCCACCTCTCCCACCCTCCCTGTTGTTCAACAGACCCTCTCACAGGGCACCAGAGTGAGTTATGTGGTCACATGACCTCTTGGCGGCGTGTCTGTCATCTGGCTCAGTGGGCCGTGCACTAACGAGGGCATCCCATCACTTGTTGTCTATAAATACCGCCACCACCCTCCCTCCTCACTATCCTCTCTTCTCTTCAGCCACCCCCCCATTTGGGCTCCTCTTCAAAAGGATTAGCCTGCGTGTCTCTTTGAATGTGTTGGACATGAATGTGAATGACTTTGGTTTTGTATTTTGTTTATATATATTTCTTTTTACTATAACAACAAAGTCCGTATGATTCTGTGTGTAGATTAAAAGCTTACTGATACAGCCAATAACCACTCATCAACTTTAGCATTCTGTCCCCATGTGCACCCTATGTAGTAGCTTTTTAACACTTATTGGGAAGATGATGGAAAAAAATCTCAAGTGCTTGTTTAGGCCTATATTTTTTAGTTATCAGCATTTGTTTTCAAACTGAGAAGCTTAATCTCAGTGCATTGATTAACCAGAACGTCATCCTTAAAGAAAGAAAAAGTAAAGTAATTGAAGTTGTTTTTGATTTTCCAGAACATTTTGGGAAAAACAGAAGGACATTTTCTGGTTTCAGCCAATTAGTATGAGATAGTGAGGTCATGAAAAGTGAAGCCAGGGCAGAGTGGAGTCTGTTGGCGAAGACAGTGAGTGTTGGCTGGGGTTTCCTGGCAGCCGGACAGACGTGTTGTGTGATTACAGGATGTGTCTCTGTGTGTGAAGGAGCATGGGTTTGGATTGCCATTTTGATATTGCCATTTTGAGTTTCAATTAGCAGATTTAGAATAAAAGGAGGATTCTTGCATGAAAATGCACCTAGTTGGCAGACTCAGTGACTACCATAGACAGTAAGTGAATGTTGGACTTACTGACTGTATCAAATCCAACAGGTTAAAAATGATTGAGTATTTGAAGCGACCATACAAAATCTTAAAGCATGACACACTAACCTTTATGTATGAGGTTAAGTGCCAGTCATCAATCTTACACAAATACAGATTTTGAAATAATCTCTGCATTGACTGTATACCTAGACCTAAAGTAAAGAGTCTAGTGAAAACTTGAACTATGTAAACTATGTAATGCAATCCAGAACAATGCTTCTATAAACATTCAGTTTCTATTAGACATGCTAAACTGATTCTGGTGAAGTATGATGTCTAATCTGGTGAGTTAAATGAACTGTGTCTGAAAGGAATCCAGAATAATTCCTTTCTTGTAGTGTATATTAAAATGTTTTTGATGCTAGGTATTTTATGGTAAAAAGTTACATAGTGTTACCATAACCTTATTTACTGAGCAACCAGCATTTAATTTTTTTTATTTTAAGAATCGTGAATAGTGACATTAAAGGGATTTATATTTACAGTATTTATATATATATATATATATATATATATATGTATATATATATATATATATATATATATATATATATATATATATATATATATATAAATACTGTAAATATATATATATATATATATTTTTTTTTTTTCTTGTGTCTCCGAAATTTAAGTGAATGGAATAGCTTCCAGAGAATTCAATATATTTACACCCCTGAAACATTCTGGAAAAGTGCAGGGGTAGAGTACACAGAAGGTGGAAAAACTAGGAAACACAGGAGGAGAGGTTAGTTGGGGTCATGGTTGCATCTGCTGCACCCTTTTCATACCCTCACCTCTGTCAACTCTCTTTTTCCTGTATGTAAACTCTACAGGGCAAAGAAGAAGAACACTAACATGGAAAAAATGCATGCCTTGTCAAAAGATATAATAACAACTGTCATTTCACTTTCCATTTCCTGCCCCCGCTTTAAAAGATCTCTATAAAATGACTTTTATTGCATGCTTGCTCACTAGATTATTATACATATAGAGTAAGTCTGTGTGGTCCCATTCTGAGAGGCAGTGTTTTAGATTTTGGGATTGTGGTGTGGACAGAGAGCAGCAGAGTGTCAGAGAGAAAGCCACCAAGCTCCAGCAGGTCAAGGCCAAAGTCAACTTTGATCCTAGAGCCATGAAAAAAAGGACACTAGGACATGAAAGGTAATGCTTTTTGGAAATAGCTGTGTTAAAATGAAAGAGGGGAGGCTTTCTAAAACTAGTCTTGTACCTTCTCATTAATGCAGTGATGTATGGCCTGGGTTTAGAAATGAGGTGCTCTCTTGAACAGTTTCCTAGCAATTACAGGGCGCTAACTTCCAAGTCAACCAGCTGAAAAGTTCAGAGCAGATGCTGTATTAGTGTTTCCACTGCACGAGTAAGCATAATGTTGACCTTGTTAAACAGGGGTGCCCAAACCTTTTTCCTCAGAAGGGCCAAAACGGAAATGTATTAATGGGCCACAGGCCAAACACAAGTGTGGAAATGTGTACACATGCACAATGCTCGCTTAAAACTGCATTACCTATAAACGGCTTGCCTCTTGCAAGCCCTCAGTGGCCATTGGGATGGAAAGATGCATTTGACTGAAGCTGAACATTCTCATCGACTAAAATCTTTTATAATAAAGCCTGGATGACGTCTTACGGTCTTGCTCATAATTATTGCACAGGTGTGCCTTAGGCTGGCCACAATAAAAGGCCACTCTAAAATGTGCAGTTCTATCACACAGCACAATGCCACAGATGTTGCGTGTTTTGAGGGAGCGTGCAGTCGGCATGCTGACTGCAGGAATGTCCACCAGAGCTGTTGTTTCAGAGAAGATGGCAGTACATCCAACTGGCCTCACAACCGCAGACCACTCGTAACAACACCAGCCCAGGACCTCCACATCCAGCATCTTCACCTCCAATATTCTCTGAGACCAGCCACCTGTACAGCTGCTGCAACAGCTGGTTTGCATAGCCAAAGATTGTCTGCACTAACTGTCAAAAACCGTCTCAGGGAAGATCATCTCACCTGGTTGACCTCGTCGGGGTCTTGACCTGAATACAGTTCATCATTGTAACTGACTTGAGTGGGCAAATGCTCACATTCACTGGCGTCTGGCACTTTGGAGGTGTTCTCTTCACAAATACTGATACTGATCAGACCCCCCAAATACATGCTCTCTAATCATCCACTTGATGTTCCACACCTGTGAGGTGGATGGATTATCTCGGCAAAGGAGAAGTGCTCACTAACACTGATTTGGACAGATTTGTGAACAATATTTGAGAGAAATAGGCCTTTTTTGTACAGAGAAAATGTCTTAGGTCTTTGAGTTCAGCTTATGAAAAATGGGCAAAAACAAGTGTTGCATTAAAATTTTTGTTCAGATTAGTTTATTAGTAAATAAAGCTATAGTACCTCACAACTCCCTCTACTGGCAAAATAGGATTTAAATGCCTTTAACCACTTGGTGCACATTTCTGTAATACAGCACAATAATATTTTTACAACAAAAAAACAAAAGCATAATAGCCCTTTAAAGTGAGATGTCAACACAAAGAAATTAAAGCATTTGTATATCCCTACACATGCATCATACAGTATGTGTAGCTGTGTGTGTGCACATATGTCAATGTCTCCATATGAGTCTGTGAGTCAGCATGCGCCTATGTGAAATACCTAATTTGAAACACATGCTAGTCACAGCTGGACAGGTTTCTCTCTCAAGACCTTCAAATGTCTCACCACAATCCCAATTGAGAGCAAATTTTTAAAACCTGTCTAGGAACAGGGGTCTACTGGTGTCCTTAGCGCTTACTTGAGCTTTGCCAAGGCTTTCACCTCAGCGTTTTCTCTGAGGCTATGTTTGTGCACTTCAGAAAACGCAGCTAATTGAAATTGAGCGTGGCCCCCAGATGCCTCCAGAGCCTAAGTAATCATTCTCACACTTCTTTGGCCACACATGTGCGCCCTCATAGACACACGTTGTCCTGTGTGCGCTCTCACGTGCACCTTCACACACATACTCTTGCACAGATGTTTTTTCCCCTTCCTCACTCTCCTGCCCCTCTTTCTTCTTTTCACCCACATCACCTTTTCATGCCAAACAAAACGGTTGTAAACACAGGGTGCCAGTGGGGGGAGTGGAATGCCTCAGAGGCTTACACAGGCTTTGGTGCTCTCTGACAGACACTTCGCCTTGTGTTTGACAGTTCCTTGGGTCCCGCCGCCTGGTTGCACTGTGGTGGTCCTTGCATAGTCCTTAAACTTTCCCATAAGGGGATAAGGGGGATGGGCGACAGAGGTATAGAAAAAGATGTATAGAAGAGATGCTCAGGTCCGGTTTGACAGTCAGATAAGTTGGGAGAGGGGAAGTTATAAGGGAAACTTAACTGTATCTTTTTAATGAGAAGCTGCAATGAATAAGAAAGCACCTGCTTGTCTTTTAATAGTTTCTTTAGTCATTTACTTTGAATTACAGTGTTATTAACAACAAAATGATCAGTACACCTAGTTGCATTTACAGTAGACTAAGGAATAAAAAAGTCACAGGCTATTACTTACTTACTATATATATATATATATATATATATATATATATATATATATATATATATATATATATATATATATATATATATATATATATATATATATATATTACTGTATATAGTGAAGGTAGTGTGAAGGTTCTCATTCATCCAGGACATCTTCAAAAAAAGGTTAAAGTGAAAGCATCTAGATTCAGTTTTCAAGACGTTTCGTCTCTAATTTCAAGAGACTTTAAAGTCTTTTACTTTTACTTTCACCTTTATATATATATATATATATATAATATGTTATTATATTTATTTGTTTGTAGCTTGTTTAGTCTGTGCCCTGTAGCTGTGAACACCTGTCTGTCATTGTGCACAGATTTTCTACTCCATCATTAGACCAGAGTGTAAACCAGGCCAGGGCAGTAGAGGTATCCATGCCAGTCTCTCATTTGTTCGTATGACTCGGCACTTTTGCAGGTGTTTGCCTTAGATAATGGCTGCAAGTTGTGCATTAATCACTGTACGCACTGTAATGTTTTGTCCAACTGCAACAAATTAAAAAACCCACAGAAGCAATCACACAATTATTCAAGCCTTTACAGCACTTGGACATGCAAGCCAGGATGTTTTAAATCATATTCTTTCAACATAGCGTCATGCTCCAGGTTTAAAGTCCCTGATATTAAGCCAGTAAGAAATATTGTTCCTCTTGTTATCACGGTCCTAGAGTTACCTTATCAGAGTGCCATTGCTCTTCGTGCATGTGTGGCTGGACAGCGGGCTGCCTATCCAGACAGATGGCGTCTTGTCCTGAATTCTTTCAGTGAACAGGACCCCCCGATATCTCATTCAGTAAGATGTGGATTTGGTTTCGCACAAAAGAGAAATGGCCTTGCTGTGGTTTGGTTATGAAAGGTTTGTTAGCTCTTCTTGGAGAAGTTAGTTAGTGATTAATAAAAGGCGAAACATGCAGAAGAGCTTAAATTTTTGAATATCTTAATTTTTCTTATGTTCTGTTAGGATTGCTCTATTGTGTTCAGCTGTAGGTTTGTGTAACTGTGCAAGGAATCTGTGCTACGCTATTTCTGGCAAAGCAAATGAATCTACAAAGTGCTTTTCTTTCACTCACATCCTTTTTCACCTTTTAACACGTCTATTTGTGTGTGTATCAGTGTCCCTCCCTAACTATCCTGTTTCTCTTTGGACAGCTGGAGGAGTTGGACTCTTTCCCTAAAGGTAAACAATAGCTGAATTAGGATGTCTTTTTTTAAATATATCTTGAGATGTAAACAGAGGATTAGGAAGGCAAAGTGGAACACCGCTCCCAGCTGTTGTCGCACTATCACTGCACTAGTGCACTGTTTTCAGCTCTCGCTAATGGAATTGTGCCAGCCAATGTGTCCTAATAAATGTGCCTGTGTGTGTTTGTGTCTATTCATGAGCAGTACTGCCGTCATGGGATGTGTGTAAACAAGGAGTTGGACCTACAGCCTGTCCATGGGGAGTGGGGTCCCTGGGGACCATATAACGTTTGCTCAAGGTCCTGTGGAGGAGGGACTCGCAGCACTATAAGAGAATGCAACAAGCCTGAGTAAGGATTAAGCAAAGCACAAAGTACAATTAATGTTTACAGACTTAAGCATTTCTTAGCATTAACTGTTTCTACTCTCTGACTTTTTTTTTAGAAGTTAGGCTTAACTTCTCTCTCTATTTTCTGATATTTATAATGGCTGATTTTAGGCCAAGAAATGGCGGTAAATTCTGTGTGGGACGCAGGATGAAATTCCGCTCCTGCAACACTGAGCCGTGTCCACGAGGACGGAAAGATTTTCGTGAAGAGCAATGTTCTCAATTTGATGGCAAGCACTTCAACATCAACGGTCTACCTCCCACTGTGCGCTGGGTCCCCAAGTACAGTGGCAGTGAGTATTTGAGGAGGATTCAGTTTTAGAAGTTAAAATGCTAAGTAAAAAAATAATTTAATAATTTGTTTTTTGTTTGCTCACAAGGCAAATGTGTACATATGTACATATTTTCTCTACAATGTTAAATAAAATAAGGCAGGTTAAAATGTTGCGTAAGGCTGTTTGTGGTTGTTTAAAATGACCCACACATCTGCTCTTACACTTTTTACTCCAATAAATTAAAAGTGCATATGGTAAATCATTTATAAACATTAATCACTGCAACACTAAGAGCGACTACACCTCTCGCTGCAATATCTCAGTGCTTTTTGTGATGATTTGCCCAGACTCCCTTTCTCAGTAACTCCAAGTGTTGTATTCATTTATTTGATACGATACAAGCAAACAGGCCAAACCCTGCAGCAAGTACAGTGGGATTTTTCCAAACAAGAGACTGAATTTGGCAATTCTTGACCTGCCTGTGTTTGATGTCCAAAATGAGATGATTGATGTGCTTTATTTCATTGTACACATCAGCATCCAACTATTTCACCTTGTTAGAGCAAGTTGATGTAACTTTTTCTATTTACCTTCTCCTTTCAGTACTAATGAAGGATCGGTGTAAGCTGTTTTGCCGTGGTGCTGGGACAACGGCATATTACCAGCTGAAGGACCGGGTCATTGATGGCACCCCTTGTGGACCTGATACTTATGACATCTGTGTCCAAGGCCTCTGCAGGGTAACTGTCTTGTACAGCTCTTATTTGAGAGTACTTTTCGGAAATTTGTCAAAATTTGCCAAAGCTGTTGTTCCCAACTTCTAAAAAGACGTGTAAAAGAGTAGAGACAAGCATGAATTACACTATTCTAAACCCCACATTTCCACTGTGTTTATCTCTAGCAAGCAGGCTGTGATCATGTGCTTAACTCAAAGGCCCGAAATGATAAGTGTGGGGTGTGTGGCGGAGACAACTCGTCATGTAAAACCATGGCTGGGACTTTCAACGATGCTCAGTATGGTATGTCACCTTACGCTGACACAAAAAGGTGGTCTCATAACATTTACTGTATTACAACATCTTGCAGTCATAGGCTTTGATATATATGACACCTAGTAAACATAAGGCGCTAGGACAGATTTAATGTGACTCCATTGCTCACATGCCTTTCATATTAAGAACTGATGTCATGTCTGGTTTTGTTTATACATACTGTGCATGCCTTTTAGGAATAATGTGCTCCTCTGCCAAATAAGAGAGTGCAACTAAACACAAGATGCTTCTCTGTCTCTTCCTTCCATACCATCACAAACCTGACATCAACCCTTTGAACTGTCCTGCTTAATGCATCCTGTCAGCAAGTGCCAACTGTTGATTGCACCCAATCCTTTTAAAGAAGGTCCAGCCAAACAGCAGAAACATTAGCATAAAAGCTCTAGGAGTGGTCTCCCTTGTGTTTATTTCGCATTGCTTTGGCACAAAGTTGAGTGTCTCCATCCATCTGTTTTCCCTCTCTGTTGTGTTTACTAGCTAGGTTTGAAGACTCTATTAAACCAAGGCAGGCACATCTTGCATAGGAATGGCGTAAAACAGCTTGGAGGATATCCCTCTGCTTCTGGGATCATTCTTATCTGCTATTTTCTCTTTTTTGTTTCCTGGCAATAAAATGTACATGTTTTTAGCCCAACTGTTTAAAAGGAATTACTTAATTAAATATAATGAATATAATATTCCCAAGCAGTTGTCTACAAATCTCTACTAAAAGCTGCTGAAAAGTTATAAACCCGTAGATGTTCCCATATGCTACAAAGAGACAAAGAGAATCCTAAATCTTTGATTAAATGTCATGCAAATTCTGCAAAAAAAATTTGACAGCCCAAATGTTTTTAAACAAACACAAATTTATTTTCTCTGTAGACTGTTAATACGTCATCATCTACAGTCTCACTAGCGCTTACACATGCACACATGTTTGAGGTAAACCCTTGTGTTCTTTTTCTCCCCTTTAGTGGTGTGTTTACTATTCGTTCCCGGGTCAATGTGTGGTCGAGAAAGATTGTGTGTGCGGTCAGTGCTGGGAATGTCAAAAGCCTCTGATGACTTGTGGATTGCATGTGTCCTCAGAGGACCAGACCATCAAGAGTTTTAAATGTGGTCCTCTGTTCTTTATGGGCTGATCGTGTCCCTAGTGGTTAGTGGGGGGAATTTGTAATTTGCTTGATGAATCAGCAGAGGACAAATGTGGAAGTTGTAGAGGATGTGGTAATGGAAAGTTGTATTTTTTTCATTCTAAAAAACTAAAATGATAAAATTTTTGTTGATGGCTGATTTGTCTTTGTGTATACAAAGACTAAATTGGCTTATTTAAGATGTGTAAACCAAGTGCTGCCCCCGAGTGGCTCAAAAAATATATATTTATAATATATTTTATCATACCATCTTATCATACCAACCTTTCACTCTTGACAGTGACAAGCTAAGTTCGCCAAGTCCAAAACAAACTTAGTATTAAATAATTTTTTGGTTCTGGCATGTTCATCTGCCACTCACTCTTCCTGTCAGTCTATATCTAAATACTTACTTGTTTTCTTCATGTTAGTTTATGATGGGACAACAGAGCCAGTGTAGTAATTACAGACCAAAGGTAAGTCCAGGCAATAACTACATATAATTTCACAGTCGTTCCTCTCAGACTAAAACACAGTCCTTAGAGAGTTATTTCAGAGAAGCTTTTTTTAAGTGTAAAACAAAACATCCCAGTAGTCAGAATCAGATTTTCTTCACAGGATTACATGGGAGGCCCCTAGATAATGAAATGGATTCTTTACTCTTAGGTGTTTTACTATAGGTGTTGCTTTTCTTAGGTTACAACACCGTTGTGCGGATTCCAGCTGGAGCCACCAACATTGACATCAAACAAGTCAGCTACTCTGGAAAACCAGAAGATGACAACTACCTCGGTGAGTTTACAGAGTCTGTGTTTACAGTGTATGTCTTTTCAAGGATCCGGTTCAAAGCAGTGAGTATCAAATTACCTGCACACTAGCCTTCACTACTCATTTCATAGGTCAATGTGATTATCACCTCATAAGACCGTAAACCACCCAAGGTAGGTGACTTAGGGTTGTAGAGGCAGGAGGTTAAAGAGATGTAGGTTGTCAGAGCTTTTTTTTTATTAAGAAAATAAAATTTGTGCAGGGGGTAAGTGAAAGAAACCAAGAGGGGCGTTGGTCCATATGGTTATAGCAAGCAGGGTTGGTTGGGAAAGCAAATGGAGTGTCAACCCTTGAGAAAGATAAATGAGGCAGCAATAGGTGCTAATTGGACACATGTGGAGCCCAGGCTGCATGAATGTGGATATGGAAGTATTTGGTGAGATGGACGGACTGAGGTATGCAGAAGTGTGGATTTTGTGTCTACTTGGGTCTTTTGCATTGGAGAGAGGTTAGCGGGAAAAAGGAGGCAATGACTTTTGATTTTCAGACTTAACAGGGCTTCTAATATGTTTTCAAGTTGTTAAAAAAATAAATCTGGCAGTGGTTCTTGTCACCACCCAGGTCTGAGGAAGTCAGGCCCATGCTGTGACTGAGGGTTGAACACACATTGTGTCAGTCCCAGGAATGGTTTAAATTTGTAATACTGTCATATAACACATCGTGGCATGTGCAGGTGCATAAGTCACAACACAATGTCAACCTTGGCCAAACAATGCCAATGCAATCATTGTATAACTCTTGTGTTAATCAGAATTGAGCTATGTTAAAAAGTAACTGAATAAATGAATAAAAGCTAGCAAATGAATAAAATATTTTGTAGTAATAATGGTTTATGGCATTATTTTAGTCTCACTCACACTAACTAAGTGAGGCTTTTGATGACATAGGTACATTATTTGGGTGAACACAAGGTTGTTTGCCAAAGTCAATTAAAACCAAAAGATGCTTCCTTTCTTTTTTGTCATATATCTTCTCTTGGGACTTGTGACTGGATGCATTGTCATACATTGCATGTTTACAAATGCGCTGGTAGTTATTCCTTTGCCACAAAACCTCAGTAATGACAAATACAGCCTGCAGTGTTTTGTTGACTCTCTCAAAAGTGCATTTTTCTTAGAACTGTATGTTTTGAGGCAATGCAAATAAGGTTATTATTCACTTTATGCATTAGGCTGTGTCTGCATGTTTATGTACTTATTTGTATTTGCAGTTAGTGGAGGGCCTTTGCTTACATGTCAGTGTCAGTTATACAGACTAACTTAAAGCCACCAGTATTTCAATCATTCCTTGAACAATGGCATTGCAACAGCGCTGGCAACTCTAATAATGTTTATTTAACAGTGATGTATCACCACATTGTTTAGGCAACAATGCTGAATAGATTTAAACAGTCTTCACTCTTGCTGAGTTCTTTTCAGTAGTTTTGTTTGTTCAGTAGTTTGTGGTCTAATTTGTGTTTTTATTTGTGTATTTGTGGTTGCAGCATTATCTGATAGCAAGTCCAATTTTCTTCTAAATGGAAACTTTGTAGTAGCCATGTTCAAAAGGGAAATCACCTTCAAGGGAACTGTTATTGAGTACAGTGGTTCAGACACCAAAGTTGAGCGAATCAACTGCACTGAGCGCCTCGAGGAAGAGCTCATCTTACAGGTAACCAATATAACTACTAAGTAATATACTTCAATACTGCACACTTGCTGTTCCTTGGACTTTTTGCAAAACGTCCTTTTTAACATGGATTTAACACCTAGACAAAATATGTACACTTAGACAAAATAGGCAAGTCCTTTTATGTCTGTTGACCTTGATTTTTCTTCTGTTGCTTTTCCCAGGTTCTATGTGTGGGAAACCTCTACAACCCAGATGTGCGTTATTCTTTCAACATACCCATTGAGGAACACAGGGAGCAGTTTTTGTGGGATCCCTTAGGCTCCTGGCTTGAGTGCAACCTCATTTGTCAAGGTATGGATTAGACTGTGTGTTACATCAGTTTAGAAGGGAATTGAGCTACACAGCTAGCTGCAGCTAATATTAACCAACATATACATACTTGTAATGTTAGTATTAGTAGTCTGCTTAAGGAAATTTTAACCCCAATGTGACCCTGTAACAATCACATCATCCAACATCTTTATCATTGCCTGGCCCTGTAACCCAATAAGCTCCTTGAATTTCTTTACTAGAACATTGTCAGTCACTCAAACAGCAGCTGAACTAGCCCCTTGTGGTTCAGAGTGCACAGTGTGATGTGGTAAATAGACCACCAAAGGCTCAGTGATGATAGACTAGTTGGTATAATGTTGAGTCTCAGTTTTCTTTGTGTCTTTTTCTTGTAGGTGAGCGGAGACGAAAGGCTGTGTGTGTGCGTAAAAGCGATCACCTTGAAGTATCAGACCAACGGTGTGAACATTTACCTCGACCAGTTACTGTTACTGAGCCCTGCAACACTGACTGCGAAGTCAGGTGAACATCAATGCTCAAAAACAATTTTACTGCAAATGCATGTACATTTTGTCAATCATACTTTCTCAAACTCTGCCTTACAGGTGGCATGTGGCTGGAAAAAGTGAGTGTTCGGCCAAATGTGGACCAGGCTACCGCACCCTGGATGTCCAGTGTATGAAATACAGTCAAATAAAAAGGCATAGTGAGAGAGTGGAGGCCAGCGCCTGTGCAGATGTTTCCAAACCTCAGACCAGAGACCCCTGCCATGGGGACTGCCTGCTCAAAAGCTGGCAGTACAGCGCTTGGTCACAGGTATTGTAGATGCACAAGATTAGAACTCAATTGTTAGATAGCCATAATTTTGTTGGTGTTTGACTTAATTTGTGATATTGTGTTTCTAATTGAGAACATGCTCTCTAATTTGATTATTCATTCTGTATCCTACAATATACTGCACAGATTTTGTTTTACCATATCCTGGTTTTGGTTGGGGTTTTCTTATACAGTGCTCTAAGACATGTGGACATGGGACCAGGAGCAGAGAGTTTTACTGTATGAACAATCTTGGTCGACGACTAGTTGACCGAGAGTGCAATGAACACCAGAAGGTGATCACTGAATCCTGCAATGATCAGCCATGTCCTAAGTGGACCGTCAGTGAATGGAGCGAGGTATAACACAGAGAAAATAATTAAATCATGCAAATTTTTTGTTGCTTCATGTGCTGCTACCCTGCTTATGCAGTGCTTAGTGACTTGTGGAAAAGGGATGAGACACAGGCAAGTGTCCTGCATAATGGCACCTGGAGGCGAGAAGCTAAGTGAGCACTTCTGCGACTCATCCAGCAAGCCACCTACAGTGGGGAGTTGCGAGCTGCCTGAGTGTGCGTCCTGGCAGGTCGGCGTCTGGGGAGCGGTAAGTCTTGCACACACAAATTACTTCTTACAATATTAGTACTTGGACACTTCAGAGCTTTGGTTGAGGTTACAAAGCAGAGTTTGACTGAGGAAATTTGTTTCATGTGTGGCTTATGTCTTGAAATCTGCTTGTATCGGTTACTGTGTGCATGTGTGTGTGGTCAAAGAGACAGAATGTGGAGGGAGTGATAGTATATATTTGAAGTTTGTGTGTGCTTGTAACCTGATATAGTAGCTAGTAATGCAGGAGTGTGCTCTCACTCCAGCTGCTATTTCCTCCTCACTGCTTTCCCTTTGGCCTCATATCCTGTCAGACTAAACCTGACCCACTGCTCAAACACAATTTCTAACGGCTCTAACTGCACCAGTTTAACACTGATGCTAAGATCTGAAAGAATAAAGTAATTTTTTCATATAGATTAAATGCCCTCCCACACATGCATAAAGGCAGATAGTGGTATTTACAAAGCTGGGATATATTGGCTAATGTCTGTGTAATTATAAATTGCAGCTCAAGTAAACCTAGCCTGTGGCACTTCCTCTTCTCTCAGGTGAAATGTGGTTGCACTTCATTGTAGAAGGAACTGGGTAAAGGGTCGGGTTCAGACTGGACGTGTGCTTATAGCATGGCTTGTGTTCATATATGTGTATGTGTGTACATATTCATGTCAGGTTCTTAACCAGACTAAGCTAGAGCACCACAGAGGCCTCTCTTGCATAATTATTTCAATTGCATAATAGACCGGGCTACTCAGTTTTTACAGTATTTCTCTGTATAATTTTCTTTTGCAGTGTGCAGTGACCTGTGGCCATGGCTACCAGATGAGAGCAGTCAGATGTGTGTCAGGAAGCTATGGTGACACAGTGGATGACCGAGAGTGCAATGCTGCTGCGAGGCCCAGAGACAGTCAGGTAAAGTTCAACCAAAAATGCTTGTTGTTCCTTTTAAATATCACAAATATAGTTTTCCATGAGGACATTTCTTAGAAATCATGCCCACCTTTGACCTTAATGCTGAGAACACCATTACGTCCTTATGTCCTCTAACAATGCTTGCCTGTAAGGCAATAGGTTAGATTTATAGATATAGGCTGTAAAGCCAAGCCATTTGAATTTACATTGTACATTTAAACACAACACAAGTTGTGTTACAATCAACTTCTTACTACAGAGATAGACACTAGCCAGTGTGAACTGCTGAACCTAGTTTAGATTATCTGGCTCTTCTGTTGCATCTGGGGTCAAATAAATATGATCCATTTGTGGTAATAAATCAAATCAAGAATGTTTGCTTTATGCTATATTTTAATGCGATATTCACCTCGCCTTTTGCAGGACTGTGAGATGCCACTATGTCCATGGGCCTCGCCACCTCAAAGCACTCCTCGTCCAGACAACTCTGCTCAGGTCCTGACTCAGTGGAGATATGGCTCCTGGACTGCTGTAAGAAAACATTTTGAATTCACCACAGTCTGTAGGTTTAGTTTATAACATCACATGTAAAGTATCAAGCTGCAATGTGACTTTATGTCAAATGATGAACATTTTCTAATGTTTAGTTTATTTTTCTGCATAGCTCGTTGAAATAAGAAAATATATTCAGGTTTCTTGGATTCATACAAATCTTTGTCTTTGACCGTGAATGAAAGATGAGAAAGTAGATTCAACGGTTTGTGTATTTGTTTGTGTTTTCCTACATTGCTGTGCTCCAGTAATCATGAGGTTTTCTGCATGTACTTGGTGTTTACCATTATTAAGTTGGCATATAACATTTTATTGTTCATATCCTAACATTCCTAAAGAGAAGACATATTATACAGAACCATGATCCTCTCTGGCATTGTCTCTTCTACCCCCCGCTGCATTTATTCACTTACCAACAAACACAGGCTCTGCTGTCTCAGCTCAGAGGCCCCTCTGTCTCTCTGGTACTTTGCATTGTTACTCACTGCAAATGAAAACCAGATTTCATCTAAACACAAGTCTACAGTTTCTAAGATTGAATCCCGTCTGTCAATTTGAAAGTCTGTCTGAGCTCACATGTCAAAGAGGGCAGCGCCAGTGTGGTCTCACACACGCTCAACACACACATACACATACTTACTGCCATCCTGTTTGTGTGAAATCACAGAATTTAGAATGTCATTGATACCACAGGGATATTAGCCTGCCCATTTTGTCTGGAGCCATTTGATTGCATTAGGTATTCATCCAGTCAGAAATGCTTGCCATCATCTCTTGTTAAAATGTTGGAGATACACCTATTGAAGTGAAAGTTGATTAGGGGGTCATTTCAGGACAACAGTAACAAGACAAAAACCCTGGAAAGCATCCAGCATGTAGTTAGTTTGTGTTTGATTAATGTGCTGCAGTAAAAGAATAACCATTGCTTTTGAGGAAGCAAATAAAGAGGTCAAATTGCAAACAGGCTAGGTAACTTTCAGTAGAGATGAAGCTTGGCTTAAACAAAAATAACTGAGATCTCATCTAACACAGAATTGTAAAATCAAAATAGGATTAGCTAGTATGCATTTTATGTTGTATGATTTTTAGCCAATTGAATGTCACAAACTACACATTAGGTTTAGGGGCTACACATTAGTTATGCTACTTCTATTATGAGACACATGTTTGTAAGGACTTTATCTGTATGTCTCCCAGTGCTCAGTGTCCTGTGGCAAAGGGAAGCGTGCACGTTACGTCAGTTGCAGGGATGCTCAGGGAGGCGTGGCTGACGAATCGTTCTGTGCTCACCTGCCACGCCCCCCAGAGACGTCCTCATGCTTCAGCCCCTGCGGACAGTGGCGCGCTGGGGAGTGGTCTGCTGTGAGTAAAAACTTTAACACTGTGTCCAATCAATACAGATGTTTCTTCCATTTTCCTTTTTTTTTCATAAGTAGACCAGCTTTTCCTGGAACTTAATGGCGTTTTAGTGCAGCTGTGATGTTGGACAGTTAAGACTGGACCTGCACCAATTATCTTTACGTCCTGGGAGCAGTGGGGTTGTTTAAGGATTCGGGGATAATTTACATGTTCATGAAGATATGTTAATTACAGTTTAAAAGTTGGAATGTCTCTGAGGACACAAGGGGCGTCCCAGCACATGGCTTAGGGAAGAATGCATGAGAAAAATTAAATTAATACACCACTTCCCAGACTTAAACCTTTGTAAGCATGAAACATTTTTGGAATATATAAAAAAAAATTAAAGCAAATTGATTATAGCTAGACATATATTTTAGCCTTGTCTTGAGTCTTTTAAAATTAAAGCAGTTTAATTTCATTTCATGTTGGTGGTCATTAGTTTATACCATATACAGCATCATTTCCATTCATCCCTCAGAGTTCAGGTTTGCCATATGTTTGTGCTTAGTGTTCAGTGACCTGTGGTATGGGCCGAACCAACAGACAAGTGGTGTGCTCCAACTATCACCGTCCAGTAGATTACTCTTTCTGTGACCCTGATGAGAAACCGTCCACAGAACAGGATTGCACTGCTGCCCTCTGCCCTTCTGTTTACCACCGCCAGCGCATCGACCAACCTTATGGATATCCTCAGGACCCAGGCCGCCATCCTGGTCACAACAGCTGGAACGTGCCCTCGGCAGACAACCAGTGGAGGACAGGACCCTGGGGTGCAGTAAGTTTTCTTTTGTAGTTATCATAAAGTTCTGACATAGTAAATTTATACACTGTGCTGCCACAATGACTTTATTCATCTGTGTAAACATGTTCACTTGAAGTTAGCATATATCTATTTCCCCGGCTAGGTGGCCATACAAGGTAAAGCACTTCAGGAACAGCGCCATGGTAGAGATTGCAATGTGTACAAAGTATGGAAGAATGTATACAGTATATTGGTGTGTGAGTTAACGTGTAGACATACTGGAGGCCTTGATTTTTTTACTACTGTGCATAGACAAATCACACTGAGCAGGATATGCTATTGTTTTTTTTTATCTTTTGTAGTTTGTAGTAGCAAGTAGAAGTCATCAGAAGATAGGTCACAAACAAATCTTGTCTTTTAAAGTAACTTAAGGATTAATGATATATGGCTGATAGATATGAATTTTACGAGAGGACCATTGTTCTGTTTTGATCTGTACAGCACTGTTAAACATGTAATGAACTTGACCAAAAGCAGTGCTGCAAAGACTCATCCAGTGCACCCCTCCCGCACACAAAGAGGCACTGAGTGTACTCACTCCATTGACAGTGGAGATGTGTCATTTTAATTAGATGCAGAGTGTACCTACTGCTCTGTTCAAGGCTGTAATGCTCAGCCCAAAGACTGCCCTTTGTGCTTGATGTTTTCCAGCTTAGCAAGATAATATTTAGCAGTACAACCAAACTGTATAAGACATAAATGAAATGGAACTGCATTTTTAAAGAAAAATACATCTGTTTGTACAAGGCACAAGTCATTGTTATTACACTTTGGCAAAAGCTTATGTATTAGTAGCTAAACATTTGGCATATTGAAGGCTTTACTTTTAATAAGTAGATTTAAAAATGCAACGAAAGATTTAAAAGTGTGACAAGGAACACATTGTTTACTGGCCTCAAATGGCCACATTTAACACACTTCCTTTGCTCTGCAGTGTTCAAGTACATGCGCAGGAGGCTTTCAGAGGAGAGTAGTGGTTTGTCAAGATGCAGATGGTCGAAGCACCAGCTACTGTGATGAGAGGGTTAAACCTGCTGAGTCCAAGAGCTGTGACTCTGGACCCTGCCCACTGTGGAACTATGGCAGCTGGGGAGAGGTAAGATGTATTTAAATTCATTACATTCTTTAATTTATTTTGTATTGTCGCTGAACAGTTGTAAAATACTGTTCTGACTGTTTGTTTTTGTTTTTTTCATTAGTGTACCCAAACTTGTGGTGGTGGAAGGAAAACTCGCCTGGTGGTTTGCCAAAGGCCTAACGGGCAGAGGCTCAACGACTACAACTGTGACATACTGGACAAGCCACCTGATGTGGAGCAGTGCAACCCCCAGCCCTGCCCAGGCTCCGCCTCCTGGCAACGCAGACCATGGAAGCCGGTACGATAGTACTACCTTGTTTTTTATAGTATAATATTCTCACAGAAGCTACTGTCACAGTTGCTCTGAGAGTGTTTCAGCCCTGAACTGTAGGTGAATGGGCTGGATATCTGTCACTGCTGCTGGCAGGCCTTGTGCAGCACATGTAGTTGACCCCCAAGTGCCATGGTGCTAATTCAAAAATAAAGGGCAAAAATAGGAAAAAAGTAAACTAAAAACAAAATGCTGCTCCACATTAAAATAGGGATATTAAAAACACATGTTTTTCATCTGGGCTCAAGCCTATACTCCAAATCAAATCTTAAAAATCATAAGGTACAGTCTTATAGTATCTCTAGACGCAAACTCTTGAAAAATATTTATTTCATATACTATGTGGTGTGAAGTAAATGTTTTGATGTTAGTGCTGTTTTCCACTTATATCAGAAGTACACATTTGTACATTTGTGTATAAGAGTTAATATTATGACGTTTATTGAACATGTTTGTATCTTTGTACAGCGATGAATTAATTTTTTAGTAGGTTGTTATAATATGATATTTAATATTTTTGCTGGTGCTTTCAGTCAGACATCCCGTTTATCTCTGTAAATACAATTGTACAGAGGAAAATATTTTCAGTACACATATAATTCTTTTTAAATTATGTGGCAAAGACAATATTCAGGTTCTTTTATTCTTTCCATAGTCAACATCAAAAGAAAACTGCATAGAAAAATATATCAAAATAAAATGCATATAAATGCATATTGACCTATGCTTTAAGTCAGGTCCTGAAAAAAAACTATAATGCACAAACACCAACCTCATATCATATCATAAAACATTATATGGTGCTATCAGATCATGTAACTGTAATGTTGCAAATGATGCTGTGAAGTAAGGATTTGAAATACATTTCTGTTTCTTTCATCTGAACCATAGTCACTCAACTTCATAGCCATAAAACACAAATACCTCCTCTATTTGTTGCGGTCTCTTCACTTCTTTGGCCTGTTTTTGTATTTTTGAAGGATGTTTTTCAAATGACACTTTTTTAATTTATTCGTTTACAGAGGAATATTACTCTTTACAGCTTTAATGTCATTTTCCAATTTAGACTAATGTAACAGTTTGTTTAAGTTATCTGTCATATCATATTTGTCATACCAAATGTACTGGTCTTTTTGCCCATCACAAATAACATAATAATAATAACAACAAATAATCATTTGGACAGTACTACCATTAGGTTTTTGTATGTTGATGCGTACAGAGCTTCTACTCTTCTACACCATTACTTTCCAGCTTGTATTAAATGTTAAACTTTAGATAGTTATGTAACAGGACAAGATTCACATGCTCTGTTTTCAGTTAGGTTAGTCAAACAGTCCCAAACGGGTCAGTAATATCAGTCACTTATAATGTACTCTGTAATCTTCAGTCTTTTATTAAACACTGGGTTAGGTGCAGTGATTGAATTCAAAGCCAAACTCCCAGCCACTTCAAGTGTTGTTCTGCAGATAACAGCTTCTGCCAGGACTTTGTGACCACTATAAATGTGACAGATGCTCAAGGCAACATCAAATTATTGTCTGGTATATTTGGGTCCAAGGATATGTCATGTCCTCTTTTTTTTCTCTCAGTGGGTCAGTGCCAGTTTTATCTCCTCAGACAGGACGGTTTCGCTCACTGACACGTACAATCCCATGTTGCGCACTTGCCAAAATCCAAAACTAAACGTTGCCTTTTTTCTCACATTTTGATCTGTTGTTGTTATTATTGTTGTTTTGCTATTTATTTTTACAAACAGAAAATCTATAAACCTGTTAACCTAATGTAAATATTATTAAAGAAACATAATTGTGTCATTTGTGTTTATTTTTCAATGTAATATTTAATGCAGTATGTTCTGACGTATTTACTTATTTACTTTCAGAATCGATAAAGTCTCTTGAAATTAGAGACTAAATGTATTCACCTGGATGCTTTTGCTTTAACCTTTACTACTTTAAGAAACAAAAAAATATTATTTTAAGAAATCAAACACCAGGTATAGGGTATAAAACATATTTTATTTGTAGTAACTATAACATCCAAACACATATGCATGCTCTAGAAATGTCTATCCATCTGCACAGACAGTGAATGACTCTTAGAAAGACTGTTCTGGGTATTTGACCTTCAGTTGACTTCTATAGTTTAGCCGTCTTTTTCAGTAGTCCTTTGCAATAATTCCGTCTTTGGGGCATATTTTTTTTCTGTAGTATCTCCACAGGCCTACACACAACCCTACACAATATTTACACAAAAAAATTATATTTTATCTAGAAATCCCCCTCAAGGAATCGTTTGCCATCCAAATCAAACTTTAGCGCTCTTTGGCACATCTGTTTAGCATTGTGATAATGGCGCTCTCTGTAATGTGTTTGGCAGGAGACCCACAGACTATTACTTCTACTTCAACAGTAATTAGGACTGATTCAAACCAGTGAGATCAAGATAAAAACAACCCCTAGAACATAATGCAGAGTTTGCCTTAAGATGTGTTAAAATACCTAATCAAATATTTGTGTATTATATAAATTAATTATTTTAGGATTAACACCACTAGAGCTATATTTAAATGTTTGCTCAAACCTTCATAACATGATTTTTACCTAATAGCTTCTTTAATAGCACTTTTATTACATTAGATTTTCATAATATGTTTTATGGTTCAAAGAGAAGACTTACCTTGTGTCATCAGTTGGTAGCATTACCAAAGCCCCCCTTAAACCCAGAATTAAAGTGTTTGGTTAAATGCATTCTGTAATTATTACATGAATTTAGACTAATCTTAAACTAATTAGCTGCAGTCTTTTGTTTCTGCTTAAGGATCCATTAAATGTAACTTCTATTTAACCTAATAAACTGGTGGCTATGAAACAACAGGCAAACTATATATTCTATATTTCAAAATTTAAAAAAAGCTGTATAAATATTGCATATTTTATGTCACTTTTGTATTTCCCTTAATGTCATTAAAAGAAAAGACACAAAACAATTGCCACATTTATTGGACAAAATGAAGACAGCTGACAGACATGATACAACAAACTGCTTAGAGAATGCAAATATCATTAACTAATGGAAACTTCCTTAAAAACAAAGTTGTATGTCAAAAGTGTGCAAATATCAACAACAAGCCTGTGTGTGATGAATTAGCGAGCACGGCTCCATTATAGAAATTTATGCCTGTTTGTGACTAACAAAAACATACCGTTTCCTGTCGAGTGCGGGTTTCCCAGGGTGTGGGGTGCCATGGTGCATTTCTGAACCAATCACGCTTTAAATTAAACCCACATGCACAGCATTGACATACTTGACTTTGGCTTGAGGGCAGTGGGTAAGAACATTCTCCAAACCTGTCACCCTGGGGTCATTCGGTCGTGACATCACCGGGCATGTGTTTCTTGATGCTGCCCATATGCCAGTGAAGTTTGAGCCAAAACTGTGGCTGGAAGTTTCCCTGCGGTCCTCACACAAGCATGGCTCTTGTCATGGCTTTGATTTAAATCTGAAGCAGGAGATAACATTTCATTTTAGCCTTTAAAAGAAAGCAAAAGAGTTGAGTTGATGATCTGCTGGTTAGAAGTCAAGCTTTTGGGCTACAATTATAACTTGGGAGGTAGACAAGCAGATGCAATACGATGTTATGTGATGATTCAAAATGTTTTGCTTGCTGCACAACCATGGTCAAGCATTTGAAATAAATAACCACATCATCTTGAACTCTTTAATGCAGATTTTTATTGTCAACATTTACAAAGGCTTTGTTTTAGTTTTTTTCCACCAACCTAGACAAAAGGACTTGACAAGAAACTATGATTTTGCACAGAGCATTGGAAAAGAATTTAAAGTAACATCTGACCATTGCTATGTTGTTTAGTGGGTAATCTGGATGAGAAGAGATGCAGCCGGATAAAATGAGATGAGACGGGGCGTGAAAGCCTGGAAACATTTATGTCAGTCTATTCCAGGCTCATCGAGTGATAGGGAACACGGCTGTTCTTCGACACTGGTTGAGAGGGTCTGCTTTTCCTCAACTCTGTCAATGGAGTTTCAGAAAGTGGTTTTAAGCCTCTAGAAGTCGCTTCTTGGGCTTAAATGTAGATTCTTATTTCATAATGTGACTTAAACAGTCTGAGTGGGGTCTTGTTTGAGTTTGCCATTGTTGGAGTTAAATTGAGTCTTTATGGCTGTGTCAGAAGGCTTTTACGCTCTTATGAGAGTGACACTGATGAATTTTTATTAATTTCTAAACTTTAAAAACATGTATGCTATATTTTCCATGATTAAGGTACCGTTGTGGCCATAAAAGGGCATGGTCATCCTGGCAGAAAATGTGATTGACCATTTTTCAGAGAATATTAATAATAACACAAAAATAATAACTTTTTTCAACTCATTGTTAGTGGTTGTGTGAAGCCATTTATTGTCAAACAACTGTGTTTACTCTTTTTAACTCATAATGACAACAAAAACTACCCAAATGACCCTGAGAAAAAGTTGACATACCCTGGGGATTCTGGCCTGATAACATGCACACAACATGACACAGTTGTAACCATCCTCACCTGTTTGATCTGTTTGCTCATAATCAGTGTGTGTGTATAAAAGGTCAGAGAGTTTCTGGGCTCCTGACAGAGCCTTGCATCTTTCATCCAGCGCTGCACTGAAAGTTCTGTATTCTGAGTCATGGGGAAAGCAAATGAATTGTCAAAGGATCTGCGGGAAAAGGTAATTGAACTGTATAAAACAGGAAAGGAATATAAAAAGATATCCAAGGAATTGAGAATGCCAATCAGCAGTGTTCAAACTCTAATTAAGAGGTGGAAAATTAAGAGGACAAGTAGACCAACAAAAATCTCAGCCAAAAAAGCCAGGAAAATAGTTTGGGATGCACAGAAAAACTAATATATAACTTAAGCTGAAATACAGGACTCTCTGAAAAAAGTGGTGTGGCTGTTTCAAGATGCACAATAAAGAGGCACCTGAAGAAAAATGGGCTGCATGGTCAAGTCGCCAGAAGAAAGCCATTACTACGCAACTGCCACAAAGCATCCCACTTACAATACGCCAAACAGGCCAGAGACAAGCCTCAAAACGTCTGGAAAACGTTGAAGTAATGAGACAAAAATGTTACTTTTTGGGGCACAACCATAAACGTTCCATTTGGAGAGCAGAGGTACACCATTCCCACTGGATCGCTGAGGTTTTGGGGATGTGTGAGCTACAAAGCCCGGAAGCTGCGCATAGGTTGTACTTGGACGTTCCAACATGACAACAATCCAAAGCACAAGGCAAAGTCGACCAGTTACTGGCTCCAGCAACATAAAGTGAAGGTTCTGGACTGTCCATCTCAGTCTCCTGACCTCAGTATCATTGAGCCACTTTGGGAGTTCTCAAATGTGCAGTTCATGTCAGACAGCCCAAGAATTTACAGGAACTGGAGGCTTTTTGCCAAAAAGAATGGGCAGCTTCACCATCTGAGAAAATAAAATATAGAGCCTCATCTACAACTACCACAAAAGACTTCAAGCTGTCATTGATGTTGGGGTATGTAAACTTTTTCTCAGGGTCATTTGGGTAGTTTCTGATGTCATTATGATCTAAAAAGTGTAAACACAATAAATGGCTTCACCCAACCACTAACGATGAGTGAAAAGGTTTTCTTATGATTCATATTCTCTGAAAATGACAAATTCTGCCAGGGTACATAGAAACAGATCTATGTACCTATAGGTCTGTTTCTACTTGATGGTTTTCATTAGGGATATGAAATACACAACTTTTTTTTCCAGCAAATGTCAGTGCACTTTCACATCTCTTTTTAATGTTTTGTTTTCTTTTTGAAGCTAATGCAAGGTCAAGATCTTATATTTCTGAGCTTTGCCATACTTCCTTGAGACGATTGATTACAAAAGCAGCTGTGTAACATTAGGTAGCAAAAGGTTTTGTTCAGTGTTTTATTCTGTAAGTTGTGCCGTAAAAATCAGCGTAACTTTTGCTGACGTTATTCCTAATTTTTCACATTTGACGTGTCCTGTTTCTGTGAGCGGGGCCTGGAGTTCTGTTATAACACGCTAATGGAAACTGCTCAGCCGAAAGTTTAGACCTTCGGCTGTTTTGTCATTCCTTTTGACATATGGTTGTTCGGTGTATCTTTTCTGAGTGGTGTTGACTTAAAAGGGGAAACTGTATATGTCTACTCAACAGCATGTTTATTTAACTCTTTGGAAATGGCAAAGTCATACATTGGCATGGAAGTGTAGAATATGCTGTTTACATTGAGCTGATGATTCATTTATGCTACAGCTGACAGCTTTGTCAGGAGCTGCAGTGACAGACAGGAAACTATTTCACCTTCCTAAATTAACCCATTTAGGAATAACCCTGCATCACTGCAATAACGCTGAATCAGAATGAGCTCTAATTTGCAGCAGTGTGAATGAACAAATCAAGTGATATCTCTCATTTTAGACCAACATTTTTCACATTTCACAGCTATGACTTAGGTTTATTTTTCAAAATATAATCTTGGCCACTGATGTAGGTTTAGTCTTTCTTGCCTTTCTTTGGTCTGATGCATAAAAGATGCAGGACTCTTGACATTCCACTGCCCTGTGACGCTATTCTTACCAGCTGTTGACTCAATGTCCTGTTTTGACTGTACAAAGCTCACTGTTTAGTCGGTTGAAGTAGCTTAGACTCATCTCCTGTTCAAAGAAACATGAAACACTGAAAAGAGTACACTGTGATCCTGATAATCTACGTTCTGTTCTGTTTACCTCTTACTTCAACATTGACCAGTCTTTCTCTCAGTCTTGACAACATACAGGAGACCCCCGGTATAATCTTAGACTCCTCTTTGTGCAGACTACACTTAACAAGTCAGTTCTTGCTCCAGGTCAGTGCTGCGCTCCTTTGAAGAGTCACTGTAGCTGCAGACACCATATGCTTGGTATTAGCCTTCACTTGCATTGTTGCAGTGCAGCCGTGATTGGAATTTAACCCCTGTGTTCACATTGTAAGAAACTGTCTGAAACTTTACATTAGCAGTGGGCTAATGATCTTTTAGCACCCATTTTAGCATGTTACATGCACATGTTCATGTTTGAGGGTAAAAAATAGTTTTTATACTGTGCGCTAATCAACCAGCATGTGTTATTTTTTCTTTGTTCTCATAGGTTCATCATAAAACTGTGTTTTGAAAGTCAACCTTACTTTCATGTCCATGCAAACATTTTACAAGGGCAATTATAGCAGTCACAGTCATAAATGTTTTCATGCAGTGCTCAAGGCATCACAAACAAATTTCAAGCAGTTCGAAGTGTTTTGCTGCTTTTGTAAAGTGTGTTTGTCTCAAATGTACTGTAAGAGCTGCTTGCTTTGATTACCATGTTGGTTGAATGATAGATTTTTAAACTCAGGTCTTGGATGTCTAACACTTTCCATGTGCCGTATTGACTTACCTGTTAGCATAGGGAGGGGTCACGCTGAGGCTCCCGCCTGTCAGTCCTACACAAAGATACTGATCTCAAAAGAGTATATGATATCAGTGGGATTATGTTGTTACATGTATCAGATTGTGTTCATTCATAAAACTTCCCTGGGTCTTTATGGTACAGAATGAGGTTAGCAGTCAATTACATCCCTTATTACATCTTTAATATTCAAAAACTATCTTTCTGTATGGAAACTAAAATCTTCTTTGACAAAAGCTATGTTACTTGGCTGCTTTTCAACTTTGTGCCAAATGGAAAAAGCTTGAGTCATTCATCCACATTATCTCAGATTAGCTTTAAACCACCTAATCATGGGAAATGAATTGTTACGACAAAGTGGAAGGTAAAAGGTTTCGATTTTAACAGATAGATTTGATATGTTGCATTTCCCATTTTTTCCTACTTAACTTTGATTTAAGTAAGTATGATGTCACAATTATCTACACAGAAATATCTATATACAAAAGAAAACATAATTAACTTCTCTGTACAAAGTCAAATTACTATTTCAGGCTACACAGGCATAGCTCTAAATTAGCGACACAGAAATCAAACTTTGAGCTGTCAAAAGTAAGAGAGAGAAGTGAGAAGTCTTACCTGAGCAGGGAGTGTTGATTTGGGCTGTGACGGAGAAGCAGAGGTCCCTGAGTCTTTGCCCTCTTGTCTCCCAGAGAGGTGAAGTTTTCCTCGGCTCCCACCCTATGCCAGCCCTCCATTCACTTCCCCAGTGTTGATTAACTAATGGCTGACAGATGAGCTTGGCATGGCTAGAGGGAGGAGCACGTCGTTATATGGTCGTTTTCTTGTAGCGTTCAAATGCAGACACAGTTCAGCTGCAGAGCACAGATCGTATGGCTGCGATTTCCTTTCCCTGGCTGTTTTTTTTTTCTCTCTTTTTTTCTTCCTTCTGCTTTTACAGCAGTGAGGAGGGGCCAGTCCCCTACACCCCCAACATGTTTGACTGTCTCTGCTCTTGTCTGAGCTCGAAGTATAATGGTGTTATCATTTTTTTGTCTGCCATGCACACTCAGCTCTAGGGCTGCTTTGATGTTTGTCGTCAGCTGAGCTTGCCCTATGTTTAAAATACCTTGGTAATTACAAAGTGTATGAAGTGAGTGTGTGTAGTGTCAACTATTGCCTGAACAACACTTAAAAGTCTTTGCAAGTGTATTCTACAAAGATAACTCCGTCTCAAAGCCTGACCAGTAAAAGGATAAGCCTAGGTTTTTCCCACAGTGGGGACATCTACATTGTTGCAATGACATAGATTCTGACTTGAAAGACAGTTAGTAAGCGTTAATACAAGTAAGACCATGTTTAAAACTGAAAATTATTTGTTGAAATACATAAACTACTAGACATGCAAGTGCCAGAGAAGGTTTTATAATCCAAAGCATGATTAGTGCCATGAGCACGTACTAGCAACAAACATAATGTGTTGGTGTTATGCAACACTAATTCAAGCACAATGAAATATTATGTTTATTATCTGGACTGGAAAATAGACTAAGACAAAACTCTTCTGGTCATGTGTATTCAATCTCTTTGTATTGGGGTGGCTAATGACAGAAATAGCAGGCGCCCTAATTACCGTCTGACTTCATGGGGATGTTTGAATATTTTTATCCACCATCTCAGGCCATTTGGAGGTTTTCATCAGGAGTTTGCTTCTCATTTATTATGCTTTTCTTGAGTATTTTTAGCTTTCTTCCAGTATTTCTTGTTTTGTTATTGGTTCCATATGAGCCACATTTCTCTCTCTTTGCCTCGTCATTCACTGACCAGCCCAGGAAGTAATCCAGGTATTTACAGGTTAAACATTTGTCAACATTTATATGTGTGGGTTTAAAAAAAAATCTTAGTTTAGATCCATGTGGGTTATTCAGCTCATGTTTGTTTGCACTTCTTTTATTTGGCCATGAAATGCAGCAAAGAAATTGACTGCTTTGGGTTAAACTCCAGATTCCTCATTTATTGCAACATACTGTATACTGTCTGTTATTTTCTTGTTTTTGAAAGGGCAATCTCACTTCAATTTATGAATCTTAATAACAGAATAACAGAATTTACTACTTTATGCAATATATATGGAATGCCACAACTTAAGTGGGAGTGTTCATCCTAATTAAACGTTGGAATAAATGTATCTCAGACTCAGGCCTTCCATTCATTCTTATGGCTACCCTTCTCTTTCCAGTGTTCAGTGAGCTGTGGTCGTGGAACCAAGCAACGGGAAGTCATCTGCGTTTATCAAAACCAAACCAAAATCGAGGAGGAGCACTGCATGCACCTTCCTCAGCCGCACACACAGAAGTCGTGTAGGGCGCGAAGATGCCCCTTGTGGAAGGCCAACAAGTGGACAGAGGTATGTGCACCCTGAGACCAGTAACTGCCACTAGAGCTGCTAAAACACAAGCACAAAGTTGCAAAAAGGACGTCCCAGAGGCTGCAGATGTACACACAGACCACCTGTCCAATCATGTGGTTTATTTTAGCAATATGTCATTTCCTCCACTGTGAGCAAAACACCACGGGCTAGATTTAGGAAATTGTTTATGTAGAGATTTTCACAGTTGTGTGTCTATGAACGTGTATGATAATGTTAACAATGGGGAACTTCAGTGGCTCACCTAAAAGAGCATGTCGCATAAGACCAAAAAAATCTAATAAAAAAAATCTTCACTATGCTCTTGGCTATGTTCTTTCGGATAAAGACAAAACCTAATTCTAAGTAGATTTTCTGGTTCAATATTTTCCGATTTTAAAATAGGTTCCAACATAAAAATCCATCCCCAGAGGTCCACACAGGCCTGACCATGGCTACCCCCATCCACAGACTCTTTGAGGGTGTCCTCCTCCTTCCCTCTTTACTTCTGGAAGCAATCATCTTCCTCTCCATACCACCAGCAACCATGAAATCCTCATCTAAGCATAAAGACATGTTTTATATCTTAATAACCATGCGTGTGACAGCTCTGAATCCTTAGCACCCACTGTGGGAGTTATCCCAAAGATAGCCAGAGCCTCTAGGTCACCTTTGACAGTGGGGCGTACAGGGACAGGTTTTAGAAATCCTTGAGGTTATGGATGGCTTTGGAGACCTAATCACAGTAGTGTATAAAGACAGGAGAAAGGGGCTTTTGAAATTTCCACTTTTTGAGTGAAATGTGACATGGACGATATAATGATAACTCAAACCATTTAACACTATGAGAAAGGACATTCATCTGGTTGCACTTAGGTTCCAGAAAAGTGTTCCTATAACTTAAATAGACATTTTCTATTTTTATAAGAAAATAAAAATAAATAATTTGGGTTGAGGGGCATGTCAATGGTCTGTGACAGTTTAGTACACATTTATAGATCACAAATTTACACAGTATCAAGATAAACTCATCACCTTTTATTATCGGTTTTATCATACGCCATATCTGATTTAGGCTAATGCTAACTGTATTTACTACAACAGCAGCAGCAGTTATAGATTTAATTTAATGCTCCATTATGAAAAATCCTCTTTTTAGAGGTCAGACTTGTGGCACTAACCCTTCCTACCCCCAAACACTTGACCCTTCACATTCAACCACTCACTGACCCTTAAAGATAAAATGTGATTAGAGTAAGAAATGGAGCCAGAAATACATCTGGAAGGTAGGAGAAGGATATTTGATAGCTGCTGTATTTTCTGACTGTGTGAAATTGTTGAGGCCTGGCACAGCTCTTTGAGATCTGTAGGAGAGTTACAGAGAAACTGGATTGATTGGCTCAAGAGTGCTTCCTCAGTATGCAGGTATGCTTCTCAAAGAACATCAAAGAGATGGTTGAGATAGACCTCTTTCTGACCCCAACCATACACTGCACTAAGAAGCGACAAACTGCCTGTTGATTTACTGTGCACACTGTTCAAAGCATCATTATCTCTGACACTGCAGACCAAACAAACATTTTACATCTGTTTGGCTTGACTACACAGTTAAAAAAAACAAGATTATCAAGGGCTGAGAGGAATAGGGCATATGGAAGTGAGAGTTGGTGGCAAGAATCCTGGTTTTATTGTAGTATAGTGTATTGTATTAATGGCTTGTATTCATTTGTCAAAGCTTCCTGGTTCTTTGATTGAAGTGTGTTCCTGATTTTGCGCTTACCTACATACAAGTGATCTAACTTTACTGCAGTATGGAAACTTTTACACGAGTTGTTACTACAAATAGCATATAAAATGCCAAGTCAGTTGCACATTCTTTCATTTCATTACCCTTCCTCGTAATGTTCTGTATCTCTTTTTCCAGTGCTCTGTGACCTGTGGAGTGGGGATCCAGGAGCGAAAAGTATATTGCAGACTTAAAGGCACAGGACTCGTCAGAGAGGATCTCTGTCACGCTCGCACTCGTCCTGCTGTGGTTCAGCCATGCCAAGCTGCAGAATGCACTCTTTACACATGGGTTTCTGGTGAATGGGAAGAAGTAAGGCTTTTATTATTATTTTTTCCATACCCCATCCTCCCTTTTCTCATTTCCCAACAACATAGAAATACAGATGTTCAAGCATCCAGTTAAGGCTTTTATTGGCTGAGATCTCCTTTAAGCCTTCTTACTCAGTGCCATTAAACAGATGACCTGCAGATAAGCGTCGGTGAGTTAATGAAATTAAACTTCAAACTATCAATGGTCATTGTGACTTTTGCATTGCAGAATGCCGTTGTAGTCACTCTTGAGTATGTGTTGTCTTAAAATGCTTAATTCTTTGCCCTTAAAAAGTACATAAAAGAGGGGCACAATGTAGGGACATAGCACAGTTTCCTGCCGCAGCAGGAATGTTTGCTGTGCACAGATTCCTTTTTGTGTTGCCTTGAGAGCCTAGTATACTTTTGCTCACTGCTCTTTAATCTCTTGTTCTTGTAAAAAGAGCACATGTAGGTTAGCAGAATAACATGAACTAATTTAATGGTTACCATCACTGTAAATGTTGCTATAAACTTTCACAAGACCCAGGATAAATCACATTAACTAGCATAATGTAAAAGGGCACATGTGTTAGTGGGAGCTGGTCACTTCTATGCAGATTGTGAAGCTCCAACAAAATAAGGAGTGTTTATTTGTGACCATCTGGCATCAGGACACAATGGTCCGACACTGACCCCCTTTTTGGTAAATATTCTTAGTAGCTATGTTATTCTATTTAACTGTATTTGTAGTGTAACACAACCTGTGACGATGGGATGAGGAGCAGGAAGGTGCTCTGTATGGGTCCTGGGATGACAGAAGTCCCGGACAATTACTGCGAGCTGGCGTCTAAGCCAGCGCCACAGGAGCCCTGCAAAGGAGGTCCCTGCCACCACATTTGGACAACTGGGGAGTGGTCTCAGGTAATGATAGGAGAGATTATTGCTTAAGCTGAGTCCCAACTTTTTTTGTGGATCCCAGTAAACCCCAAAGAGCTTTTCTTGCTTTTTTAATTAAGGCAGAAACTACCTTGGTAAAAAATTACAATTAAAAAATGAATAAATAAAGTTTTTACTACAATTACTATTATATAGTTGTAACATTGTTATATATTGTAATGTAAAGGCACATGTAGTCCAACGAGAGGTTGTTGATCGTGACTGTCTCAATACATCCTCAATACAAATGTGTGTTATTTCAATGTTGTTAACCCTGGACATGTCTGCTCCTAGTGCTCGGCCAGTTGTGGAGTGGGCTATCAGCAGCGTTTTGTCTCATGCTCAATGACGCCATCCTCTCCAGTTCAGCGCTCGTATGGTTCCCATTTGTCAGGAAGCAGCAGCACCCACTGCCCCGAGCCCCGCCCTCCTGGCACTCGCTCATGCCTCCTCAGGGACTGCCCACACACAGCGTACTGGAAAGTTGGCTCGTGGAACACGGTGAAAATTTTTAAACCTCAAATTAATCAGCACAGCAAACATTTTCATGAATTGTGTGTTTTTACACTTTGGTTAATAAATGATATTGAATGATGTCTGGTTGCACTTCTTTTGTTAATAGTTATATGAATTATTCTTTTATATTATCCCAGTGCTCGCAGACTTGTGGGGCCGGAGTCATGGAGCGCAGAGTGGAGTGTTTAACGTCCAAAGGTCAGACGTCCAAACAGTGCCGTCCAGCAGACAGACCTGACTCTAAAGCTGCATGTAAAGAGCGTGAATGTAAGTCTTTTTTTTCTTTTTTCTTTTCCTCTCACTTACACAGTGCTTACTGCCAAAAAGGAATGTGTATAGAGTAATGGTATTAAATTGACTCTGCTGTTTGTGCAGCCAACACCGTATCTGATTGTGTTTATACAAACTCAGCTTTTTGCTTTGTTTTAACACATTAGGGAGAACTTTCATTTAAAGCCTCTTTGAGTGATTTCTCTGTGGAATAATAAATATATACTCAGCACTTGTGCACATTGTGTTATGGACATTGAGTTGTAACGCCTCGGGAGAGCTGTTTAACCTTTCATTGTGATCATCCAAACTGCTGAGTAAAAGCAGGCAGTAGGCCAGAGTTTGCATGTTGGCTCCATACTTTGTGTATGTTTCAGAACTAATGCACTAGAATACTTTCTGACCATGTTTCTGCCAAGTCAGGCACTAACGGTATTAAAATGCTGCTCTGCTGACAACCTTGTTTTAATGCTAATCAGGTAATCAGTGTATTACACTTCTGTAGCAGTGGGAGTAAGACACGATTCACACATTTACACCAGCAACCATTAGAAAAAAAAGTCCAACTTACCACACCTTCTTGTAATAGTTTGTACAGACAGATGTAAAAATGTATGCATATGCTGTCCCAGGCCAGTTATTCACTTCCTGCAGAGAAGTCCAGATGCAACAAGGTGCGAGGATTGATGGAGAATACTATCTTAAAGTCAAATCCCGGATTCTACAGGTGTGTCTGTGTCTTGCACACATTATAATTCAAAGCACAGCTCCAACAGCTTCTCATTTCTTGTCTTAATGTATTTGTGTGCAGATTTACTGTGCAGAGATGCAGAGCAATTTCCCAAAGGAGTACGTGACCCTGCGCAGCGGTCAGACCGACAATTACTCTGAGGTGTATGGATACAGGTGTGTGTAATCCAGTGATGACTGATGGTCACTAAAGTTTGAAATGCAATGGTTTCAAACAGGATTACATAATGGGGTCAATCCTGTACTGTGCACTTGAACGTCATGCAGTAAATTTGAAATAATACATTTTATATATATGTGTGTGTGTGTGTGTGTGTGTGTGTGTGTGTGTGTGTGTGTTTTAATGATTTTGTAGTACAGTGTTTAGTGCTACACATCATGCAATATGTCAGGTTTCGACTTCTTGTCCTGTGTTAACACTTATTGCTTTTCAAACCCCAGATTGCAGAACCCGTTCGAATGCCCCTACAATGGCAGTCGGAGACAAGACTGTGACTGCAAAAATGACTATTCAGTGGCAGGCTACACACTGTTCCATAAAGTGCGTCTGGATCTGAGCTCCCTGAGGATAATGAGTGAGTAATTACTGTGTGATTGCCTTACAATGTCTTCTGTAATGAGACCACACACCACTATTGTTTTAACTCTCAGACGCCTTGTCTTGTTGTGCATTGTAAAATAGTATGTAGTGTAGAGCCTCTATTTCATATCTTTCCTAATTCTAAATTAAAAGTTCTTTTCTGCAGACTATGCTTATATCATTGGCTCCCATTACTCAAACTCGTGAGCACAGGAAAAAAAGAATGTGCTCACAGACTCGTGCTGTCCAGCTCAGACAGACAATATATATGTCAGCAGATACAGTTGTACTTAAACACACCTCTTAAGGCTATATTCCTGCTCATTACCAAACTGCTCCACCTTCCAGTTGTGTCCATGTATGTCTTTGATTAAACTTTGTGAAGTGTGCAGTGTGTATGCAGAGTAAAGAGAAGTTAGATTAGACCATACACTGTCATCGTCCCGTAGTCTTGGACGGCTCTGGGCCATGACAGCACATGTTCCCACCCTCTGCATGGTACTCATTTGGCTTTCAGGCGACTAGAAGAGAATTAAAGGAGGGATAATAAGTTCAAGATGAACAGAAGATTATGAAGAGGCACTGCAGTCAGTATGTGTCTTGCACATCTCATGATCTCATATCATACTTTTGTGGAGACAGTTAATTATAAATGAATGGATCTAAACATTTTTGTAGTATGTAAATATACTTACTTCTTATGCTTTAAACCCAGCATGCCACAAAACTCCAACTTTGAATTCACTGTGCTTAAGGAATATTTGACCTTTTACATTTGTACAGATTTCAAAGGGCTTAGTGCTGCTGCAACTCTTTACACCATCTAGTGGAACAATATCACACAGACAAGTCTGTTTTTTCCCCATCTCTGTTGATATGTCACTTAAGATTTTCAAATCTGTGGAAGAAGAGTCTGTTTATTATCTTCCCATACTGTTTTAGCTTTTGGTGGACAACAAATGTAAGCAACTATGCACTTATTCCCATAATGCTAGATTGATGTTTATTAAAATAATTGTAATAGCACAAAATAACACTTATGATGTATTCACAAAAACAGCAACAAAGTAAAGTATGTGTAATGTCACATGTTTATTTTCTGATCATTATGCAGAAAATGAATGACAACACTTCTGTCAACTGCATAGTGTTAACTAAAACAGTTATTACAAATACATGTATTGGGAGATACTTGGCTGTCCATTTTTGCTTTTCTATTTGCAAATCCCCCTTCAAGCGATGTCTCTGCGTGTTTACATTACAGCAGCTGTCTTTGCTCTGTGTTTACTTCTCCTGGAGCACATTGTGACAGTGTATTTGTATCTTCTTTTTTGTTGTTTACCAGTCACAGATCTGCAGTTTTCTCAGACTGTTCTTGGTCAACCCGTGCCTTTTGCTACAGCAGGAGATTGTTACAGTGCGGCCAAATGCCCACAGGTTGGTGACTTACTAGTATCATTGTTATATATTTAAAATTATTCCTGAGAATATACTAAAACAAGACCGTAAGTTTCAGAGATATATGCAGGAAAAAGCTTTTACTTGGCAGTCCTGCTCATGATTAACTCTGATGTACGTTCACAGGGCCAGTTCAGCATTAATCTGATTGGCACCCGCCTCAAAGTGTCTGAGGCTACAAAGTGGACATCACAGGGCAACTATGTTTCTGTCAAAGTTCACCGATCAGAGGTAAGACGCAAACTGATTCCCTTTGTCAGGTCTTATGAATGTCTTTGGAATAACTATTTCTGTCTGATTCGCCAAGGAATCCCTTGTGACATTTACCAGCCCTTGTACTCGGTGTAGAAAAGCTTGCCATTTGACCACTTTTTCCTCACTCGTTTGTCTCTGTCTGTAGGACGGGACAAGAATCTACGGTCGCTGTGGTGGATTCTGTGGGAAGTGCATTCCTCAGGCGCACAATGGCCTGCTCCTTCAAGTCCAGTAAGGGCTAAATCTGTCTCCCCTGGTGACAGTGACACTGATTTGTTGGATACTGAGGTCTGAAGCAAGTTTGACGGAGAAACATCCCGTCTTAATTGTCTTTAACCTGTTTCCAAATGGCAGCTAAAAAACACTCAAGAGGTTGGTGAAGTATAACAGGACCACTGTTACTGTTCTCAAACTGTTGAGAAGGAGCCTGCTGACGAATCATGGCTGTCATGGTTTTCAAACATTGGTTTAGTTTAGATTTTTTCATTTTAGCCTCAAACAAAGTGATACAAAAAATTAACAAAAAGACAAATGTAGAATTTTCAGAGCTTGATCATGAAACATTTTGCATTTTGTTACTGTCATGGTGCAAACTGTTCTTGTAGTAGCAGCAGAACTTTTTCAAGGTATAGGCTTTGGATAAGGTAACATGTCTTGTGTTCAGTTACAAAGCAGTATTTCTATATCTACTGAGCTACTTGGCAGAAGGCTTTAAACTTTATTAAACAACTACTGACATTTTTCTGACCTGCCTTATGTCAGAGGTCAAACAGTGTGCATTAGTAGAAATCAAAAAGCCTTCGTTCTTTGGATAGCACTCTAGTCTGTCTGCTCTGTGAACCTAGTGTTATATGAAAATCCTAACCTTTTATAGTTTTTTTTTTTGTTTCCATTATTTTGTTATACTCACCGTCTCGCAGTATCAGGCATGATGTCAGTCTCATGCTATTGAGCCTGAAGTAGGCTCCTGCAACCCCTACCTCTCACACGCACTCGTACACTACAAACAAAGGTGTTCTAATATATTTATGGACTGTATTTATTCTGTAATGTGCTGATGTTTTTAGGCACAGTGACTACTACCTGCTGAGAAGCCTCAATGTTTCTCAGCTTTAGAGTTCTTAGTACTACTGCTAATGTGTAACCACGTACTTACTGTAATTAAAGAGCGTTGGTGACAAACAACTGGGATTACCTCTGAGATTTTAGAAGGAAAACACTGGATTCTGAAAACTTCTGGCTCTCTAATGGACAGTGTTTAGCTTAGTTTCTTTGTCTAGATTCTTTCATATAAGTATATCTTAGCTGTATAAAAAAAAGCCAGCTGTATTTTGCTTGTTCTTCAGACACATTAAGTGTCCTAACATCTTGGAATTGTTAAGCTTTAACCAAAGTGAGACGCTAGATGCAGATTTGTTATATTTTCTTTCTGAGACAATGCAGCTTCTGTTGAATGGCTGAAAATAATTGAAAAAGTCAATGAGCAGCTAGAAATCTTTTGGCTATCCTTTATTTTACGATAGCCAAGTGTGCTATGAGGTCTGTATCAGAAATAATGCATATTTGATGCACTATGTGCCATAAATGTAATCTTATGTTTGTGTTTTATAATAACAATTATGAATTGTAACTTATTATATATGTGTATTTTTAATACTGATACTTGAACTGTAAAGAGTGTGCTAAATATTGAATGGAATTGTTAATGAGAAGAGAAACAGTGTTTGTTTGCCATGCTTTATCCAAAGATGTTTTTTATGAATCGGATGTATCCTGTGGAAAAGTATGAATGATTAATCCTGGTGCTATTACATTGATCATACCAATACTGTATTTCATGATTCTCTACTAACACTTTAAAATATAATAAATAATACAAATCAATGTGACTAAGTTAATTACTTATATTTCTCTATTTACTTGAATGTTGCATTGTATAACATTGTATACAGCTGCTTATTCACAAACACTTTATGTGACTCAATACTTTAGGATGTATGACTGACTGATGAGGATGAGGAGAGTACCCTCACGTGCCTGGCTCACTGTGTGTATAGATTCAGATGTGACAGCTCCACGTGCCCCATATGTAGGGTTACATCCTTTAATTACTTATAACTGGGAACATAAAACATTTAGTACAACAACTTCTGCACAAATTCACTCAATAGTCCCCACGCCTCACTGGGAAGGTAAAGACTGATCTAGGATGCAATCAATAGTCAAAATCTAGTCTTTGTATCCAGTTTGTTTAGCAGCAGGTAAAAGCCACTCAAAAGTTTGAGTCTTTGTTGGATGTCAGTCCAGTTTATGAAACCTAACCATTAATGACTGCTTAAGAAGGTTGTATTTCTGCTTTCTGAACAGTGTGTCTCTGTTATCGCCATTGCAAAGTTTCCCTCCACCAGAGCAAGGCCAATTGGATAATTAAAAGGGCAACAGGTCAGTGCTGTGTGGGTGCTGGTTCTTTCCAAATCCTAGCCCATGTGGCTTCACTTAGCAGGGCAGGTTGCATTTCCACAACATGCCTCTCTGGAGCTCAGTTCCACTTAAGGGACACATAAACAGACCTAATACCTTAAATCTATTTCTCACTGAAGTACACCATATTTCAAAGGTCTGGAAACAGCTGAAGATGTCAACTGCCCCATGAGTCATCAAACTGTTATGTCAAATCAAAGAATGAGGTAAGTTCTCACAAGGTTTTTCCAATAAGTGGAAAGTACCTTTTTCAAGGAATTATGAACAATTGGAGAGCAGGTAGTTGAGCAGAAATTACAGCCTACGTACAAGTCACATTGTCAGGGCTCATTGCTCAAAGTTTGCTTTGTACGTTAAGTAAAAACAGATATTATAGTGCGTAAAGAGCTTCTTTGATTGGTTGCCAAAAGCATGCTTCAGTTCCTAAAATCTAATCTACGGATTTCAGAGAGACTTAAAGCACGACAACAACAGCAGTTATCCACTCTGTGCTCATGCCGTGCCAGAAACTCCAGACAAGTCAGCATAAACCGAACGAGTCTGATGAATAAGCTGAAAAACACAAACCTGCAGAGTATCCTTATAAAACCGACTAATGATTGATGTTTACCATGACAGTCTACTTTAAGGTAACAGTACAGACATTTCTTCAGCTAATACCTCTTCAAAGTAACCATCATCAGACTTCTCACTGATAAAATGGAATTTGATTTTTAATGCATGGAGTTGAGTAATGATCAAGAATATCAAAGTATGTCTTCTTTAAAAAAAGGTCTAATGACAAAAATGTTGCATGCTTGGCAAAAAAGAAAGCATTATGAAAGCAGTGAAAGGTTGAAAGTGAACAAACAGTGGCCTCTAGTGTCTCAAACTTGATATTCACAAGGTATAAAGTGTGATGTTGAGAAAGCTTTTAGAGGATTTACAAATGTTGAAACGATTAAATTGTTATTTTTAAAGTTAAACCACTGTTTAAACCACACACTGAGTGTTAGGGGTGGGCTGGTCTTTCCTTTGCTCACATTGTGTTCCTCTCTATCATCAGACACATCAGTTCCTCAAAGTAGCCTGTGTGCTTTAGTTTAAGATCAAATAAAGTAGATAAAGGACCTAACAACTTTATACAAACACATTTAGAATCAGAACAAAATGATGTAAATGTATGGTTGAGGTTAGGATGTGGTTGGCATGAGGCACTATAAAAAGTAGGCTGTGCATTCCATGTTAGTCTGTTTCTCTCTAACTGCCAACACACCATCTGCTGCCAGCCAGAAAGTTTGGACAATGACCATAGCCTGAATACGTTCAAAGAAATATTTATTTCTGTGCATTGGCTATGCCTGATCCCATATGTCAGCCTCACTTTTTACCCAACCAACCATGTTCCCTTTCAAGGCTTGGTCACCCCAAATTGTAAAGTGGAGCTTCCATGGGTTAGACTTGTTTCTTCCACAGATGCCCTGTTGCTTCATGACATTTGACATTGAGGCAGATGCTCTGATGCAGTCAAACATAACAATAGGGCACTTTTCATAGTTATTCAGATCCTGACATTTGCTAAATTTACCATTTCTGACACTTTGTCTTATGTAGTGACACTTATTGTGCCACTAAAAAAGTCTAATCAATGGCCTCACTTGTCATAATGTTTTGGCTGATCAGTGCTTTCTTATGACATATTCTGTGCTTTCACTTATGACCAGAAGATGGTGATAAAGGGTTATGAAACATTTGTATAATATACCATCATAGCTTTACCACACAAGCATTATTATAATTATAGTTATTATGAGGCCCTTTAACCAAATATCTACTGTTCTGATTGTATATGTCAAGGAATTTGATGAGTTGGAATCAGTAAGTAGGAAAAGTTGTAAGTTCTTGTTTTTGCATAGTAACACATACAGGCTATTCAAGTACTTTTTGCATAGTTCAAATATGTTCTATCGTTTGCATGCACCATAGTGAACTTCTCCTTTAAAAAACAGGTTGTTGCAATAAAAAGTTAAGTCAGCTCAAATCCTAAATACTTTACACCTAACTGCTTCCCACCTATCACTCACACACAAGCTGTAGAGAAACTGTTAGCCCCTGACGGTATCAGTTTCATCTTTAGATGGAACATATCTGCCTGTAAATCCAAGCCAACTTCACACAATTATACACTTATCTCCAACTGCCAACTGGACGTTCAGCAGTCTGAGCGGTTGGCATGTCTCCTCTGGGACATTACACGCTCCACTGTCAGCCACACTGCCAGTGTTTTGAAGAAAGAAATCTCAGTTTTGACTTTAACTGGCTAAGACTGAATGAGGTCGTTTTTGGTTATTGTCTTTCACAAGTGTCCATTTTAACAGCTGCAAATGCAATGTGTTAATACTACAGCAACACATATTCCCTGGACATTTGGTTTGTAAGCGATGGGCATGAGCCAACTGAAGGAGGCATAGAGGGGGCAAGAGTCAGAACCCTTGGGTTTAGAAGTATGTGCCAAGGTTTTATACACAAAAAAATGGTCATGCATTGTTCAATTCAAAAAATGAAGGAGGAAGAATCATTTTGGCTTAGAGGTTTATTTAAGACAAAAAGTCCTGTAATTTTTGATTTTGTTTGTCTTTTCTTTTGCTAATACTGGAGTTTGTCTTGTGTTCTCTGCACTTTTTGTTAATGCACCAAAAAGTCTTAGTGGTGTGGAAATTTTCCTTTTACCGGGCAATAAACATATTTGATAGTAATTCTGATATAAGTCCCCTGCATATTTTGTAGTCATTATTTTAGCACTAAAGCGTTGCCATGGCAAATAGAGCAAGCAGTCTTAAAATCTATCTGAGAACTATTAAGGAAATGTAGATGATTATGACAAATGGCACTGTTTTTGTTGTGGAAAATACTTTCCCATTGTAAAAAGCGAGACAGTTAATTGGCCTGGAAAATATTGCCCCATGTCAGCAAATCAAAAAAAAGAGTAAGGCAAAGGCGAGACTGCTTTGGGGCAGAGCTTACAGGGCAGACTTGTGTGTGTGTGTGTGTGTGTGTGTGTGTGTGTGTGTGTGTGTGTGTGTGTGTGTGTGTGTGGTGGCAGGGGGGGCAAAAGCTAATTATTTTTATTAGCCTAACACTCCAATCATTTGAGCTGTTTAGAAGATTTTTACACACTCGATGACGTCACAGAACATATTAAACCTCATGACAGAATGTTGCCTTTGTTCTCAGTGTTGTACACCAGCTACAATAGAAAACAGGGACATGCCAGTCCTGTGCTAGAGCCCAGGTAACTCCAGAAAAAAGAAAACATGTATGGTCACAAGGTAATGAATGATTTCATGTTTGTTTCCAGAGCAGTGTTTGTTTGCATACACTTTCAACACAGCCATTTTTTTACAAGAGGGTTGTATGGTACTTTTCAGTAAACTGTTACAGTTGCAGTCACTGAGGCATATGATCAAAAATCACAATTTTTTGGTATTTAAGTTCATTTTTTTCACAGTCATATAGTCATTGTAATTATATGCTGAGAAAGACAAAGCATGTATCGGTCTGGTGGACAGTGGTGGTTTAGAGCATTTGGAATCAAATGTGATTGATGTCCCATTCTGTTCTGGTCCATAACCTTGTATGTGACAGGGTTAACTCTCATCAGTCACTTTACTCTGGACTCGACTAAATAACAGCTTGTGCTTTCTTAAGAAATTAGAACAAATACAATCCCAAGATAAAAAAGCAGGTCCTTATGCATTTGATTGCTTTTTAACACACTGTTATTGTCAGTCAATGTTTTGTGAATGACAATATGATCATAATTCATTTTTAGGAATTGTCTATTGTTGGAGAGTCATCCGTCAAATGTTTTTGTTCTACTGTAGAGAATGTCACACTTCTTCCCGTTGAGATGGATCAGTTTGCAGGACTTCAAGAGGACGTGAGAGTAGTGTCCAGCTGTAGAGCGTGGCAAACATTGCTGATGCATTGAATGTGGGACACTGTTACTGCTGAAATTTCTTTCCAAATATTTGTAACTGAATAGCATTCTATACAGATGTTATAAAAATCTTTATTTTTTTTTTTACCAAAGTAGAATAGTATCTAATGAGAAACAATGAGACTGACAAAATCCATCTCAACCTAAAATCCCTATTTCCCAAATCAACCTAAATCACAGATGATCAAAAAAATATGTTGTGTTGTAAACTAGGTCCAGTGGAGAAAACGGCAGCTGAACACAATCCAGATTCCACACTTTTATGAATTTATGCATTTATTTTGTGCTGGCCATGTCACATCATCAAAAACATACTGAGAGCCAACAAGGAATTTCCCCACTGGAACAACATATATACTGTATATAATATATATACCTTGTACTACAATGAAACACCCTAAATATTATTTCAAATTAACTGTTAATTTATGCATTTCACAGATCCAATTGTTCTCACTTACGCATGAATATCACAGTAAAGGGTGAGCCAAATATAATAACCAATAGGATTGACATTTTCACATGGCAGAATCCATTTTAGCACTCCATATGGCGGAACACTTCCCAGCTCCCTGTGACATGTTTATTGGCACAAAGTGAATCCAGAGTGATCACTTTTACCAGACTGTCTGTGAGTCGACAGAAGGACTAGATAGGACTTGGATTAATTGGTCCAAAAAACCTGTCAGACACATGATTAAAACGGATCCTAATTAGACAGCCATGGACACCATTAACCCTCATCAGTAATGTCTGCTTTTTTTTCTTTACTTCCTTCACCATGTTGATATTTGAAGTGTGTGTGTTCATGTATACTTATTGGGTTAAGTATACATAAAAAGAGCAAAAGGTATGTGTTTAGTTAAAATTGGATTAGTCTAGACATAGCCTAAAATAAACCCATTCAAGATTCTTTAAAGCCATTTTGAGCTTTAAGGTCACCTCTTTGTTTCTCCAAGGCATGCGTTTAACTGATCGTGTCCAATCTAATCTAAATTTTACCAAAGAGTCCTGCTTTCCCTCCTCATCACTGACACAGCTATTTATTTTTAGACACTTCTGACTACACAGGAAGCTAAAAATAAACCCTTGTTAAAAATGGCCCTGGCTTTGTTTCTAAATAAAATTTCTAAATCGGTTTTGAATTAGTTCCAAGAATGCTTTGTCACTATTGCAGCAATAAATATCCTGCTGATAACACAATTTCAAACTCTCTTATCTATTTTGGTGTTAAGAACTCAATGTAATGAGGCCACATGGAAAAAACAAAGTGCCTATCAAAGATGAAACTAGAACAGAGGCCACACAGAAGGAGCTCTGAGACGATATATCGATGCTTAGGCAGATAGACACAGTATAGTCAAAGCAAAACCCATCTCCTTAACACCTCTCTCATCTTGAGGCATTGTCCTGTGGCACTTATCCTTGCATCAAAACAGCTTTAAGGGTCCTTTTCTCCTAAAGCAGATAGAGCCACAGGGCAAGACAAAGGCATCAAACTATTCAAATGATCTCTTCTAGCCATTCTTCAAAAGGCATTATTGCTATCTGGGAATTTCATCTTAAAAGATTTTGTCCTACATGTCAAAGAAAAAGCTCTTATTGTGTAAAATCAGAGACCAGGCTGTAATTTTGTGTTGGCAGTCAAACACATCTTCAAAAATGTTAAAGGAATGTTTGAAGTTGAATGTACAAGATGCTTATTAGCACAAGGTGGAATTTTTCCCCATCTTGATTTATAACAGGTGCAAGGCCATACATGGGTAATTTGGCTGATGTAAGCATTCTTATTAAAGAGCTTGGCTTGTCGTGGAAATGATAGCCTTGCTTTATGGGGTTTGTTGACCAAAGTTTATCTTCACTCTTTTGTCTACAGCTGAATCTGCAAGAATGTTTGTTTAGACTCATCCCTCTTTGAGTCTGCCAGCAGCCAGCAGCACCATGCCAAGGGGAGACACAGAGATAAAACCAATAGGATGGGCTAGAATACAGGACATACTAAAAGCCCACTCATTTTATATCTATTATCTACCTTTAGTATTACTTTTTAGTATTACTTTTGTGATTTAAAAATGTAAAATTGATCCAGATGTGGCACCTCTACTAAATTGTTGCTTTAGGATTTTAGTGTTTAATACCGATCTGGTTGTTACATGGTCTCTGTTGGTGATGTGTCGTATATATGCCCGTGTAAATATCACCTGAATAGCAGACTGTGAAGCTAAGGTAGATGTTTTAGCTTATGTAATTGTATATAAAGGCAATACGGCAAGGCTCATATTGTCACAAGCTTGAAAATGACGTTGTTGTTTTTCTGTATCATGTCTCTGGACAATAATTACTGAGGCACATTACTTCACTGGCAACCAATGTCAGTTTTGCTCCTGTCTAGGGCTGACAAAGGCCTGTTGTTTCTCCAGTCTATTCTCTTTTCACACGCCAGTTCTTTTTGCTCAGAGTATCAGCTGAGGCATGACAATGAAATTATGGGAATATTTCTTCTTTCTGCAGTGAATGAAAAATCCCAGAGACTCGTTTTCTGGGTGTGTGATAATCATTTCTGCATTTATTAGCAGCATAGCATCAGCAGCATCCCATTTGAACACTATCTTCAAAATACTTAATTCTGTGGCTCCATGGGCCAAATATTATTTCCTTTCCATTTCCAGGGCTGGTCAGGAATTGTGTTTGAGATGTGTTTAATTAAGCTGTGTGTATTGTACAGTTGAAAAGAATGCACTCTCTGCAAACTTTTGCCTATATTTAGATGCTGTTGCTTCAAGAAAGTGACGTGCCGTGTGTCCGACAAAATCACAGTGTTTTTTAAGAAAGAAAAAAATGGCATTGTCCCAGAAGCTTTACTTCCAAATCCCTGTCGGCTGGACTAGAATTTGAGCCATGTAAAGCAAGCAGGAGAAGAGCAGGCTTGACAAAAGATGACATTGGTTTGTAAGTTTTAGGCGATGGCGCTCCCGGGGGTTCCATTATGTAGCTGTCACACAGCATTAGGCGAGACAGCAAACACTTTCATGAGTGGATTACCATTCACCCATCGGAGATAATAGATATTTGCCTTGGCTAATCCATTCCTCCATTGATTTTCCCTTTTAAAAACTTCTTGCAAGCAGGCAAAATTTAGCACAAGAATGCCGACATGTATTTAGTTCAACAAAGGAATGTTTTTGACAAAACATATGCTGTTTATAGTTTTTTCATGATAACATTTGATTTAAAGGTTTTTACAAAATAATGACAATATAAAACTGTATTTCTGGTGGACATGAATAACTACACATAATATGCAGGATTGTCATCACAGTGAGAAGTATGTGTAAACCAATGACTGTATATATAGTGGATAGTGTGAGCTAATTGCTTCCCCATTCACTGATATTAGCCTTACCACAGGACAATAAAATGACAGTTACATCCGGGCTTTTCTGCTGTTATTGCATAGACAAAAGTTTTCAGTTAGCATAAACAAAAGACCAGAGTCATCTTTTGTACAAGGTTCTAAACATGATTTTTACACTCAAAGTCAACCTAAGCCATGTTGAATGGGTGTGGATGTGAAAGGTGGAATAAGCCAGGTCTCAGATTCAGATCTTTGATGCCGAGCTAATGGAGCAGGCCTAGGTCTTTCAACTAAAGTCCGAGAGTCAAACCTAGAATCTTCTGCTCACTAGTCCATAACTTGATATAACTGTACTAAACTCTTGTGTAAATTGTATTATTACTTACCTAGTACTTAATAGCCTTTGCACTGCTATTTTATAAAACATACTGTATGCTACATATGTGTCTGTAATTGATATTATTATTATATTATTGTTATACAGACATAACTTTTATTTATGCAGACAATTATACATACATACATACATTCACACATATACAAAATTTAAATAAACAATTCTTATTATAGGCAACTAAAAACAGGGATATAGAGTGCAACCAATTTCTCAATGATGTGTCTTAAAAAAGGGCGCACCGGTGCAACCAGCTGTTGGAGGTGGGAAAAAAAGGCTGAAACCAAATCCAGTTATATAATAGTTCCTGATTCTTGTTCCTAACCACTGTTCCTTAACATTTGTGAGCTACACCGTGAGGTCAACAGTAAAACAATACAGATAAAGGAAAAACATTATTGATAAAGCAAAGGAGCTTCAGTGGTGTTTTCCACAATCCAACTCCACTAATCTCTTAAGTAGCCTATTCAATACAGAAAAGACTCACTAACATTTCCAACAGCTGGAATCCACCCAATGTCCAGGCCTGGTCCTGATCTGGCCTTAAGTTTAGTTTCTCACGTATGTAAACAAAGCGGTGCTTTACTGCAGGGAACATCAACAGTATACAATATAAGTCAGATATAAGACACTGTGGCTTATGCAGATATTTATAGAAGAGTGTAATGGTTGATGCAGAGTCACTTCAAACTCATCACAAACTCATCACATGGAGATCAGCTTCAGTCAGGTAGTGTGAATTGTAAGATGCTCCTAGACTGTGTCCAAATCCACACACTAATCACTATATAGTGCAGTATATAGTGATTACACCATTTTGTAACAATGCCTTTATTTTTTACATAAATGAATAAAGGTACATAAATGAAAATAAATTTGCCAAATACAATACAATAATGCCAGGGGGATTACAAAGAAGAAAAAAGACAAAAGTGTGTGAATAACCTGTGTGTTGATTCGGACACAGCCAGAGTGGATGTGCTGGTCCATCTAAGAAAAAAAGTTATACGCACCAGTGCAACCAGTTAATATAGAGCCATGAAAAAGGCATTGCCAACCCTTTTAAAAACATTTTACCATGCCTTCAAACACAGAAAAAACTTTTCCCTCAGGGCTGCTAACATTCTTCTGTACATCTCTGGAAACTATAATTGTACAATATGTCCTTGGTTAAGATATCTGCTAAAATTAACTTTTAGACATTTGGTGTTTGGGGTCTTTTTGTCCTGGGTTTGGGCACAGGTGAAAGGTCTTGTCCCTCTGTGGCTGGAGTCAGGTGCAGAGAAATCCCCTCGGTTTTAGGAGCATTACTGCAGTTGCAGTTGCAGGCTTTTGGCGAATGCTTGGGACTTGGTAGTGGACATATCCCACAAGGGTGCATTGTTTCATAATCCGTGCTGGCCTGCTTAGAATCTTGCTTGGTTAAATAAAACATCCTAGGTTCTTCTTTCACCCTGCGGTTCGAGGATTTGTTGCGTCTTTGGCAGAAACACAATGCAATAATAACGATGAACAAAATCAGATTTAGTCCTCCACTTGCAGTTAACACAGATATAACAGTTTTGGATTGAAAACACGCTGAATCTTGTTGTAAATGGGATGAACAGCCTGGATGTACAGTGTCACTTCTCTCATTGCTGACTCGGTTTGACACGCTACATGTAAAAGTATGCTTTGCTTTCATACTGCTCAAAGACATGCTCATTGTGGCGCTTGTCTCTCCAGTTAAGAGCTTTTCATCCATTGTCCATGAATAGTTCAAATCTTGAGGCTTAGCTATGTAACAATTGAGGTTAACAGCCTGATATTTTTCATCACAAACGTAAGAGAGCGTAGGTTTTGGTACCGTGTCCATTACACAGACAAACTTGCTCCATTCCTTTGTCAAAGTGTTACTCCCATTATACACTTTAGCTTGGTAATGTCCTGCGTTTGTGGATTTAGGGTTCTTCAGCACCAGAGAAGCATTAACGATATCATCTCGTTTCCCAACAGAGACTTTACCTTTATCCATTTGAAATATAACTCTGCCATTGTGCAGCCATTCCAGTTTGTCAGTGTTTGCCAGCTTCTCATAGACAAATGGTAGTCTCAGACTTTTCCCAATGGCAGCATTGATGTCACAGGAGTCCATTTTAGCCACAGAGATGTTGATGGAGGCCGACAGAATGATGAGTCCAAATGAGACAAGAAAACAAGCCATGATATGTCCCGTCTTTTTTATCCAAGTAAAATCACAACCAAAAGAAAACTATTGCATTCAAAGTCAAATTAGCCTTCTGAGTCCAAACGGAGTAAATAAGACTAATAACAAACCTTTAAATGGAACTGGATGTTTATTGGGAAGGAAACACAGTTACTCAACACCTCTCTTTCACTTCCTAATGGCAACACTTGCAAAATGAGATTACTGACTTAGACTCACATGACTTAGTCACAAAAACAGACGTATATGTGACTCACAATATAATTTAAATATAATGCACGTGGGTATTGTTTTATTGATTATAAGAATCTTTGAGTCAGCATAGCATGGTCATTGAAATGTGTGACCAAAAAACAGATATCAATCAATAAAACATTTCCCTGGTGGTTTTGGAATTGTTTTCCCTCATATATTGGTTTTCCTTGTCAAAGAATATGTACAACTTTAATTGTCAACCTTCATTTTAGTTAATCATGGCCCCCTTTCCTGATGCATTTCAACAAAGAAAAATTGACAATTTATGCAAAACTGTATTACCAAATTATCGATGGGGCACTGCTGTCAGCTAAAATTTTATAAATTGCTTCAATAAATCTTTTTCAAGACAGAGCCCCATATGTAACCCAGTCCTTTTGTGATGATGTACACCAGATCAAGTAATGTGTCTTTTATTTAAAAAAGTCTTAAAGTGACACTTCTGGTATAAAATCTGGTATAATTGATTAAGTTAGTGATTTTAGACAACCATGATCATAGTGCTATCACAAAAGAATGCTTTCTGTAAATCCCCCACAAAGTTTACAATAAAGCCCTTGTTCAGTCAAAAAAATACCCTTGTCATTTCTTTCATTGCTAACTCTCAGTGCCCGCAGAGATGCAAATAACAAAAATGACACCTGGCGTACTAACAGTCGAGTGCATTAAACTCCTAGTTACAATTGCTGTAAAGTTGAAGTCCTCTAAAATTTCTCTTCCAACTCAGAAACATATCTCCTGGGTGTGTGTGAGACGAAAGTGGAACGGACATATGGTCTGTTTGTGTTTAATATCATGGCTGTCAGGAGTATAAAAGGAGTTGCCTTTTCTTCAACTTTTTGATCATTATCTGCAGTTCTGTACCTGACAGCAAACGCTGGCACGAAAAAGCAACAAAGCTTTTCACTTTTTAACCTTCTTTGCACATGTGTTAGATTAAAAGCATGTTTCTTTTGTAAATTATTAATTATATGTGATCCATCTGGAACCCATTAATGTAACAAAGAGATTAATTGTCACAGAAAACTGTTACTGAATAGTGTGTTGTGTTAACCCTTTGAAGTTATCTTATGAGCTTACATCATTTGTCATTGTTTTTTTAGAGAGATCCTACACATAAATAACATTTATTGACAATTATGAATTACATGTATTAGTTTTTAGTATCTCAATCCAACACTTAAGTTGACCTGCTTTGACAAACTTGTGATAAACTTGAACTGAATACCAGCAAATCAAATCTGTGTTATTTGCCCTTCGAGTACTTCAGCTGCTGACTTGATGGCATAACTTAAATATAGTACAGCCTTATTCATGGTGGACTTGTAGACTTACTCTTGAACTGTCTCATTTAGATGGTGTAGTGAGGTTTTGTAAAATAAAGTATACTGTAGTATCCATGTAGTAGAGTGAGAAAAGAGGAACTGTGGTGCAGGGTAGGAGAACTGACTAAGTAGTGACATATTGCAACATGTGTCTGTTTTTAATGCAAGATTTCAGTTCTTGCAAGAGCTTGCAACAACTTATGTGATGGAAATTACTGCCAAGAACAAAAGTGCCCACATTTAATCATGATTTAAAGCCAACAGCACTGTGCTTGCCTGGTGTCAAGTCAACTTGGACGTTTGATCCCCTTCTGCAATACACCCTTCTAATTGGCTACAAACAAAGCTCTGAATATGCTTAAGTTAATTGGCTTTAATTTATGGTCCCTCAAGCTTTTAGGCAGGGAGTCCGCCTGCCAGACTAATGTTTAATTCAGAGGGCCAGATGGAGGCAAAACAGTCTGACCAAGAGATGCCCCCCACTTTCACTAGACAGGGCTGTGGAGCAGGCATTAGGGGGGATGCCCCTCCCCAAAATCCATGTAATCAGGGGACAGTGGCAACACATGCCAACTATTCAGCAAAGTCTATGAGGAGCAGAATTTAACTGACTTGCTCTAACATAGCTTAATAATATAAAAACAACAAAGCCATACTACACACTAATAACAATAGCGTCAATATTTCACTAAACAAATGTTCAAGCAGACAAGCAAACTGTGAAGTTATTTACCTTATGACAGCAAAAAAACATTTTAGTAGTCTGAAACAATAATTTTATGCAGTTATACTGATACTGATAAAAATTTTGTCCATTTAATCAAACAATCTTATTTGGGTTTAATCTGAAACACTTTCTTCCTTATTGTGTTATTAATAGACTGGTTCTCCGCTCACTCACTCCATGCCAGTGGTAATGTCAGTCCAAATTGAAAATGTAAGTCCATTTGAATTGTTCTTCCATCTTGGTCAAGGAAAAAATTTGTTGTCTGTTAAGTCAAGTGACCACAAATTTGTCCTGCCTGTGTATCTTACCATGTTTGGAAGTCACTTTTCACTAAATGGCTTTTAGTTTAAAGTTTCTAATTTAACATTTCAAGCATAATATATGCATAAAGTATGTGTTTCATTATGTATATTACATTTTCAATATAATATATTTTCAAAATGAGGAGAGTAATTCTGTTGTGTTTCAGCGACACCACACTGATTCATTTCAAATGAGGTTCTCATATTTCTGACGAACAGAGAACCAGTTTGTCACAGAGTTATATTTTCTTCTGTGTATATAATAATGTGTCAAACATATCCTGTGCAGCTCTATTTTACATTACCTGTACTCTCCCTGGCTGACATTGATACATATTTAACTACTTTAACAGATCATAGTCCTTGGAAGTCACTCCCACGACTTCCCCAAAATGTTCGCAGAGACAAAAGCCAGACCTATCTTTGGACAGGGTTCAAGAGATTATTGTTTATATTTCCGTTTGCATTACAAAGCTCTCTAAATTGTCTGTTTTTTTGGGGTCTGTCTCTAAAGGAGGGAGATGCTGCAGCTCAAGCTCAGTACAGGCTGGGGCTTATCATTGTTAACCGCTTTGGTGCGTCTGCTGAGGAGGAAGCTGCTTATATCATCTTTGTTTTGCTCAAGTGCAGCTGCTCGGGCTCACCGGGTCGATCTTCTGAGCTAATGCTAAGGATCTTTGATGTCCACACAGGGAGGCTCAGCTCTAACCCCACTGACCCCACAAACTACCTCCCTTTAGTGAGCTGGAGTCCAGGGTTAGACACATCACCAAGGTTTTGGTGACAAAACCTCAGCTCAGCTCAGATCAAGTCCAAAAAATATATGGTCAGAATTCATTTACAGAGTAGTGCTATCAGTGTTTTAGGTGAGAAAAAGTATTTTTTGTCTTTATTTTTAATTGTGACAGTGGAGCTAGACTAAACAGTGAGTAAGAGGGCAATGAGGCAAAGCAAAAAGACCCAGATCCTGGATTTAAATCAATGCTCAAAATCAATAGACAGTCTTATCAAAGGCTGCTAAAGTCATACATTGTTAATTAACTTTAATCTAAGTTGAATTACAATAAAATTCAGGAAAAATAATGTGTGTCTTTGTTTAGTGGAGAAAATTTAAATAGTCAGTTATAAAATCTTGTTTCTTCTCAAACGGTAAGTTTAATATATTTTGCCTGCATATTGCTGAAAACACTTTGTGATACAAATAGCCTTAAGTTGTGTGGTTAGTTTAAGTGTCATGCAGCACAAATCTGGAAGAGCCTCTCAGATGAAGTGAAACAAGCCTCAACTTTAACAATGTTCAAGGGGAAGTTAAAAGCCTTCCTCTTAAACTCTGCCTACATTCAGCACCATGCACCCTCCAAGAAAATGAAAGAATAATGATATTTCTGTAAAAAAAAATTGGAATCTTGACATTTAAAGGCTAGGCAAGGTAATGTATTTATAAATAATTATGCTCATAAGTTTGCATACCCTGGCAAAATTTGTGACTTTTGTCGCTATTTTTTAGAGAATATGAATGATCACACAAAAAAAACTTTTTACACTCATAGTGTGAATCAATTTATTGTCGGACAATTGTTGTTTGTTGTATTGTAAGATGCTTTGTGGCATTTGCGTAGTAATCCCTTTCTCGACCATGCAGCCCAATTTCTTCAAGTTCCTCCTTATTGTGTAACTTCAGTTGAAGTTATTTGTGGGTTTTTCTTTGCATCACAAACTATTTTCTTGGCAGTTCTGGCTGAAATATTTGTTGGTCTACCTGACCTTGGTTTGGTTTAAACAGAATCCCTCATTTTCCTCTCTTTCATTAGAGTTTGAACACTGCTGATTCCATCCATCCATCCATCTTCTACCACTTATCCGGGGCCGGGTCGCGGGGGCAGCAGCCTAAGCAGAGAAGACCAGACTTCCCACTCCCCGGACACTTCCTCCAGCTCTTACGGGAGGATACCGAGGCGTTCCCAGGCCAGCCGAGAGACATAGTCCCTCCAGCGTGTCCTAGGTCTTCCCTGGGGTCTCCTCCCAGTGGGACATGCCCGAAACACCTCCCTAGGGAGGCGTCCATGAGGCATCCGAAACAGATGGCCGAGCCACCTCAGCTGGCTCCTCTCGATGTGGAGGAGCAGCGGCTCTACTTTGAGCTCCTCCCGAGTGACCGAGCTCCTCACCCTATCTCTAAGGGAGCGCCCCGCCACTCTGCGGAGAAAGCTCATTTCGGCCGCTTGTATCCGGGATCTCGTTCTTTCGGTCATGACCCAAAGCTCATGACCATAGGTGAGAGTAGGAACGTAGATTGACCGGTAAATGGAGCTTTGCCTTACAGCTGAGCTCCTTCTTCACCACGACAGACCGGTACATCGACCGCATCACTGCAGAGGCTGCACCGATCTGTCTGTCAATCTCACGCTCCTTCCTTCCCTCACTCGTGAACAAGACCCCGAGATACTTAAACTCCTCCACCAACCTGAAGGGGACAAACCGCCCTTTTCCGACTGAGAACCATGGTCTCAGACTTGGAGGTGCTGATTCTCATACCAGCTGCTTCACACTCGGCTGCAAACCGTCCCAGTGCACACTGAAGGTCCTGGCTTGATGGAGCCAACAGGACAACATCATCTGCAAAAAGCAGAGACGAGATCTTGTGGTCCCCAAACCAGACTCCCTCCGGCCCCTGGCTGCACCTAGAAATCCTGTCCATAAAGATAATGAACAGGATCGGTGACAAAGGGCAGCCCTACTGGAGTCCAACATGCACCGGGAACAGGTCTGACTTACTGCTGGCAATGCGAACCAAGCTCCTGCTCCGGTCGCACAGGGACCGGACAGCCCTTAGCAAAGGGCCCCCGACCCCATACTCTCAGAGCACCCCCCACGGGGCGCCACGAGGGACACAGTCGAATGCCTTCTCCAGATCCACAAAGCACATGTGGACTGGTTGGGCAAACTCCCATAAATCCTCCAGCACCCTGGAGAGGGTATAGAGCTGGTCCAGTGTTCCACGACCGGGAAGAAAACCGCATTGTTCCTCAATGAATCCGAGGTTCAACTATCGGCCGGATTCTCCTCTCCAGTACCCTGGCATAGACTTTCCTGGGGAGGCTGATTGGCGTTCTCAATTCCTTGGATATATTTGTATATTTCTTTCCTGTTTTATAAAGTTCCATTACCTTTTCCTGTAGATCATTTGACTCAGAATACAGAAATGTCAGTGCAGCACTGAATGAAAGATGCAACATTCTGTCAGAAGCCCAGAAAGTCACTGACCTTTTATACACACACAATGATTACAAGCAAACAGATCAAACAGGTGAGGATGGTTACCTTTAGTGGCCATTCAAACCCATTTAAAAAGAGTTACCACAGTTGTTTGAAAAAAAAAATGCCTTCACCCAACCACTAACTATTAGTCAAAAAAAGTTTTTTGTGTTATCATTCAAATTCTCTGAACAAATATGCAAGTGTATGGCTTATGAGCACAACTGTAGCACAATTTATACACAGGGTCGTTCAGATCATTTTTAAGAACCCTCATGTAGTTTTGTCCTCCTTGCATGGTGCCCCGGCGTCTCTCTGTACCAGACCAGGACAGAGAGAGACAGAAATAGGATTGAATTAAATGCTGGAAGAAGGCTGTTCTGTCAGTTTTAAACCTTGTGCTCCTGACTCATGGCTTGTAATCGGGACCCCGGTTTAACCTTGCCAGAAATTCCTAAAATACTGCTCTGATGCTGATGAAGGATGAAAAAAATAGAATGAATTTATTTACAATCCTTTCCCATTTGCTTTCTTCATTGCCCTCAGGAACATCTTATCCAAGCCTTGTGAGTTTGACAAAGCATTAGAAATTAGAAATCTTTTAAACTTTACAAAACAACAACACTGTTTCGAAAGTCCTCACAACTCATAAAGAAATGCCGTGATGCTGTCTAAGTTATATAAAAATACAAACACCAAGACACATAACCACAATTTAAAAATGTATTCATTTTCTACATACAGCCAATAAAAATATTCAATGAAAGGTCTGTATATATATATATATATATATATACATATATATATATATATATATATATATGTATATATATATATATAAAGTCAGACTAATGTCAGACTTTAATCTCAGTATTCTGACTTTATTCTTAGAATTTATTTAATCTCATAATTGATTATTTCACTGTGGAAAAAAAATTTTCCACAGTGGCCCTGATCCCCTTCCGTACTTTTCTTTAGTGCTATATCAGAGTTAAATTGTACCAACCATTTGCTGAGATTGTGGGTGCAGTAGTAAATTTTCAAGATAGAGATTTAAAAAATGTGGCTCCCTTTGGCCCAAAGAGGAATGCAGTGTTGTCTCTGATAAGAGTGCGGTCTCGCTGTAAAGCCTGAACATGCCACTGGAGCAGAATGCTTGGAACCATTACTGATCTAATGATATACTACACTTTCCCTTTGCACGTCGTCCAAAAGACCAAACAGTGACACAGAAAGGGGTAAAGTATGCAGAGAAAGACTTTCTATAGGGTATTATTTAAAAAGAAGAAGATTATTGAAAGATCTGTAGCTCAAGCTGTAGCTTCAGTAATTTTCACCTGATATCATACATTAGCATTGCAGGATGGGAACTTTACCTGACATTTATATACAAAACTAATAAATTACAGAAAATGAGTAAAATCCTTCACTAATCTGCAATAATAATGAAATAAAGTGCAGCAATGTTTGTCATATGACCTATGTCAGTGTTGGCCATGACTGCCAAGTTTAGCTTGCCAAGCTCAGGTAACAGAGAGTTCAGAGATAATCTGGGGATAGATGAGGCCTTACAAACTCACAGGCCGCTGTTTGGGTCAACATTCTCAAAAGTCTTGACAAAATATGACCCTTGGTTACAAAATCAGCCTCAAGCAATTGAAAATATATGTGTGTTTTCTCCTCAGAGAGTGTAACACTATCAGCTCTCTATATATTCAATTAAAATCACATTTGGGAAATGTGTAAATAGGCTTGTAATTTAAGATCAATGATTTTAGCATATGTTGCAACAACTAGATAGTTTGAAGAAAAGTGTATATGAATAGTAAATGAATAGAAAGAAATGTTATAAAATACACATCGGGTCACATAGGAGCACCTTTTCACTGTGTGTGTGTGTGTGTGTGTGTGTGTGTGCGTGTGCGCGTACGTGTGCGTGTGTGTGTGTGTCTGTGTGTGTGGCAGTATAGCACAGTGGGTAGACTGGCCATCTTTCAACCGAGGGGTGGGCGGTTCGATCCCCACTCCAAACATCCCAGAACATCATAGCATCCCACTCTCCCCTGCATACTGTTGTTGTGTCTTTGAGCAAGATGCTTTACCTGTTGCCCCTCGTCCTGCCCTGTGACAGCTCAGTGTTACTTATAACTAGTTTTGTAAGAAAAACAAAAAGTTAGGTTATAATACTATATAATGTCATTTTCAATAAACACTTCTTTAGCATCTTGCACATAACATCAATCTTAAAGATTATTAAAGAAATATCCAACAAATAAACAAACGTTAAGGATCGCACTAATGTCCAGTGAAGTTCTGTAACACTGGTAATAGTTTAATGTATGTAAAGCAATTTGAGTGCCTACTACAGTAGGTGGAAAAGATTATTGAGCGTGCGTCCCCCTTTATTTTTTTGTATGTCATTGGAAAGCCATTCTTAAAAGGAAACACGGGAGAAGCTGGGTTTATGAAACATTCTCAGGGGGCCAGAGAGAGGAAAGTATATTCTAACGCAAACATGACAGAATATCTATCTATAGTGGCAGACCAAAGAAAACATTGTTCTTTTATGTTTTAAATGCTGCTTCTCTTGTTGTTAATCTGTTCATAATTAAATAACACATGAGTCTGAGATCACTACTGCACCAGCTGCAAGTTATAACTTCAACTCAAATTGAAAACACTGAATCTAAATAATCATGACACACAATAAGCCCCCCAAAAGAAATACTGCTGTATATCACTGATGTTTGGGCAGTGCGTGTGCTGAGTTGACGTTTACTTGAGATTTGTCAGCAGCTGCATATCTTGCAGAAACACATTTAACAAAATGCGTCGTAAGCTGAGTGATTAGTAAGTGAAATCTTAAGGCTGTCTTGAACTGAGCACATTTGGTGGAGTTAATTTCCTTTTTTGGATTCGCTGCTTGAAACTCTATGCTTAACAATTTGCACTGTCCTCATGCACTTAAGAGTTAAGAGTTGAGGCAGTGTGACAGTGACCTGACCCTCTCAGCTCTAATACAAGCCAAATGTTATCGGACTGGCAGTCAAAGCCGAAACCTTCATGCCTGACCATAGCGACCCTGCTTTAACCTTTCACAAATTTGCAAGTAACCCTAGTTTACCTCAGGACCAGGGTCAAGAGGACGTGGGGAGCAGAAGGGCCAAAGGTCAGGATGTTGATTTCTCACTGAAATTTTGAGGAGACAGCAGAATTATGTCGTCTTTGACTGTTTTACCTACAACAAATGCAATAGGTTAGTTCGTGAGTGTAACTATAGAGAAAACCATTTTGCCTTCTCTGATAATAGCGAGATACCGTCTTTGGTTCACTTTAATTTTTCCATAACTCCAGTGATGCATGATTGCATTTCGCATTGATTAATATCAATGCATTCGGGGGAAAGCTAAAGAAACACCCACGTTACATCAAATCAAAGAATCACATTTTTGGGGGAGATTATATTTTTGAGATATTCAGACTCCACGCACAAGTCATTATCACAAATACATTTAATACTGAGAAGAGGGTGTAGGTTTTCAGAAAACTGACCATCCTCCAATAATCAGATCTGCTTATTAAAAAGTCAGCTCTAATAATTCTGTAGTACCACTTAGATTTAACATTTAAATATATCCACAGTATGGGAGTTTGGGGGCAGTCTTCAATCTCACACTCACTGCGTCTGTTTGATAAAGCTAATTAAGACTCACTTTGAATTGACGGTCCCCTGAGTAGGAACTATAACCCTAAAATGCTGCATCAAGATAACATTACATTTGAACCTGCTCTCCACGGGCCAAGCCACCCTGAGGCGGGCAGTGCTCACTTTGGCCCAACCCGGACACTTCCTGTCGGGCCACTCCTCTCTGTTAGTTGTGGGGAATGCTGGTTCTCTGCGGAGTCTGGCAGAGCCTTGCTTAGATTAGGCAGCGACTTGGCATGACTGAGGCAGAGCCTGAGGGAGTGCAGTTGGGTTTGATGTTATCAAAGGTCCTGGTTGGTCGGTGCCTGGGGGTCGAGGGTTGTCTGGAACGTGGGCAACAGCCCATCGATTTAATGACCCACTGTCGGCTGGTAATTGTTGCCTTGGCTTCTGTTGAAGTCTTTGTACGTTCCAGGAGTCAGCAGACGTGATCAAAGTTGTTCTTAACCTAACAATACCTTAATCCATCCAGTTCCAAACAAGTCTGGGTGACGAGGCTGCTCTGGATTCACTCTGGATTTAAGTGGTGCTTCAAGTTTTTGCCTCTTTATTAAGATTCTGCAATGTGCTTTTTGAAAAAAAAAAAAAAGAACTTCTGCACTGAAACGTCAGGTCACACCTGGATCTGTGCCACATTAGGTCTATTGGTATTATTATAATATTTGAGACCAATGTTGTTCAACTTTGTGACCACTTTCTAAAGATCTTAAGTCTCTAACTAAGGGACATAAATTTCAAATAAAGACCAGCCAAGACCACAGCTATTTATTCAAAAAATCAAAGTATATTGGGTTCTTCTCAGAAATGTCTAATGAATGAAGATGAATGGCATAGAACAGATTTTAATCTCAATGTATGTTTGTTGTAATTAGTGTGGATTGGAAATAATAAAGTTTTCATTCATTCCCCATATTTACCAATAAATAAAACTTGAGGATCAAACAGTCTGTTTTGAAGTGTTTATTATTTATAATACAGAAACAAATAATAAAAACAATTTGCATGGTCATTATTTTCAAACCTGTGAATGTTATCCAGGCCAAGAAACTGCTGCTCTGGTCTTTGTCGCCGTGTCTTTGGCACAAAGAGTCTTCGTAATATTGCTTTGTTCAGTGGCAGTGCAGTGTGATTGACAGCAGTGGTGTGAACTTGGGCTGTTACCCAATTATGCAACAGTTTTTTTAAACTGTCGCCACTGTGCTCTTCTAAGAAAGTAGTCTTGTCATTGAACCATAAACCAAAGGCATTTTTTTATAAACATGCTGTACATGTGAGCACCAAATATAAACCAAGTATAAGTTAAAGTGTTTAAAGGTAAATGAAAACACGGGGCATATTAGACAGAGACATACTGTAGACAGTATAAATCTCCTTACAGCCACTCGACACCTGTTTCCACTTACACAACACCAGTATCCACTCGCTTCAACCAATAAGCAGTGAGTGAATTATAGTAGTTTGAAAAGTAAAAGCAATTGGCCAGCAAATGTTCCCTGTCAGTTTTGGAATATATATTGTATACCACTGCCTTAATCTGAACGAGTCCTTTTCTTTAAATATCCCTAAACACTCTTAAACACTCTAAAATCTTCTGTGCAGTGATTAGTGAAAGTATGAAGTATGAAAGTATGAAAATGTACAAAAGTGAAGTGTTGGTCAAAGACTGTGCCCTTAACCATCCTTCTTGTCTCAAGCGAACAGCTGACTGCCCGAGAGTGGGTTTAGATTTGTCTCAAAAGCGAACTGTCACAATCATCATTGCTCAGGAACAAAAGGTGCAAACAGCGTGCACAGTGGTAAATTTCTATGTTTGAGGTCGTATGACTTATTACACAGCTGCCCTCAAATATGTCCCTGCTTGGCTGAGACTTCTGCTGGGGATTAGCTGCAGCCGTGGCTAACAGGCAACTGAATATTTATATTCTGTTAAGCAGCAGCAAACCAACCGCTTTTTGAGAATCAGCAGAGTGAGCTGCAAAATCTCATTATTTATGGCTTTGTTTGCATAAATTTTACAACAATTTTGTAAATAAATGCAAAGTCTTTCTTGTTTGCAACCAATGCCAGAGGTTAATTAGTGACAAAAATGCATTTGCAGAGAGGGCAGAGGTACCACTCAAATAGTCTATTCTTAGCATAAAAAGCTTTAAATTTAGGGGGAGTCACCTTCTGTCCAGAGTGTCCAGGTCTTTTGTATTAGCTACAACTAATAGGAACAGGGATGGCTGCCTGTGTTTGCAAACAGCAGCCTCCTGTCCCTAACCTGAAGGATGTATTAACTTAGCCTGACTAATCCTTATGCCACAGAGAATAGGACAGGATTAAGACTTTTACCCTCAGAGAAAAAGAGCCTTTCTGGATCAGAGAGGGCTGTGGGCCAGCGTTTCTCTCTGCTGGTGCTCCTTTTGGTTCTATTGTTCCGTCACAAGGGCCAGCTGTCAGTGTCCTTGGGATGGGGAGATGAATAACGAGGCCTTGAAGAGCGGGTCTGTGTTTACTGAGAAGTCTCTCGAGTTTAAATCATGACTTTGAGGCAGGACAGGGCTTTACTCTGCAAAACAATATTAAATGGCTTTGTGAGCCCTTCAAGGCTCAGCAGCCAGGATAGTTTACTAATTGTTTATATAAGAAGCCATGTGTCATAGCTTCTGTTCTTAACATCAGACCTAATGAATACAATACAGTGTTAGGTTTTAACGAACTGGCACTGATTTTTGATCACAACTGTGGTTTGAAAGTAAAATGAAATGAAAATACCTTGCACAGAATTTGGCTAAAATTACAAAAAATATAAATTTTTCAACAGGACTTTGACACCAGTCTTTTCGTGAAAAATGCTCTGCACTTTGAAGCAGTTAAACCCTTCAAAGTCATGGTCACAAAATACATAAATTACACAAAGGTTCAATAAAATCAGCTTTTATTTACATGTGGGAAAGATGATGTAGTACTTGTATACATCAAACCAGTACATATACTTGTATGTATAAAAATATAGGCCAGGCAATTTTATTTATATAGCACAATAGATGCACTGGGTCATTGAAAGTGCTTTACTGAAATCAAATTTAAAATACATAGACAAGATTTAGAAAGAGAAAAATAAGATTTTTTTTTTTATTAAAAGATGAAGAGTGCAGATAAAAAACACTTTCAGTTGTCTTTAGTTCTATGGCTAATAACACAGTAGTATTTGCACACTGTGAGTGTTGTGTGGTGGTACACCTGAGACTGGGAATGTTCAACTGTACGTCCTCCTTTTCACCAACTGTGGGTGGTCTCCTTCTCACACCTGTCTCTGAAACCCCTCACAGCTGCACCACTGCACTGTCACTCATTTAAAAGCATGTCCAAACATCATCTCTACATCACATTCATGTGGAACCTGTGGGGGGCTTTACTGAGTGATAACTGATCAACACACATACAGACTGATAAGACTGATGAATCACCAAACTTCATTCTCTTTTTAGCTTGAGACCAACCAGTGAACCAATACATATGTATATTATTGCTTCTGGTTATCCTCCTTTCTTTACAGCTCCCTCATGAACCTGCATGGTCCAGTTTTTCTCTGTCTCTTGGAACCATCTCAAAAACCACCACCAAAGAAATTCTTCCAAAAACAGATTTCCAACAAAATCCCTCACGTTGAAGTTCACAGTCACCCTGCAATCATCTATGACTGTCAGAGATCCCAGTGATGGTGAAAGCTTGAGATAACTGTTGACTGTGTGTGATAGTGGTCACCGTGATGGGAGTGAGGGTTTGATGTAGTTGACTCAGCTCTTGCTAAGCTGCATGAGTGACAGAAAAAGGGAGGACCAGCTGTTTTCCTTGTGGTTACCGTAAAGGTCAGGACTCTGCAGATGATCCTTACATATCCTGATCTGGAAGTCTGATCTGCTGTCAACAGCTCTTGGGAATGAGCATGTTCATCCCTTTTATCTGGAAGTGATGAGTCTCCGTGAGATTGGCATGCGTCAGTGAAAGAGCAACTGTTGCCTTTAGGGCACAAGGACGCTGATCCTGCATGTTTCTATGTCATCTTAATTTGACACGTATATTATCATCAAATTAGGTAGGCGGTATATGCCCAAATTTTTCTCTATTATAAATTGAAATTACTGGAAAGAGCTGTAAGAAATGTTAGTGATATCTAAAAGATGGTTAACCATGATGGCTCCCCTCCCCCGGACTGCCTGCCCACTGTTTCCAGTGCAAGTGCCCTCCATTTGTCTCCATGGATCAAATGTCCCTGTTGATCTGAGAGCCTCCATTTAAGGTCTTATCCTAGAGAGCAAAGCCTGAAGAAAACTCTACCAGCCTCTCCCTTTATTTACATAGACTCTGTGTGCACACCAGCATGGAAAAGTCACCCTATCACACTTTCGCCATCAGCAATATCGTTATCGTCTTTGAATCAGCCTCTTCTAATGTCATACAGGATTTATGTGACGTTATGGTAAAGGTTACCTGCTTGTGTTTTCTTTGTCATTAAAATGGGTTGTAAATGTACAGTATGTGGGGTCCCATGCTTCAACAACGCTTAAAAAAAACTTTGTCATGCTGCCAAACAAAATAGCAAAATTTCCACTTCACCTCAGAAATCTATGTGACTGATCTCATTTTATATCCTTTAAATTCTGAGCTCATTATACTACAGACCTCAGCACCCACTGTGGCTAAAGCAGAAATGACGGTGCCCCTCATAGCATGTGAAACAAAAATTTCCTGCACTAGAGAGCTGTTAACCTGAATCTTAGGGTTAATCTGTCTGGAAAACGGTAAAATAACTTTTTACTGGTTCCTCCATGTGACTGGCTGAGTAAACATGGACAGGAGCTTGTGTGAACAGTACCGACATTTACAGGCTTCAGCCTCCCTGAGTCCAGTTAACTCTCCTGTAACACCTAGTTTCTTGGCAATGTACTGTGAGGATTTAAAAAATAATCTTTCACATATCATAAAAGTTTTTTCTCATTCCTCATCACACGTTTCCACATTTTCTGTAGCCAATATGCTCAAAGGCTTACGTGTGTAGTTTATTGAAAAAACGCTAATGGAAGTCAAAGTAACAGGATTGTGGGAATGCTGATTGACTCATTTGCAAGGTCTTTAGTTTTTAATTATCACAAGTTCCAGTCAAGACCCAGCCAATTAAAAATGATGTATGGTTTTATGTGAAGTTAAGTGCCAACTCTCAGGAAACCCCCCTCCATCAAACTAACAACACATTCATTCAGCATTTTAACTGCGGAATAACCTGACTGGTGCACAGAGAAGCAACACAAATTTCCTTTACCCAAAGACACCAGGTATTTTTGATGGTTGCCAAAAATTTTTAATTTTTAGTTTTATTGTTTGGTCTTATTTTAAGTGATGTTTGTAAGTATGTATTTCTTGAAACCATTCCTGTTTTAACGACTGCTGATAACAAAGACATTGTTCTGAAGCATTTATGTGCAATCTGGTGGTGTTGGTAGATAGTCATCCTCCTGGTATCTTTGTCTACAGGAAGTTCTGCCTCTCTACAGCTGACATATTTGTGTGCTGGAGAAGGTGTTTGTAAGGCCTGCAAAGGTGTTTGTAAGGCCTGCAATGTTAAATATATATATATATATATATATATATATATATATATATATATATATATATATATATATATATATATATATATAATATGTTGCAAATGGTGGAAAGAAAATTTACTTTTTTTGTACTGCGCATCCAGTTGTGCATTCCGTTACACAGACATATGAATGTAAAATTGACAAACAATTGATGACACTAAAATATACTTCTACAGCGTGCATTTGTAATGTTGAGAACAATTCAAAAATGTATTGTGAGCTGTTCACCAAATGTAATGAGCATTAGAAGAGGATCAACACCTTAACCCAATCACAGTATCCAGACAAACATATTCCTGTCCCAAAGCATGGCTGGGATATTTGTCTGCATCATGGAGACTTGGCTTGGCTTCTCAGCTAAAGGTCTCAGACATGCAGTTACACAGATAATGAGAGAGTGGAGCCGGACAGGGGACAATCAGACCTGTGTGTGTGTGTGTGTGTGTGTGTGTGTGTCAACACTTAGGCAGCAGCATTCATTGGTGCGTCAGTCCAACGTCAAGGCCTGCAGAAGGTTACCCCAAGCAAAAGCTTTAATGAATAGATTGAGATGTAAAATGATCAGGCTGTGATGCAAGTGAGGGATTCAATGTTTGATAGTTTATGTAAAACATGTGTTACAAGCATTTGCAAGAATTATTAATGTGTTAGAAATGCATGTTTTTCTTTGTCTGTGGTGACCAGTGAAATCAGTCAGCCAGCGTGTTGGCCAACAGGGTAGTGAGCAGGGCCCTGGGGCAGTCTGGGTAATTACTGGCAACTCATGAAGGCCAAATGGAATGTTTACTCTACCCTGAGGTCAGGAGGCATTATGAGTCTGCTTCTAAAAGCCAAATCTGCATGAGCCATTTTGTTGCTCCAGTCCCTTTTAAAAGATAACTATTTTTTTTTTTTTAGCATTTTCAAGCCCTATGATAAGATATAGGGGGAGGTCGGTAGAATTATGTAAACAGAATTTTTTTTTTTTAACTTCTTGTATTTATATCTATGCTTAACTATTTCTGTATCTACATTGAATATTAATCCAATATTAGCAGAGCATGAGTTTTTGAAGCACAAATAAGATGCTGTGAGGAGCCAGCACCTAATAATCTTCTGGGACATGGCTGAGACAAAATTATTTTCACAGACACTATTTACTGGCCAATATTTTTTCTCAACTAACTCATTATTGAAGCAATCTTTGCACAATGTCATTTGTAGCTATTCCATTTTTACTAAAGTTACATAAAAAATAATTAAAATATAAATTTATTTTAAATAATGTGTGTTTTTACTAAAGCAGAGATTTTGTCGATGCTACTACTAATAATTTTCAATTTACGTATATTTATAAAAACGTATAAAACACACGTGAACAGAACATAAAGAACAAACAAGCACGACCCCGCACAGTCCAAGGGAACAAAAGAAAAAAAAATGACCACAGCAAGTCCACTGCTTAGCACCAAGGCTATAGCAGCACCAGCAAAACAGAGGTACATACAGTCTGCCCGAGGCTGGACAGACATTACTGTCGTTAGCTCAAGAGCAGAGACACAGGATACAGATCCAAAGCCACTCCAAATATTTTCTTCATGTCTTCTAGAATGTCTGTCCAATAGATTGAACTTTAAGACAGGACCAAACACATTGAGTTAAAGTCCCTTCATGCTGTTGATGTTTGGATTTGGTTTGCTCATAAACCAGAGATCACCAATTGCTGCTTTACAATATTCAAGATATTAGTTTGAAACATTAACTAGCTTTGCTCACTCTTCTGAGTTGCTTATTCACTTTTAGCTTTCTTTCTGTTGTTAACATCTTGTTAGCTGTAAATAATGTTGTGGAGGGCACAGGTAAACAGCTTTGTTTGACAATGCCTCTTATGCTCTGTGTAAACCTCACAAATCAGCTCTCGCAGTATAATCAGTAAGCATAACTGTCGGCTGCTGGCCCTGGGCTCTTGACTTGCTGACCTGTTGGGACTGGGTTCATTGACTGTGGCTCAAAAGGCTGACCCTCCACAACTGGATGGAAACCAAGCAGACGCCTCAAGGGTCGAGAGTGAGACGGCAGCTCCAGTCTCAATGTGAATAAGACCAAAACATTATTAACATGCTTCACTGGGCATTGCTTTTCACCCCATAACCAGGAAATACCCAGTTGTGTTTGGTCATTTTAAAGTTAGAGCATTGAGAGATCTTAGATGGTAAAACTCTTCATCACATTGACAAGCTTAGGTCAGAATCATGCATGGCCCATTACCTGACACAATGATTTTGTTTACTTAGCACAATTACTTTTTTGGCAGCCAAGAAGAAATCACATTTAAGAAGAATGATAATTTTTCAAAGCTGGATTTTTTTGTTTTTGCTTATGAGCTTTTCCAGTTTTAAAGCCAAGGAAGTGGAAGTGACATACAAACAGTATTATGTGTGTCTCAACAGAAAAGGAGCTTGTCTCTTCTGGCATAATGCAGCATATGTCAGCCATTATCAGGCGTGATAGATAAGATGTTCTTTTATCTTCATGATGTAATGATTTAAGTTACTGTTGCTTCAGGAAACTGGGATTTACAGCTTTTGAAAAAAATATGGGTTAAATGATAAGGACAGATTGGATCTGCTTCCGTCAGGCCAAGTATAAGGGAAGTGTTTGAGTCATTTCAGGGGATTTCATGTCAAAGCCTCTCTTGTTGGCTTTCCTTCAGCCTAAAATCCATGCAACAGAGATTTTAGTTGGGTTAGAGGAACAGCTTCCTACCATGACAAAGCAGCTCTGCTTTTAGACCAATATGCAAAACTATACGAGCACATCAAGCTGTCAAACATATCAACATTCTGAAGAAGGATCATAAATCACAGATATTTAGTGGTAATGCAGAGTAAATGATCAGCAGGAGTTAGTTTAGTTGAAAAAATGCAGTCTAATGCAAAGTGTGGCCTCCTGTGACCTGTTTCACAGAAGATACTCAACTCATCCAAAATGACACCATCAGCGATAGGAAACGGAACAAAAGGAGTTGTTTGGAAAGGATGCCCTGGCCGGGGCTGTCTGTGCACAGTTTGAATCACTGCTTCTCGTCAGTACAGCACATCTCTGTTGAATGAGGTCATCTGTATGATCAGCGGTGTAATAGGGGCCAAGGCGAGACAGACAGTCATCCACGCTCCTGGCAATGAGATGCCTAGGCATTTCTTCTTTTATCCCACCTGCAATCGAACGAATGATTCAATGGAAATTCAAACAAACAAATGAAAACACAGCCCTGACAAGTTTGTGTTCATGTCAGGACAGGGCAAATGTCAAGATTTTTTATGAAATTGTGAAGTTTAAAAGGATGTTAGTGCGGTCACCAAAATTGCCTGGCCAAAAGTTGTCATGTTTTGTGCATACTGGCTACTGCCTTCATCTGAAAGAATAGTTAAGGAGGAGCCAATGTGCAAATATATCCCAGAAACACTCATGGTGCTCACATTAACGTCGAAGATTAAGAGGCCGTAAAAAATTCATTTTACACCAAAACTGAAATGCACAATCTTACAGTTGCCTGTAAGACATTTCAGTTTTGGTTAGGAAAAGTTATGATAACACCCCACCCCCATAATAAACGGAGCAGAACAATCATTCATGATTGATCATGACCACAGGACAATTTTGGGTGGAGGTAGTCATTGGACAGTGCAGATCAGTGGCTGTACCAAATAGTAAACATAACAAACGTTAAGCTCAATTTTAAACAATTTACAAAAATATATTGGCAGGCAATTGATTAAATACTGAAAAATATTACATTTTATCACCATAATGATTAGGTCCTGAGGTTGTTCTCATCACAAAAGAAAACAACATAGCTGTTATGTGCAGCTACAAACTATTATAGGTCTATAAAATTTAAATAAAACATTTATAACCTTTAACTACACATGCACAATGTCTCTATAGGGACAGAGTATGCAGATGTTCAGCTGGGCCTGATTCCGGTAAGTGGGCTGTAAGATGACACAACACAGTCACATAACCATCTGCAGAACTGTTGACCTGGCACAGGATGAGCCATAACATGCTACAACAGTGCTTCCTGTTGGCTGCCCAGTCCCACAAAGTCAGAAAGTGTCATCTGGATCAAACAAGAAGCCCATCAGAGCTGTGAGCAACAACAATGTAAATCCAGATGTGTGTGCTTATGTTGTAGCAAAGATATTTGCTCAATTCACACAGGTTTATGCCCTAATCCACAGAAAAGCAGCGTCGCTCGCTGGAAATATTGTGTTACTTTATTTGGGAAGGGATCAATCCAGGACTGAATTGACTAATAAAAAGCTAATAAATGAATGTGTACTTAACAAAGTCATATATATCCTTCATCCAGACTCCACTCAGATCAGGAATGTTAGTTGACTTCCTTACCTTCTGTATCTGAATGTAATTACAGGCCTGGATATTTCCTGCTCCACTTTACAGTGCTAACAGGGCCCCTCTGCAAGTGAAGAAGTCATGTTCCTATAGCCTTTTTTAACAGGATTTAATGGCCAAGATAAATAGAGATTTGTCAGATAAATGCTAAAAAATTCAGGGGAAGTTGTACCTAATTAAAATAAAATGGATATGAAATGCACAACAGAATGTAGGTGTGAAGAAGAAAAAGCTAACACTTTTTTCTTGAGTGCAAAGGCTTGAGAAGGCATTTTGTGCACCTAGCAAAGGTGGGGGAAAGAAAACAACGTGGAATGAATGTAGGGCCTCAGCGCGTTGTGTCCAGCATGTGCTGACGAGAACCAGAGACCAGACCTAATACACACACACGCACACTGAACCACATGCATACATGACCAAATGTTTCTGCTCACAAATGTACACAACACAACTGCTACTGTGCTTTGGTCACACAGAATTAGTTTCTTGAGATAGCACTTTATAGCTCATTTTCTGACTGCCTGACATGGAAAAGGCTGGGTACTCAATGAGGTAATTGTGACAGATTGCTTATAAAACACTGAATTACTGTAAACATTTTCCATCACAGTGAACATCTGCTAATAGTTTAGTGGTTTGGAAAGCACTCCAGCAAGGTGATGCTCAGATAATGACACACAAGGAACAAAAATATTCTTCATTTCTGATACATTAAGTCATAATAATACTCCCATGTCCTCTTCATTGTCTGCAATGGGACATTTATCATCTGACAAGATGTGGTATGTTACACTCACTCACAAACCAACTTTTCTCTTAATGAGACCACTGCTCTCAGTAGGCCTTTCAAATTGTATTGCTTTGATAATATATTTGATTTGATAACAGGGGCCATAAAGCAGCCTCTTTATTTGTCTGTCCTGGGGTACTGGCTATCCCTCACACATACTTTATTTACACTTAAGCCTCCTGTGCATTTTACACACAGATGAAAGGCTCTTTGGAATGCAGGTTTTGATGAAAGTTTGCATCTTTATTAAGGTTGTGTTCTAGTTTGTACAGTAATTGCATTACAGTAACATGCATTAAAGTAATAAAGAGGAGAATTCCTTGCAATATGTTTCTATACTTGTGCCTTGTGCCAGTTCATTAAGAACCTCCCTCACACAGATACACAGGGAATTCCTCTCCTCTGAGCTCTGTTGTGACCTAAATAGAAGACCACACCTACAAAAACAGAAATATGAGCTTTACTGAATGCATGTAGAAAAGTATATTCCTCAGAGTGAAACCATATGACTCATTCTCTCTCATGTTTAAAGTGCACCTACATCTGCCAGTACAAAATGTGCTGAAGCATATAACTATTACATACAGAATATACACATAACGTCTAGTTAATTATGGTCTTTGCATGTTTATGCAGGCTGAGTATAGAGCTGTGCTCCTTGTATCCTTAGACTGAGGTTCAACATTCAGAAAACATTTTTGCCAATTCACAGCGTTCCAGTGTTTACATATTTGACAAATATGTTGAAAGATCACTGTCAAACCATGTATAGGGGCTCCAGAGCCACCATGTAAGTTCACCCATAACATGACTGGTGTATACGGGTATTGTCCTGTGCATCATTGAAAATACTGACCCATGTGCAAAGGCAGGTATTATTATTATGACTTGCAGAACAATACAACTAATAATAGTAAAGGTTCCAGTCCATTATATAGAAAAATTATTTTAATGTTTTTGTTTCTAGAATGTTAGGCTACATTCATTTTAAATGTTTAGATTTCATTCTGACCCACACTTGTTAAGTTTTATTTGTGTTATTAGTGTGAGCACTTTGAAAACTCAAAATGTATGCAATATAAATTGTTAGTCAAGAGGCCTTTTAAATCCAACAGAAAAAAAAATGTGGCGCCGTGGCAGTTATAATTTCTTATGATAAATGTGTCATATATTTGAAGCAAGGTTTTGTTAACATTTTTATATTTTGATTGCCTTTCAAGAAACTGGGAATGTGACATTAAGAGAGTTGTCATATGCACTCCTTCTCATTTATTGTTCTTATGCATCAGTGCATTTAGGAACAAGTGAAAACATACAGTTTTCTGAGACAGAGCTCTTCTACATTTTGTGTGCCAGATACTCATCTGTGGCATTCAATTTGTATTTGATTATTTGAAGAACCAAATTTTGACTAGTGTATAGGTCCAATTTGCCCATTTGTATTTTCACTTGATTTTGGTTAGATTCCAACATTTGTATCAACAAAAAAAATAATTACTAATATTATTTTTCCAAACAAGACAACTGAGTTTATTTGAGAGGATTTACACTTTATAAGTTTTTTATATAATGTGTCTACAACATGCATTTTAGCATTGTATTAATTGTATTGTTTTTGCTTTATTACAACTTAATGGAGAATTTTTTAGTGTAGACAAAGAGCATTTGTACTGTGTAACAGTTTTTTAGTAAAATAATGTATCAGTGTGGATGTAGCCTGTGTTTAAACATTGTAAGAAAACAGTTTTGGCTTTCTGACACCTCTGTATAAAATGTTAGATTTATAGAACATCTCATTGTCTTAGTGAACATTGAGCTGTGTCTGGGAGGATGGGTGAGCTTAGTGCTTAAACATGTCATCACCAGAAGTTACTGTAGCATGAAGAGGCTTTTCCACCCTTAGCTGACCCCGACCACCCCCAGACCAACGCCAGACAAGGCTCAAGCAAAGTCAGTGGGAGTGGGCTGTTTGAACACACTGGTCGACAGGCTGGGACTGTGTAGATATAGTGGACTAATGTCTTATTCTGCTGGATTATTAGCATATCCTTTTAAAAGGACACTCTTGGTATTTTGTCTGTTGGCCTTGTAGTGTTACAGCACATATGTTCCATATAATTCATGCTCCTTGCACCACTTGAAGTGGTACAAACTGCTTGAGGGTTTGGACCATTTTGGGTTTTTTCAGCTGCAGTTTATGCTCAAGCAAAACGGTGTAAATCCACAGAACGTAAACCCACCATAAATCTGTGCAAACTGACAAAGTTTTTTTGTTTCCAATTTGACTTTAGTACAGAGGACACTTGTATTTTATTGTTTATTTTTCTCAGGCTGATATTTCTGCCTGGTTTGACAGACTTCAGAGTTTAAGTGCTAATGCCCTGCTGCAAATGTTTTTGGTGATTTGGAGGATCAGAGACTAAACTTCTTCACTATTTCTATTTTCCATGTGGCGCTTTTGGTCTTATTTTCAGATAATCTTTTCATGTGTTGGTCTGCAGCACAGAGTGAAACTAATGTACAATCACTAATGGTGTACAACTGTGTGTATTTGCACTACTTGTTCTCTATGGTTCATTCTCATCCACAATAAAGACCATGACACATTCTCTTAAACTATGTCATTCTCAGCACTGCTTCAGTCCATTCAACATTTAGCTTTTCATTTACAATGACATCTGTCTGGCATTGCACATTTTTGTATCACCATAATAACAGACAGTCCTACTTTCCTCTGATGCTCCAAAGGAACCGCTATAGGGTAGTTCAGTTTAAAGAGTCACTTGAAGGTGAACAAGAGGAGCCCATTATTTCTTTTTGTTGTTTTGAGGTACATCTGGGTAATCACAAGCTCTCCACTTAATTGACTGTCTGTTATGCTTAATATGATGTTTTAAGTATACCATATGAGATTAGCTGATAAATGAAATACATACATTTACACTTTTTTGCAGTAAATTTTAAACGCAGAACAGCACTATAACCATTTGAAAGGATACAGACTTTTCCATTTTCCCCATGTTTCTTAATGATTTGTGTGGCTCTGTTCCCTAAACTGGTTTTATTTACTTTAAAAATATGTTTTTTACAAACTCAGTCTATAGTTAATATACATTTCTGAACATTTTAAATATCTACATGTATAGTATATCTAGAGCTTGTTCTCATACAATATAGCCCATAAAAACTGCAAAAGCAGTGACAGTGAATGATGCTGCCCATTTTCATGTCTTTATATATTCATATTGGCTTGATCGACCTCATTTGCTGTTCCTGTCCCAGCTATGAGAGGATTGTTTGTCTTCATTGCACAATGCTTTCAGAAGACATAACCAATTTAACAAGCTTCCTTCCCCAAGGCTTTTGAGTGCTCTTATTTTTCTTTGCAAAGCCATAGTTGAAAATCCCACTCCATTATGATGGTGACAAGCCACAGCCGCAATGATAGACACAGCTCAGACGAGGCGAGCGTCACCTCTGTGCCCCAAGTTTGACCTGCTTCTCTGTCTTTATGACACTGTCCACAGCTGGGTGTCCTAAATGCTCCATGTGCAGAGAAGTGATGACACCGTCTGCTGCTCAAATCACTCCGCACCACGCTGATTATAAAGGAGACAGTGAATGAGTGTTGGGTTCAATTGATGGATAAGCACTTGAAGAGCCAAACGAGAGCAGCTGACAGGGATTTATATACACAGACGTTATGCTGCACCACTGAAGTAGCAACACCTTTTGTTCCTTTGGCAGCTATTCAGAGTTTGTTACAACTGATCCCCAAGTGGCTGTGGCCTCTGTTGTTTGAAAAACTCAAAAAGGTCAAAGAGTCCTGGGGCTTGACACTTCACTGCTGTGGTGTTGTGAAGAGAGATTAGTAGATTTAGTATGATGAATGTATGGTGTCAATATTTCGTTTTCACAAATGTCTCCGTCTTCCAAACTTGGGATGCTGACATTAACGTTAAAATGCATTTTAGTAGAGCACAGTAGTTAGTAGTTAGGAAAACATACTCAAGAAACACTATTGTATAGCCTATGAGTGTGCTAGATTTAGTCCCTGTCAAATAATTTGCTGTCAGTTTACCTTTCGCTTTGCTAATTTCTAACAGGGTTAGTATGCTTCTTTGTCCATAAATCATGCAACACATTTTATACAAAATGATCCCAATCCATCTTTGTTTCCTCTGGCACAGTTATCCAAATGTCATTCTTCTCAAAAACATTTATCTAATTTCCTGCACACAACAGCTTTTTAATAAAAAAGTCATATATATTCTAATAATGTTTGTCTTTGCATGGCACTGCCTGTTAGTGTTAAGTGTGCATGTGAGTGTGTGTGACCCTGCTTACAGCCACATGTGCGATGGGGATCAAATCTTTTCTTGGATATCAGATTCAGTTAAGTCCTGGGCACAGGTGTTAGACTGGTGTCCAAATTTTTAAAAGGTTAAGTGTGTTTTTAAAGCCGACCTCAGGGGAAAGTCCCCTCTTTGGCTAATTCAACAGGGCTGTCACTCAAAGGACACAAGTGGGATTATTCTCTTTATTCTCTTCTGGAGATACTTTTAAACACAAATGGATTAGTGACAGTGTTTGGTGACATGCAGGTATCACAATAATTAATAATCAAACAATTTCAGTATATAAGACACTCAAATAAAACCCGTCGACTCAAATGAGTCCGTCATTGGCAATGATTGACTCTTTTGAACGGACTGTACAATATAATGTTGCTTCCCTTGCCTCCAGTTGTGATACGCTTTGGATGAAAGCGTCAGCTAAATGACTAAATGTAAATGTAAACAATGTAAGTATAAAAATAACATTTAGATTCAGAATGCCCTCTTCATCATCTTCATGTTTACAGCTGTCAATTTTTAGCTCTTTGTAAAACTTAATTTTAATTTGTTGATTAACTCTTCCCAGTGCCGTTACCATAACTCCACAACTCTTTCCTTCTAACTTTCTTAATATTTTCCTCCTCCTTTGACTTTGACATATCCATAGTTCATCTTCTCCACAGGCCTAACTGAATGCACCTGAGCTTGAGTACCTTCTGTGTCCTCCAGGAAAGAGCCCTTGATATTGTCATCCACAGCAACATGGGTAAAATAATAAAGGATGGTAGGGACCACAAGTGAACCACTTTCAGATTAGGACAGCAGAGCTATGTGCAACGGGATGTGCAAAGACACATCAACCTAGCTCAGAATTCATTGAAGGAGAAAAGGTCCCACAGTGAGCCCATGCAGAGATGCTGCTGATAAAGATCTGTCAGTGGCGGAAAAAGAGGTTGAAAGTGGAGGGGGGGGGGTTGAGTAACAGAACATGTCGAGCAACGACATTAGCTTTCCTCACACAGTTCTGCATAAGCAGCTTGAATTTGAACATGTTACTTCCCCTTCCATCATCGTCCAGTCTTCAAGACGTGCCGACAGAGTTGCTCTGGCACACCAGCAGGTCGACGATCCTCAAAGAACTTGAAATGCTTTGCAGAAACACCGTTCTTTGGGCAAATTCATGAATCACAGTGTCACAAGTTCAATAAAGCACTGTGTTCCTGCAAGTGCTGATTTTAGAAGTAGGATTGAAAAACGGACACTCTATGACTTTTTTAGACCCAAGTGAAGCGTTACATGTTGGCCAAATGTAACTGACCTCATTTTGCTAATGTATTTTCTTTTGGCGGAACAAGTCTGTTGATGGTATTTTACTGAAGCACTATGACTAACACTGATTTCCACAAGCACACAATAAATTACAGCCCAGTGTGGAGGGAAACTGCACTGGATAGAAGTTGAAGATGTACTGCGCTGTTAAGAGGGAAGCAGACACTATCCACTGTGCCAGTGCTTTGCACTTTAAGATTAAAATGAAAAGGGATTAGGAACAGCAGGGTAATGCAAATGTAGCTTCCAGACTGCATTTTTCATCTGAGAAAACACTTAAGTTTGTGTTGGCAGCTAAAAAGTGAGAATTATTTATCACTTTGTCAGCCATAAGTTGCTTTGTGCTATAATTTACAAAGATTGATGCTAAAAGAGAAGTGACCAACTGAAGCAAAGGTTTCAGGTTTGGAAGGGAAAGAAACATTATAGCCAGTTTTTCATTGACACATTTTGGCTAAAGTTTATACATTTATAAAATAGATTTAAACTTGATTCAAAATCCATCAATTGCACTATATTAAAAAAGTTTTGCACAGTTGCCCACCGGGAATATCTTTCCTTACTGCAATATTTGCACATTATGGACTTTATCTCAACTACTATGTATTAAACTGACCACAATCAATTAATTTACACAGTCTTCACTTGGAACGGTTGATGTACATTACAGATTTAAATTTTCTTTTCCCTATGATCCAGTCAAAATTTTCATAAAAACTCTACACTCACACTCACACCCACGGAAGAATTTAATTTGTAATAGAGTTTACATGGTTTATTTCCACCTGATCTGCTAAAAGGTTATGCAAACAAGCAATTTACCTCATGTAGCTTATGTATTTAATTTCATTTTTTTTAACTTTTATTGCACTTTAAAATTGAGCACGGGGTGCACGTGGCAGAGTGATTAGCACTCCTGCCTTACAGCAACAAGGTCGTGAGTTCAAAACCCGGCCGACTCCAGTCTTTCTGTGAGGAGTCTGCATGTCCTCCACGTGTTACCGTGGGTTCTCTCCGGGTACTCCGGCTTCCTCCCACCGTCCAAAGAAATGCATGTACAGGTTAACTGGCAACTCTAAAGTGTCCCTGGTGAGTGAATGTGAGAGTGAATGGTTGTATGTCAATGTTTGTCTCTATATGTCAGCCCTGCGACTAACTGGCCACTGTCCAGGGTGTACCCCGCCTCAGGCCCAAAGCTGCTGGGATAGGCTCCAGTCACCCGCAACCCCCAACGGGACAAAGCGGTAGAAAATGAATGAATGAATGAAATTGAGCACTTGCGTCTTTGACCATAGATGAATCCCGCCTATAATGCAGGTCATAGCTGTTTGAGTGTGACTGAGTCTTAGGCACGAGAACAACAAGCAGTGGGTTAAGGTTGATGAGTTTAATATGTTGAGTTTAATGTTGGATATGTCTAAGGGAGAAAAAATGGACTGAGAACACCACAAAGTAAGACAAAATGAGAAAGCAGACGTTTGATTCTGTCTCTTATCTGAGTAACATAAGGATTTTTTATAGTAGCCCAGGTTGGGAGCTCTGTGCTATCTCATGGTGACAGGAGACTGGCTCAGGGAATGCACTATACCCAAAGGTGCTTCTATTCACCATCTGAGGATTCATTACAGGCTTTGCAACAGTGACTGCAGTGAAAGGCTGAAGGAGGGCATACAAGTTTAGAAAACCACAACGGGAACTAGCCAACATCATGACGCCTGACCCTTAATGAGTTTATGTTTGAGGCATGACATTTAGACATGCAGTGTGAAAAATTCAGCTGGGAACTTTGCCCAAATGAAGATGCAAAGCGCATTGCACTACAAAAATGTTTTCTCAGAGCTTTCTTTCCAAACCTTTATGCAGCCACTATGCAAAACATCTACTGCTAATCATTTGAACCTTCCTGACTCTGAGCAAATCATCTATGGTTTGTTTATTGTGTTGGGTATTTTTGATAAAAGGTCAAAGCATGATAAATGTACTTATAGCAGAAAGAAGGAAAGTGCCTTTATTTTGAGAGACAACTAAAATGCCACAAATACACGGAGCTTTCTTCTGTGTGGAGTTAAACTTTAGTCCAAATAGGAGCAACATTCATTCATTTATTTTCTACTGCTTATATAACTTTTTATGGGGTTTCAGGATAAGCATTAACCAACAATGATTATAACAGCAAAGCCCAGACAGCACCCCAGCCCAGACACCCCTATGTACCCTCAGGGAGCACTTCTACCCTGTAACAATTCCATAATTAGCGCACTGTAAGCAAACAAGGCTGCTCTTGTTTCACTGGCAGTTTATGGATATTTGGGGGTGCTTGAGCAAGAGCCAATTAGAACATACAAAGGCTGTAACCTATCCGCTATATTGGCTCCTTATTCATAAAATTATTCATCAAGATGCAGGACAGTCATTTTGGTTGCCGTTCTTCTAAAGTAAACCCTGGAGTCAGGTTACTCTTTGAGAAAGGCTTTAGCTATCTTCTATCTGTGGCATGTTTGTTTTTGGTAATGCACTGCCATTTGTCAGTGTGTCCACCAACAAATCAAGTCAACAACAGACTGATTAACTTGGGCCTTTTGGGCTCTGGATTGACCAGTGCTCACTAATTGGTCACCAGTGTTTGAGCGTGGCCAGCAGCCGGGTGACCGGTCAAGAGTTCCAGCTGCTCAATGTCCCCCCTTGGGCTTTAGCCTCTGTCCTAGCATGTATTTGTTTGTTTTTCTGCCTTTGTTTGGACTAGAGATTTTCTCAGTAAACTAAAGACAAAATGGATCCGTTCTAAATCTCTTTCAAATAATTTTAGGGAGCAATAAAAAAGCTGGTACAAATGGCTTGTTTTCTGAAATGACAGGCTTCACAAAGAAGTAGTTATCAAGACATTACACATTTACTACTGCCTTGTGGCCACTCAAGCAAACAGAAAGACAGACATCTTCATTAGGACCTGCCAGAGCAGCCAATACCTTCAGCTACTTGACCAGTATCTCAAACAACTTACTTCTCTGGAAAACATGTGTGACTGAACTATTCACATAGAGGCATTGGCACTTACACAGAATAAAATATACATGTAGATGGGTTCCTCCATAGTTATATATAGTTCATAGCTCTATAACAGTGTCCCTACAGAAGTATTTGTTCAATTATTTATAGAAAAGGTTAAAGCAAAGGCATCTGGACCTGGTTTTCAAGGTGAAGATGTTTTGTCTCTTACTCCAAGAGACTTTTTCACTTTTGAGATCAACTGATTCAAAAGCTGAGCTAGAGCTAGACTCTGCTATGGTCCAGTGTATCGGCCTCTTTCTGCTTCCTCTGCTTAGCGTGTCTCTCAGGAGAGGTCTGCTCATCCTGGTGGCATGGGATATATAATTTAAATCTGAGTTTTCTGTCCTGCTGAGGGTCCTGATTCAGTGAAATTAGGTATGATTCTACCAGTCGCGTGTCAAAGATCCATTCCATCAATAACAGAATGTATATTCTTGGACTTTGAAGTTACATTATGCTATTAGCTAAAGGTTACACAGTACCACTTTAAAATACAAAATCTACAAGTGACTCTCACCACTTCTTTGCCATTTTAAACAACAACTCTAAAGACTCTAGAAAATATGTTGAGAATCTTTACAGTCCAAAGCCACACAAATTTTGTTGCTTGGTTTTACTTCTGCTCTAACAGCACTGCCATAAATATCTCATCAGATAACACTGAGATCTACACTGTTGTGTAGAGAACAGATAAGCAAAGGTTTGTCCGTTCAAGTCTGACCAGTCCAACTTTTTGGCTGAGGCAAATTTGTAAGTATAAAGAAAATAATATCAAATAGACCATCTTTAAGACATGTCTTGTGTTCATATGCAGTGCTAATGGCATAAACTGAGCATTAATACAGGATAATACCAAATTGAAGCTTTCCACCATCTGCTCCACATAGAAGACTTGGCACATTACACAGTGCTGCGTTTCTTTCCCTAATGCCAGGGCTGTGCGGCAGTGACTGACAGGCTCGAGCCTGCCAAAGCTGTTCTTACTTAAAATGCATTCACACGGTCAGATCTATGTGACAGTCATAGGTCTTAACCAAGGTCGTGCATGCATTCCAGAAACCGAGAGAGCCCTGAAGGGTCAAAGAAAATGTTATTAAATCATTTGCATTTGTTACATTTATGTTTCTTATTCTTGTTGTCCAAACTTATATTCCCTTGGATTCATTTTCAAAGGTGGTTTAAGATTCTGGTTAAGATACATCATCAGATCCAGACTTAACTGAGCTGTTTCGGGGTGAACTGTCAATCTTGATGTTTTGGTTGAGGGTCATCTGGGTTGCAGCAGGTCAAAAAGCTAATTATTCCATAAATATAACAAAAAAACATTTTTAGCTGGTTCTGTGGATGCAATAATAAAACAGCAAATGTTTCCATTTGATCTTTGCTATTGTGTTATGTACTGATTTATGAGAGTTAGCTATTCTCTAGAAATCTTTGATCACCGCAGAACATGTTATTCAAAAAGACATCTAGTCTTTCATAGACAGACTTCACTGTTATAAGAATAGTGTTACAAGCTGTGTGTGAGAGTAAATATAAAGCACATTGTGAACATTTCATATTAATGGCACAGGGGACAAATAAAAAGACCATATTTCCACTGGGGTGAAAAGGCATCATCATTGGCTAAAGTTAGTTTTTACATGCCTCTCCACATTTGGGCACCTTTAAATGTGATTTAATTTCAATATGACAATAAAATGAGACAGTCCTTCAACCTCCTTCCATAGAAAAAGGGCAATGTACCTATAGCTATAACACGTGTAGCTAGTGATGCTAACGGAAGGAGAAGACATTGTAGAGGGTCAGGCTGGTGAAAGATAATTGGAATCAAGCACACTGGTCAGTCAATACTACTGGGTGATGGGCCTTTATAAATCAAGAGTTTTTGTTTTGCAAAGCCTAAAGAAGCCTTTGCTCTAAAAATACTTGTGTTGAGTGAGTGATGTAGGTCCATGTTATTTCCTTGTTAAAAGTCTAGTTTTAGAGTGTCTAGAGTGCTGACCTCAGTAGGCTAGTTTATCCTCAGACTGATCGGTCTTCCCAGTGCTGAGGCTTCAGCTGTTGCTGGTGGGGGCTGCTGGTCTAAGCCAATGGAGAGGGAGCGCCGCTAATGTCATTTCAGTGTGGCCGTCTACAGCGGGCCATAGCGCATTGTGGGCTGCCTGGGACGTGGTGACAGACAGACCACGCTCCCTCTCTCTCACTCACTCTCTTAACACTCTTCTTTAGTGCAGCCAGTACCTGGGGTTTAGGCTTATCACTTCACGCAGCACTTGGTTCAGTTTTGCGGCTCAAGGCGTGCACAGTCTTCGGACTTTTTATCTTATGCCAATGAGACGCAGCGAGAATCTTTCAGACTTCAGGAATATCGGTTGTGGATACTCTGTTTACCACGGGGCAATACTTTGAAGGTGAGTCCATTTGTGTGTTTTACGAGCTCTACTGCGTATAAAATCCATACGGTTTACAGCAACGTTTGGAAATGGTTTTATATTTTTTAACGGGCACTATAGTTTCTGAACGCACAACTCAATTGGTCATTTAAGCATGGCAAGAAAACAAGCAGGGCAATAAACAGCGTCAAGTAAAACAAAACATCTTAGCTGACACTCCAATGGAGATCATCATTTTGAGTCAATCTATAAAGTCATCAAACTGTCCATAAACTCCAAGCCGGTCCATTCCTATCTGCGCTTTTACGCATCATCTAAAGAGACACGTTTCCCCTGTGCCTTTAGTCACAGTAACCTCATTTCACTGACTCAGAATAAAACTTTATCAGGGTCGTTTAGGTGCGTGTATGCGTGCGTGCGTGTCAGTGTGTGCGTGCGTGCGTGTCAATGTGTGCGTGCGTGCGTGCGTGCGTGCGTGCGTGTGTGTGTGTGTAAAGTGCAGAGTCTCTGGAGCCTCCAGATGTATGAACTCAGCTGTCGCCTGTCACTTTGGTGACAACTGGTCGGCGCTCCATGACCGCTGTCTGTCTTTCGCAGTAGGTCTCTGTAGCTGTCAAGAATGCTGTTGAGTGCGTAGGAATGTGCTCACTCTTACACCACAGCCATATACTTAAAACTGTAGAATACCTTTCACTCTGCGTTTTCAATGAATCATCATGATAGAAGTGAAGATTACGCTCTGTCAGAACTGTCTGAGAAGGAGACTATTACTTTTGGTTGTGTTACATTATTTGAAGTGCGACCAGAGGTAGGTGACTTGTCTGTAGTGATGAAAAGTAGCTTGGGTGAATTCATTTCTCCTTGTGGACCTCACAGAAGCTAAACATGCCATAAAGGGTTTCCCTGAAGTGCACAATGGCACACCCTCCCTCAAGTTTCAAACATTTCTATTCTCAGCTGTGATTCAGCGTGGTAAACCTACAGGACACTAGATAATAGATACTGTTATATTTACCCAAGGCGACCTTCGATAATATTTTGCTCCATATAGAGTACTGTAAACGTCACCATGAGCCATTAAGTCCTTGAGCATGCCCTCCAGGGCTGTCAGAATGGTGATCTGTCACTATAGACACAGCTGATAAAAGCATACACTGATGATGCTTGGGAAGTTCATATACAAAATGTAAAACTACTGACTTTATTTTGTGTTTATAGATTATTGTACCAAAGGGAATTAGCCCTTTGCACTAATCGTGTTGTCTTAATGCAGCTATTGGCCTACTACAAAAACACTTATAAGTACTTTCTAACCTGCTTAGTTAAGAAACACTAACTGAAATTCCTCAAAGTGTTGTTTATGTCAATGTGAATGCAACACAGAGCCAAAACCACAGAAGCAAGGTGGTAGTGGCCCCTAGTGGCCACAACGGGAGCTGACATTTTCACTCACAAACACCCTGGTCTCCACATCTTGCGCTACTTACTTACTTTATTATTATTTTAATTGTTTGCTACTTGTTTAGTTTTTTAAAATGTCATTCAGTTGCTTCATTTTAGTCTCGTTAATTTTCTTATTTAGTTATTAGCAAATATATCCTGTTTAAGAATTTAGCCTCATTCTTTCTGTAGTCCCTCTACTAAATAGGTGCCAGAGCCTCAGGCTGGTTCAAATGCATTTTCTTTTACAGTTTGCCTTATTGCATTTAGCACAAAAGCTTTTTGTCACATTACATTGAAAAAATAATTTAATAAACTTTTCACTTTTGATCTAATGGGAGGGTAACACTGTCACTAGTGATACATTTAAACATGGATAAAAATACATTGTGTATGAATGCGTCAATACATGTGACTGAGCACCAAGTACAAGTCCCAGTGTTACTTTAGGTCATTTAAAAAGCCCAGTGAAACATACATAAAGACCTTTTTGTGCAAAGCAAATATGAATCACCAAGCGTCATGTAAATTGCCTGTAATACAAACACTGGCTGTCAGAGGAGGCCAGTCTTTCGTGGTACAGGAGGGGGGTGAGATGTGGCATGGAGCAGGGCTGCCATAGACAAACTCCAGAAAGCTCAGGGCCCTCTGCCTGTAAACTGTTTGTGGTAGGTTGGCAGGAGGTTGGATGAAATATGGCTTGTTTATACGCCGGTGGTCTTTGAGTCTGTGGTCAATGAGCCTGGCTCAGTAGACAGTGGCCTGCATGGCCAAATTTAGGCCAGTGTTACTTTTTTGTAATAGAAGGGACAAACTTAAGATTCCCGGGAGTGAGATTATAAATCAACGCAAGTGCAGTTTGAATTTGAACAGGATGCGCTGCAACAGCGGCACACATTGCATCTTCATGCTAAGTATTATTATAAAGTGATTAAAGGCAGTTAGTGATTTAGAGCTTCCAGACACAGCACTGTTTATTAGAAGTTACAGGATCATGTTAGAGGATGACAACTTTGGCTCACATCCTGCTGATCTGTGCTAACCACATAGTATAATTGTGGAAGTAGCCATCAGACCACCATGGTGATGAAAGTCATACTTGGCACATATGTTTCATTATCTTTACCATGTATAGACAGGATTGTTATTGTCCAGAAAATGCTGCAGAGCTCTACAGAGAAGTGTGCTTTTTTTATTCTGTCTTTGAAAAATGATGTAAAGATGCCACATGACCGTGATCTTTACAATGAATTGATGTAAGTATGTGATCCACTTTGGTGAACTCTGCAGGGGACTGTGTTTACCCCTCTTCTATCACAGCATCAGAAGGCTGCAAAAAACATATTACTCTGAGATAGTCATTAAAAGGCCCGGCTAATTTCCCCTGAACACAACAGGGGATTGACTTAAAGCTTTCCGGACTCCCAGCAGGAAATATGCAAAACATACACAGTCCTTCCTGTGGCTCTGTTCCCCTGTTGGCATTGTCATAGAGGCAGAACTAGAGATGCAGTAGAAAGGTCCAGGAGGTTTAAAAATGATTGCTGAATGAGGCATTATTTTATATATGTTAGAAATACCAGGTCAGGATTGGCAACTGGTTTATTCAAGTGTGAATCTGGTGATAATAATAAATGGATTTCCCCGAACATTATACCAATCTATGTGGTGCTTTTATTTGATTAAAAACCTTTCTCTGTTTAAAAGGATATGATATAAATCTAAAATTCAGCTAGAGGTGCATGGGTCAGATACTTGACAATAAGTAATGTATGTGTAAGGATAACTTAAACATGGCAGTATTGACAAAGAGCTTCTGAGGACATGTCTAGCAAAGCAGCAGCTAGAAACCCACACTGCGCCACTGTACGAACACAGAAATAGTTTGTTTTCCCACAACAACCCTACGGCGGCTCCTGGTGAGAGGGCAGTTCAAAGGGCCAAACTTTTGTTTGCTGTACTCAGTCTTCCTTTTAGGGCTGAGTTTCTTAAGAAAAACAGAGCATCAGTTCACCAGATGTGTACATCTGGGCATATGTCTTACCCAGTCAGTGACATGGATCAATGTCTAATGTTAGAGTGAAGAAAAAAGTAGTTGTCAAGACTCAAAGCTGGGCCAAGATTCATAAAATCTACAGTTTGTAAGAAACATAAGGAGAGGCAGCAATAGTTGGTTGAGACATCTTTATGCACATCCTTTGTTATTTGAAAAACTCACAACTACGGTAATTTAACTTAATTATAACTTTTATGGCTAAACATATTTCCAGAACTAACGACAATTGGGTATTTTATAATCAACTTTCTTGGCAGCCTCTGTTGTATGATTTATGATCACTTTTCCAAACAGTTACTGTGTCCTCTGCCTGTTGTACATTCCTGAAGCCTGGCACTTGAAGCAGATTGAAATAAAATTTCTCAGAGGGACCTCAGATTAAGTAACACACTCTTGCTGGCAGTATGCCGTGTATTTCATGTGATTGTGACATTACTAAGAAGACAATTTAGATCTTTAATTCTCGTTGTGATGCACTTGTTCCATTTACACATCTATTATGTGATACACACAGTGACCAAATGCTTATACATCTGTTACCTCCTGCAGCTCCCTTGATCTTAATAACAAACACATGCACACACACCAGTTGACTTTACTACCATGTTTTAATCATGGATCTAAATGATTGTCTATAACTACACAGAGAAAAAGATTGTCTCATGATTTAAATAGATATCAAAACCAAAAGAAACCCCAATTAATAGAAAATTATTACTCAGTGTGGCATACCATTGCTACTACTACTGTAGTCTATATCACCCAAGATGTGACATCTCATGTGACACTTTTATAGTAACCATGTCCACTGTAGAGGCACAGACGTTTTGACTGGACTGAAATTGTACTGATTGTACATTTGAGTGTGAATCTCATCAGGAGGTGAAAAGGTCAACTACATTAGAGCAACAAGAGGCCTTAGATCACTGATCCCTCTACCTGGCTGCTCTGTTTATGGCCTCCCTAATGAGTTAAATTGTGTCCAATTAAGCTGAATTGAAGAGAAGCATTACCACTATCAGCCATCAGTGAACCAGGTGTTTAATTAAAACAACAGTCCTAAAACACTATAGAGTGTTTCTCCAGAAATGTTAATCATTAGTGGGATCCTGACTGAGCAGCTCTTAACTGTTTTGGAGTATTGTTGGATTCCACGGTTTCCCTTTTGAAGCTGCGCAGCTCAAGAAAATCCTTCCACATGTGGAAATTGCCTACTTCTTCTTCTTGTATTTAACTGCTGCCATTCCTTGAACAACTTGCTCATAGCACTCTCAGCCCGTTTTGTTAAGGCGGTCTCATTCATGTATCTCCGTTTGGCCTGGAGCTGGAAACACACAGGAAATAGTTCCTCTGCATATGAAATGTTGATTCTTGACCGAAGTTAAAGGAGAAAAAATGTCCAAATGTGTTTGAAGTTTAAGTGTTTGAGGGACCTTTTTAAAGTGTGAGGTCATGAGCAAAGAACTCATGAGAAGTGTCAATCCTGAACATTTAAAGCTTTCTTCACACAAAACTTTGACATCTGTTCTGTTTAATTGGAAAACAAAATAAATATTAAAAAAAATAACTTAGTAGGCCATTGACTTTAAGTTGGATGAATGTGTGTTTGTGTTTGCTCACTGTTTGTCCAGGGAGACCACACAAGGCAGAATTTGCTCTTTGCCGATCCATTGTCAGTGCAAGTGTGTAGTATAAGAGACGACCATTCATCTCGCTCTGCTCTGTGTGTAGACAGCCACAGGCTTTTGTTGAGTTATATAGTGTCCTCAAATAAAGGGGCTTCCTCCTTATAACTGCCCCAGGAGCTCTGTCGCGCCACTTTCCATTGTTCCCAATGAGCTCCTGCTTTAACAACTAGGTGAGAGAGTGTCAAATAGAAGGTAAAATATGGTCCACGTTGAGCCTACTTCTCTGCCTGACAGAGAAGTGTCATGTCCACCGTGGTTTGCATACTGTATCACAAGTTAACTGTAGGGGACATTTTTTTACTGCTTGTAAACTGTACACGTACAGAAAGTTACATCATATATAACTTCAAGGAAAGTTAATTAAGCAATATTTTTCTAATGAATTCAGTCACCAACCAGTCCTAACTACAATTATGTACTGTTTTTCTGTAACACAAGGACAAAATCATATTGGTATAGACCCAACAGTGCAAATTCAATAATATCTAAAACATTCTGTATTTCGTGTGAACATTTTAAGCTGTCTTAGTAAAATAAACATAAAAATACAAAAAGATTCTGAGAGGTTCAGTGGAGAAACATAAATCATGTGACAATAATAACCCTTTATTTATTCTTCAAACATGTTTAAATCCTTGAATTATTATACATAGACATAAACAATGTACATTTAGTTTCTAAGAGTTAAAACATTGAATTTATCTCATTTGTAAATTCCTAATCTGTAGTGAAGTCCCATTATTCAGTGAACTTGCATAACTTTTGCCCTCAGCTGCCTGCAGCGTGTTGGGGTGCAACAGTAAAAGGGGTTATGTGGGGGTTATGGGGCTAACAAGCCCACAGTCTGACCTGAGTTTGTCAGCGCCAATCTAGCTAAGTCAATATCACAGCACTCCTTGCCCCAACAGTTGACCTTTCCCCCCTCTTTCAAGGCGTAAAAAGGATTGTTGTTACAGTAGAGTGATAGGGTTTTATTGGCCTTTATAACTCAGGCTTTTGTTGGGCCTGTGTCGTGCTAATACCCGTTGGCAAGTCATTTAAAACTTGAGAATGCCTATGTTTTATAAGGTAGCCTCAGACACCAATGAGTGCTGTTCCCAACAATGGTCGTCAATGTCATTAAGTTAGAGACTGACCTTCCCTTTGCCCCTTTGGTTGCCTGATTTACAGCATTTCCTGAGACCAAAATACTTGGGAAAAAAGGCCTAAATGCAAAATGTAAGCTTTGCAAAGAGGCTTTGTTTTATAGGACCCTTGCTGTAAGACGTGTTTGAACCAGAGAAGAATGTGACTTTATCGCCGGGCGTTGGTTTGGATGATAATCGTTTGCGTCCTGTCATTGTTGGGGCATGCTGGCCGTGGAGTGCCTCGCCGTTAGAGCAGGGTGTTTACTGTTCAGTAGGTGCAGACCAGGTGTGAGGTGCTGTTCAGGTCGTTGTGGCTATGACAGAGGAATGGGTCATAAAGCCTTGGGACATGGATTTATGGATCATCTGCAGCCCATTTAGGTCTAAGGTCAGGGATGCAGGACATGTCCAACTTTATATTGTGGAAATATCTGACTAACATTAGCATTGTACAGTGTCAGCTTCATATACAGGACTTCTTATGTTTTTGGAATAGTTCATTATCAAAGGCTGTGGGCTCTTTCCATGTTGTCCTAACTTCAATAAAAGTTGTATTTGTAGTACAAAACATCTTTAAAAAATCTGTGCAAGGTCGATAAGGAAGTTTTACCAGCAAGGAATAAACATCTTATTCATTGAATTGTTAGAAACCTTGCTAACACTTGTGAATAGCAGCTGAAACTTTTGTCCACATTAGTGTACCGTCTTAACCTTGCATTTCATGAATGGCCCCACTCCCGAAAGGCAAGATGCTGTGCTGTCCCTCCCCTCTAAGACTTGCTAATGGAGCTGGGTGCTGAGTCTTTTGGAAGCAACACAAAGGCCCAGGGTTTTGCAGTGAAAGAAAGTCTGTCCCTCCCTGGCCTTGGCTGCTACAATGGCTTTGTCCAGCACCACGGACAAATTAAAGCACTCGAATCAACCATCTTTCACTGAAGGAAGCAGTTTTAAATTGTGAGTGAAATGACAGTCACCATCCTCTGCCTAAACACTGTGGTGTTTTAACGCATGATGGTGTGAATGTGTGATTATTTAAATGAGCGATAAGAGCCCAGAAGAACCAGTGAGTACATCAGCACAAGATGGTTAGCCTGATAATTATGTAGATGCATGAAGCACATAAACATTTCAAACAAACAAGTTAACAGAAAGCTGAACTGTTAATAAGGACAGAAAGTCCAGTTATTTAATAGATTCCTCTGTCCCCGATAAAATGCTCAACTACCTTTCACTGTCTTTTATGTAAACTTTTTATCCCAAGAGCTTGCACAGAAGACTAGTGTACAGCACTCAAATTACCTCTTCAAACATGGAAGAAAGTCACACTAGGACATTACACCAAGTCTGAACTACTGCCAGAGGATGCAGAAGGTGCAACTGTCCAGAGTTTGACCTAAATATGAACACTTTTTTTTTTATTGAGGTGACAGGAAGAGCTTGACATTCCTGAAGAGGTGAAGGAGAGGCAGAGGTTAAAAACACCCTGCCTGATTAGTTTCAGTGCACTATTTGGGTTTATTATTCATAAAATACAAATTCCACAATAATGTGGGAATGAGCCTAATAGTGTTTTGACTAAATCTTATCTTTGCTAAGATGAATGAATATTTTTTTATTAGATTAGGTTTTGTATATTCATATTTTGACAATGTACTATATTTGACAATGTTACAAATGATATTGGGTATTTTAAAGCTCTGTTTGGATTAGATTAAGTCTATAATACATGGTTATGGTTAAATTATATGCTTTGTAAATGGCTTCCACAAAAGACATGATATATGTCATGTCTAATTGTGCTGGCATATTCAGTGGGAAAGGGTTGTATGAGGCCAAGCCAGAGCTGAAATAAGCTGTTTGTAATGGGATAAATAAGTCCTCTTTTTTCACTAATCTGTACATATGACACTGTAGTTAGTCTGGCCCAAGACACACACCACCACATTAACCGAAGCCTCTTTATTTTAACTGCTCACCAGCTTCACTGTGAGCAATTAAGCGTGGGTCTGCCATCACTGATGTGCTACTTGTAAAATATAGTTCCTGTTAGTCAACCCACTGCTGGAAGTTCTCATTGGGAAACGTGTAAAAGTCAGAGGAGCTGCCTTGGTTTATAATACTCAGCAGTGATTGGCCCAGTAGAGATGAAGGGGTTGGGCTTAAATGTATGGGTAAGGAGGTGTGGGAGACTGAGTGACCATCTGGTTGAACTACTTTATACATGCACCCAGACTGAGACAAACCTCTCACACACACAGACATCTCTCTGAGTTTTTACACTGTTAAAGCTGGACACTGTTTGATATGGACTGCCAATGAGTTGACAACTCATGCAGACAAATCTGATCACTCTAGTTCTGGATCTAGATCTGTGACAATCCCTTCAAGCTATGGAGCACAGACACTGGGCATACCAGCAATAAGACCCTGTTTTTTTTTCTGGATGTTTTCCGAAAAGGTGGCATTAGCTAAGGTAAGAAACAGATTTGCTACAATAAGATGTTCACTGTAGACACTGTGGGTTAAATTCTGTTCCCTGCTCTAGAATAACAGCTTCCACTGAATCCATTGTGGTGTGAGTAATGTGTTACATTCAGACATGTGTAATTTCAACTCTGACACCAGCATGTTTGCTATGTCTCGCCCGGTGCATGAAGTTGGGTTCTCTACTGTAGATTTTTGTGAATAAGTCACTTTAGACGTGTGGAGGCCTCCAGTGACTTGATCAAACTTAGCGTAGCAACCGCTCTGGTTCAATTCAAACAAAAACAGATGAATGTTTTATGGTTGATTGATATTTGTGATTCATTACAGGTTTATTTGGCACTCATTTATTACAAATAACTCAGTACGGCAGGGCTTGTGCAAGGATCCCAGAAAATCTGTAGATTTTCCCAGTAAAGAAACATCTCCCCGAACACGCTCCTTGTTTTTCTCCACAAGTAGAGCTGAGGCTGTATTGCTGAGATTGCTGGAGCCAAGTCAAACATGTCAGGCCGGTCTGAGCTGACAGAGAGCACTGTGTTGGGTTGTGTGCATGTCTATCATCCACTTCCTACAGACGGTAATTCAGGCCAGAAGTTGCTTACTTTTCCCGTGTGCTCTCTCAAGGCCTGTTAATCCAAGGCTCCAATGTCTGGACTTTATGGTGGACTTAAGTTACAGAATCAAACACTCTTTAAAAGTGTCATAGTTGTCTGTTTTAGTCACTTGCTCTATGTGGTCTGGTGACAGGCCATTGAGTTAACACTAAAGTGTCTAAAGTCTAGTGTTTTTGGGACTAAATAAGTGATAACATTTTGAACTTCACAAACATTATAGTGTATTATACAAGACTTTTTTCTTTATTCACTGCAAACTCTCTAAAAAGAGTCATATCTTTCCTCTTTTCACCTGGCATGTCCCAAACCTTCCACTCTTTTGTCAAACAAGACACATTAACATTTGTATACATATCAGCCACTGTTTTAGCTTTAGTTTGGTGGCACCCCCGCCCTCCCCTACGCACACCAACCCTGTGGCCCTCAGTGGGCAGATCAGTCAGATATGGAAGGCCTGGAGCTCCCAAAGCAATGTTAACAAGCACCTTTACAAAAGAGCAAGGGGCTATTAAACATTCAGGACTATGGGGGTCTGGCTAGTGTTGGAGGAGGGCAAGGAGAGGAGGGGGCAGTGGTGCTTCATAAGTGACCTTGTAAACTTTAATTTTCTTGTTATGTGAAAACAGTAAAAAGCCTACAAGTGGTGACTGTATGGATCCTGTCACTTAAAAGGAAAGCTTCAGGAGAAAGTTTAAGAAAATGGATAGCATTGTGACTAATACAGGAAATTAGCAAGTGGCCAGATGTTGAGGAATGGCCTTTTCTGAACATCCACTTATATGTTGTTGCTCAACTTTAGTATTTTGGCTATCTGAGACATTCTAAAACAAGCCCTAATAAAGATATGCCTAAGAACATGCAAAGGCTGTGGTGTGTTCTGGCTTCTGACTGAACCTGCCTATAGTTAGCTATCTCCCATGTGAAACCCAGGCTGCTTTCAAACAAGGCCACATTTTTCCAGGTTATTTTAGTCTCATTCATTTAAAACCTGTATCTGTCTGGACTGGCATCTGGTACAAAGCTGCTAATTATTGCGTCACATCAGAGACCAGCACAAGCCAAATAACAAGCAGGGAGTCTGTATAATTTATGTACAGACCAGGATAGCCCACAGAACCCTGTGCATACCCCTCTTGCCTCTTACCTGTGTAAATATGTACATTGCCTCTTTAAATATGCATGGGGCTGCACGCTCCTGTGGACTGCACACTCCTGGGGGCAGCCAGGCATATATATCATCTTGAGAGAGACCACAGATTTTCAGGGCTCTGTCATGCTGCTGTTCAAAGAGCACAACTGAGCGTGTCTGGTTTTCTCAGCTGTCTCTCTGTGGCCCAGAGTGCCCTCACTGGCCATAGGGGGCAAGGGCATTAGGGGAGGGGGGTGGCAGTGTATGGATCAAGCTGCTGGACAGTGGCCAGGCCTCCCATTTGATCTCAGTAAGAGGTCTTGGCCTGTTAGAAATGACCGAAACTGGACATATTTGTCATCTACAATCCTTTCCCAGAAACATACAGGAACTTGTACTGTAAGGAGGCCAATGGTGGTTATAATGGTATCCTGTACATGGTAAATAAACAATTTCACATTCACATATAAATAATCAGCAGCTAATCTATTGCTGCCAGTAACATGTGGTGTTTATCTGATATTTTGGATTGATCTATTGGACATGTTACTGGCCATGTTAATACAATTGCACAATACTTGGAAACCCATGGTTATCTTTGATCTTCTTTTTGTGTTTTGTTGAACACCAGTGTCCAGCTGAGCATCAGTCGTCTCCATCCGTTTCCCCCTGTTAAATCTTCACCTGTTTGACAATGCTCAACTGTAGAAAAGATGAAAGGACAATTGGACAGGGTAGCAGGTTGGAAAACAAGCAGTCCAAAGAAAAGGGACATGAAGGGAGCGCCGAGAATTGTGGACATTCCCCATATGGTGGCCCTGTCCTGTGGCCAGGCCTATGTTTACACAGACCTCAGGCTCAACTGATCAAGCCAGCATCAGATCCCATGAGGTGGCCTCTCCTTAGACATATGACGTAGCTCTAGCTTTAGTAGATTACTCACTACAGCCCAAGCTTCACAGATAAGGCAAAAACATGAGTAAGCAGTCAATGTCTGCTATTATTCCCCCTGTTGAGATGATGGCAAACTCAATTACACTATTGCAATGGAATGTTGGGTCTGTGCAACACTTCCCAACACTGGGTGTTTGTATAAGTAATTCTGCATTTGCAGTCTGCATTTATGAATAGCTAACTGCCTGTTATTTTTACCATAATGAGAATAGACGTCACCTTGTGAAGCTTCAGGGAATTTCCTAATGATCTCTGTACCCACAAAAGCCACATGAGGAGGGCACATGTTTAACAGCCACAGCACCAGCAGTGCAAAGCTATAGTTCTTTTTACGAGTGTCTTTATGTTGTAGACTTATCACCAGAAGTAAAACAAAAAGGATAAAGGCTTTAGCGAAAGCTGAAGTCCTCATTAAAGACTCATGATGGGGTGATTGAGCTATAGAGGTTAGCAATAAGTCAAATGGGATGGGCATGAGAGAAGAGGATAAGACACTAGTAAAATGTACAAGCCTTTTGCTTTTGTGTGTTCAGTTAAAGGAGAGTCTGATGAGCCTCGGTGCCGGAGTGTCAGCAGCCGGGCTTCAGGGACGGGCGCACACGCAGGATTTCATGATGGAGCATAAAGTTAGTAAGCTGAACTTTGGCTTCCAGCGCAGCTCCACCTCTGATGATGACTCAGGCTGTGCACTGGAGGAGTATGCCTGGGTACCACCCGGCCTAAGGCCTGACCAGGTAACACTTTATACTCACTAACTAACTGCATTCAACCTTTTATTAGCTACACAAGTTAAAATTGCTAGCAAGATAAATGCCAATAGCATAGCTATGTCTGACAGACCAGCCACTTGCGCATGAAAATACCAAAGATCCAAATAATCCTAAAGCCATTTAAGCGCCCCAGACTTTGAAAACTACAGATCTGTTTCAAAGGAATGTCACAATCTCTCAGTACAACAGTAGTTATAAAAAACAATCTAATATAATCTTTCTTAAGTGCACAAAACATGTTTGTAATGAAGGAACCAAAGTGCACAGCAGAGGATAGAAACAAAATTGACCTATTCCCCTCTTAAAGCTTATTTTCTTATTAGAGAAAATTACTATTCACACTTCACTTGATTATCTCATCAACTCAAACTTTTATACAATGGCATCTACAAGTTAAAGGCTATTTAAGACAAACTCTCTAGACCTGTTCAGCTTTACCAGACAGCCACTTATAGACAGGATGTGTGCACTTTTATTTACAAACTGCGGCATGGCAAAGTCTGTTTGTGATTATCAGCAATCTGCTAGAAAGAGAACTTGGTGGGTCAGGCCAGCCATGTTGGCAGGATCAGCAGTTATGGTCTGTCTTTTAACAAGCCTTCTCCTCTCTTGTTAGTTGTGTCTGCAGGGCATCCAATGTGACGTGGCACTTTTTTTTTTGGTTTCCTCTTCTTCTGTTAAAGAGCACACATGGATGCAGTGAAGGGGTGATGGGAATGCTAAAGGCCAAACAACCAAGCTCTTTTGTTTGCAAGATGACTGTGTTAACTGTAATGTCTTTACTGCACCTATTGCCTTCAATGGGCCCTGTATTATGGCTCATCATTACAGTGGAGAAACACACAGGGCCATGGTGCAAGTTGATGGTTCCCTGGCCCCTAGGGAGCTAGATGAGAGGTAATGCATGGAATTGTGCATAATTTATAGTAGGGGCAAACTCTTGGTAATTCTCAGGCTAAATTGCTTTTGCCCCGCCTTTTAGACAGCCTGAGCTGCAGGAAGTCCCCCCAAACTCAACACATGCACATTCCCACCTTTTCATCTAACCAGCTGTAGTAGCCCCTCCCTCATAAAGTTGAGTTTTCATTGACCAGTCCCAATGGTCAAAGTGCCACTGGGTCAGGCTGCTTTGTCCTGTTCCTATAGAGATAGACATATGACTGAAAGGAAACTAATTTGGCCTATACAGGACAGATTTTAATGAGAAAACAACTCCTTAAACTATCATCACATAAAATGAAAGGAGGGTACTGGTTCACTGACCTCACAATTTGAAATAAAGCTTTAGTTAGGCCCAGGCTGCGATTCCATAAAGTCAGTCTTCCAGAAAGATACACAGCGCAGTCCCAGAATGTGTCTTGTCATCACAAATTAATGTTTTGCTTCTCTCTTTGGGAAGGAATGTGTCCTTAAATAAGGGTTAGACAATAACAAATTGTTTTAGACTGATGAATAGATTTATTCCCCAAAACCTTTTTGGGAGGAAAAACACATCCAGCAGAAAAATGTTTGATTAGATGCCATTAGTATTGCTTGGGGTACAATTCATTCATTTGCATTGAATACATTGTGAAAACAATTACTGCATTATAAAGGCAATACAAACAGCTATCAGTGCCATTACTGTCACCGATATCTTGTTTATGACGCTTTACTAAACTTTAAAAATAACTTGTTGGCTGCCTGTCCTAATCTTTAAATCCTTGTTGGCCTTTTGCAGGTACAATTATTTTTCTCCTGTCTCCCCGAGGATAAGGCCCCCTATGTGAACAGCCCCGGTGAGAAATTCAGAATCAAGCAGCTCCTCTATCAGCTGCCACCACACGATAATGAGGTGAATATTATGCATTTCATACTGTATATTCTCTAGCAGCAGAAATGTTCAACTCCAGCTCCACCAACTCAGTAATGTTAGCACTTGGCATCTGTGTCGACATCACACCAGGGGATTTTTGTTCTGCAATCTTGTAGGCGTGTAATGTGGGCACAATGTGACTTTTGACTTGATGATTTTATGATGTTTGCCTGGAGCCCCCACCAGTAAGATTCCTGTCATAGCAGAGTTTTTTTTACGTGAAGCACTCAGCAGGAAAGAAAGAAGCTTTATGTGATGCCACCACAGCAGTGGCACCACAGTTCGAGTTGGCTGTCTCTGTTCTTTTGTTGCCCATGCTCTTGATTTCACTCTAAACACAGACGCTGTTTGTTTAAACGTCTGCTTTACCCCTTGTTAAGGTTGTGGGAAACATCAAAAAGGCTTGTTGTAAAAAACAGGTTCTCATTCAGAAGAACTTTAGGTGAAAAAAAGAGCAAATAGGGGTCAAGAGTTTATTTTAGTCAATGCTGGTATTCAAATTGGCCTCTTGCACACTGTTACATTTTTAGGACAAAGATATAAAAAAAAGTTACTTAAACTTACAGCTTTTTAAAACATGCTTATAACTTATCCACCTGCTTTTTTAGATTCGGTATTGTCAGTCCCTTAGTGAAGAGGAGAAGAAAGAACTGCATATGTTTAGCATCCAAAGGAAGAAAGAAGCACTCGGAAGGGGGACCGTGAAAATGCTCCCCGGTAATCGGCTAAACAGTGTTTGTGAGCATGTAAGTACTCATTTAAAACTCAAACTCTACAACCCAAAAAATAATCTTAAAATAATGTGTCTCAGCTAAGACATCTTTGAGTTTCACCTGGTATTTACAATTGACAAAAGAAAACATGACCAGCCAACTTAGGAACATTGCAGACCTTTTATATGAACATCTAGGGAACATGTAACATATTGAATTAATATTAGTAATAATTGGTGTGCTTATTTCAGTGTGGTGAAAGCATAAATGGTGGCGAAATGGCAGTCTTTGCCTCAAGAATGGGCCCGGGAGTGTGCTGGCACCCAGCATGTTTTGCCTGTTCCACATGCAGTGAACTACTGGTGGATTTGATTTACTTCTACCACGAGGGAAAGATCCACTGTGGAAGGCACCATGCTGAGCTGCTCAAACCTCGCTGTTCGGCCTGTGACGAGGTAAAATAAACTAGCCCAGGAAAACAATGGAGAAAATGCATTCAGTCTTAAAAGTCCACAAAAATGGACTTTTACTGACAATTATTAACCTTTTTTCTAACTGAATATACATTGCTGTCTACAGATTATCTTTGCAGATGAGTGCACAGAAGCAGAGGGTCGTCACTGGCACATGAAGCACTTCTCCTGTTTTGAATGTGAGACAGTTTTGGGAGGGCAGCGTTATATCATGAAGGATGGCAGACCTTATTGTTGTGGTTGCTTTGAGTCTCTCTATGCAGAGTACTGTGAGGCCTGTGGAGAACATATTGGTAAGATTATAATTTTTCAGTTCAACCAATGTCTCAATTATCTTTGTAAACTGGATAATCTCAATGTTCTTTTGAACAATTTTTTAGGTGTGGACCACGCTCAGATGACCTATGATGGTCTCCACTGGCATGCCACTGAAAGCTGCTTTAGCTGTGCCCAATGTAAAACCTCTCTTCTGGGCTGTCCCTTCCTTCCTCACCAAGGTCGTATTTATTGTTCCAAGGCCTGCAGTTTGGGCGAAGACGTGCATGCTTCAGACTCCTCAGACTCTGCCTTTCAATCTGCGCGTTCAAGGGAATCCAGACGTAGTGTACGCATGGGGAAGAGCAGTCGTTCGGCTGACCAATGTCGTCAGTCGCTTCTCTTCTCACCTTCTTCCAACTATAAGTTCCCTGGCTTGAGTGGAAATGTAGAAGACACCCTTACCAATAAGCTGACCCATATGAACTTATCTGATGAGCATTTCTGGAGGGGGCGCAAGGAGGAAGCAGAAGCCACTGAAGATCAAGAGGAGTGGGCTGAGCACGAAGACTACATGACGCAGCTACTACTGAAGTTTGGGGAACATGGAGCATTACAGCAAACAAATGACACCAGACCAACTGACTTTTGGACAACTGAAACAGAAACCCAGTTAAAACTGGACTCTGCTAGAGCTGGTAGTGGCAGTGGGGCAGGAGGGAGAGGAAGTCTGGCCAGTAAGAAGTATCAGGCAGACATGTATTGGGCCCAGTCACAGGATGGGCTTGGAGATTCGGCCTATGGGAGTCACCCTGGCCCCGCGAGCAGCAGAAAGATCCAAGAACTAGAGCTGGATCATGGTGCTGGAGTAGGCTTCCAGGGAGAGGACACTCAGTGGTACAATGACTCTTTGGAGTGCATCACTGATGAGTTAAAAAAGATGGACCCCAGTGTCAGAGACTCACTTGACTCATTGGCTCTCTCCAACATTACAGGTACGTAAAAGAAATGAACCTCTGAGGTAATATCAGTTGATTATAATAAATTTAATTAATTTATTTGATTTTACCCCCAGGTGCCTCAGTTGACGGCGATTGCAAAGATAGAGGACTGGTTTATTCCTTGCAAGGCTTTCCTGAATTGGGGGTAGAGGACTGTGAAAAGAATAGCAATATGGGAACACTAAACTCCTCGATGCTACACAGAAGTGCAAACTCACTTCTTGCATCTGAGCAGGGAGAGGCAGTAGGGGCTGTACAAGAAGTGGAGGAGGTTGCTTTACCAGATAACAGACTCCAATCTCATGTCCCTGCCCTACGAAGAACACGCTCACAGACTAAAGTACAGCAAGTGAAATTCTCTGATGATGTAGTGGACAATAGCAAGTATAGTGATCTCCCGCTTCGCCAGCCCCCCATGAGCGAACGGACTCGTCGGAGAGTGTACCACTTTGAGGAGCAAGGACAAGATCTTCTTTCGGACCGCCCTCATCATCATCATCATCATCACAGGAGGCGTCACAGTCGCAAGTCTCGCTCTGATAATGCTCTTAACCTGCTACCCAAGGAAAGGGTAATGCGATCCCATGGGCCCCAAGTTTTCCATGGACACCCTAGTACTCTGTCAGAGTACGGTTTACAGGGCCCAGCCATGGGCAGGTTCATGGGACATTATGGGGATGAAGAGGACGACTGGTGCTCAACATGCTCTTCATCTTCCTCAGACTCTGAGGAGGAAGGCTTTTTTCTTGGTCAGCCCATCCCTCAACCCAGGCCCCAAAGACACTACTACATGGATGATTTACCCAGCTCTGTGGCTGGCATGGCCTCTCCTTCTTACAGCCAAAGGACCAAGTCCAAAAAGAAGAAAGGACACAAGGGAAAGAACTGCATAATATCTTAGATTTTGGATTGTTCCCTGCCATAGCATTCATCTCCCATTGTTTAGTTTTTTCCAGCCTCCTTGTCATTAATAGCTTCATGGCACTCAATTTATGAGATGTTTGTGTAAGACACAAGCCTGTATTTTGCCTCTTCATGCACCATACCTTTAATCCAGAGTATGTATTTAAAAAAAAACACCATTTATTTAACAATGCAGATGATAATGTATATTGTGTAGCGTTCAAACAAATTTCCTATTTTTATATCTTTGAGTTTGTTTTGTACTAAATGGGTGCTAATGCTTACAGTGGGCCAATTGTAAGCATTAGGTTTGGGGCCATTTATTCTTAAGTGTCAAAAATGTATTGATTGTGACTGTGACCCAAGCTTTTAAATGTGTTTTTCTAAGCTTTTGTAGCGCTTACAGTAGATAAACACTGAGTGCTTTAAAAAGCTTGGTTGAAGGTATTAATGCTTTATTTATGGGCCATGCTGTATTATAAACAAAGCAATGTAATCTGTATAAATGTAAAAAGTGGAATATAAGACTAAGGCAAATAATTGTAATAAAAAAATGTCAATTTATCTTAAACTATGATGCATTTTGTGCAACAAAGTGTCCAAAAATAGCATGTGGGACATCAATGAGTTTGAAAGTTTTTACATGAAAGAAATATACACAGACACAATTCAAATGCATATAATACATAATTTAATAAGAGCAGTAGTTAGTCTTTTGTATAAAAATGATAAAATCCTTCTCTGGTTAAACTTTTAACACACTTTCAAAGAAATACACAAACATGAAAAATGTTTCCTCATCAAGATACACACACAATTAAACATATTTATTAATACTGTATACCAATTTTAAAATATTTGATATTGAAGAGACAAAAGACAGAAGATACTTTAGATTGAAAGAATGATTATTTCTTAAGTCAGTACATCAGAAAAAGTCTCTTATTTAAGAAGTTCTGCTCATGGTTAAAAAGCCAGTCCATCTAAAACTGGTTTCCATGTCTTTAAACACTTATTTAAACTATGTTGTGCTCCCTGTGGCTTGCTCTGTCGCGCTCGGCTGCTCTATCACCTCATCCAGCTCCTTTATAAACTGTCTTAGAGAATCAAGGCACCGGTCCTTTATCTCTTCAAGGTTCTTGTCCAGTGGGGCTTGCAACAGATAATCCAAACTTGGCTCCTTGGCCACCAACATCTTCACCACTGTGCGAAATGTCTCACAGTCTTGCCTGTAATCCTGCACATACAACAATTACATCAGGAAAGTCAGTATTCTTCATGATCAAAAAGTCCATCTTTAAAATACTCCATTTCTGAAAAACTAAAATAGATTTACCCACATAAACAAACCTGTGTATCTCTTGAGTTTACAACAGTGTAGTTACATGGACAATATTGTTGAATTTAGAATAATTTAGAATTATGTTCCTTTATTTCCCTCATTGAATTTATATACTTAGCGTTTAGTTGTTGGTCCAGTTCTTTTATGTACTACTGGGTCAACTATGTTTTATTCTTGTACAAAGATTAGCAAAAATTAAAACAATACTTCAGAAAAGTCAAACCCAATCCAGCTGACCTTTAAATGATACAGCCGTGAACTTAATGGACTCAGTTCTGAAAAACTATAGCATTCAACTAAACAGATGTGTGAATGTGAGCCTATTCAAGTGCACCAAAACAAAAGAAACATGAGGTGTTGAGAGCGTTAGCGGTGCTGCAGCATTCTTTCACACCACATTGTAACCAGCTCTCACATCCTTCTCAGATTTTACTGCCAACACAAAACAGCTGTTAAGTTTTTATTAGTGTCCCAGGTGCAAGCTCACCACATCTTTATCACCTGGAGAGAAAAGGCTATATGTGACAGCCTGAACTCAAGCTTTAGGGCTAAACTAGCACACTATGGTACAGTGAGGCCCAGCAAAGTTCACTATACACATGTTAAAAGGCATGCAAGCTAGAACTCGGCAGAAACAATACAAATCTTGAGTTATAATAATTGCAAGGTTAAATAACAAAATAAATATGCAATCTGAAAAGGCTTCAAAAGACTGTCTAAAATGTTAAATGCAATAAGAATCAACACACTTCACAGTAACCTACAAACGACTTAAATAAAGGGCTTGTCTTAAGCCAAATGTGAGGGAAACCGGGTAGGCGGCTATATTCCAGATTCCTGTCAGTTTTAGGGAAATTTTAAAAACCACAACTGCTGTTCTTTTGCCTAAATACATATTGCTTAATGTGTTCCCAGAAAATCATGATCATGTATCCATCCATTGAAAGAGTCACCAAGTGAATTTGACCATTACCTAAGATTGTTATAGTTACACAAGCACTAATTTGGTCAAAGCATTGGAAATTAAAATTCCGCAATAAATGGCATTGACATCTTTAAGTGAAACAACACAATTTGCTTAAAAGGCTTCTACAATCTATAGCAATTTACTGTGTGTTGTAGAAATCACATTTAAAATACAAACAGACACAGATATTTTTATGGGTGAATTGACGTAAAAATTCTTTGATTGTAGAGGGACTTTGTATGAGGTAAATACAACCACAAAAGTGGTTTATATAGACCTGTATGAACACAGAAAACCGAGACAGAAATATCCCAGACTGTGGGAGATGTCTGAACTCATACCATAGCTTTAATGTTGGAAGATCATGTCAAGCAAATTCAAGGCCACACATAATGACAGACTTCAGTCCCAACCACAAGGAAGAAAGAAACTCACGACACGTGTGGCCAACAAAGCTCAGGGTCAATATTCAATGGCACAGGTTTACAATTTTGTTTCTGGACAGTCCTAGTTATAATTTCTCAGGCTGACTTATTCAGATTTCAAAATAAAAATAATAAGAATGTTTTTGTTTGTTTTTATAATTTTACACTGAAAGTGAGGGAAAAAGGGTTTGTGATGTGAGGAAACACAGGCCCAATAAAACATGTTGCCACTGTGTTTCTAATCATTTAATTCTGATTATGTTTGCCATTGTTCAAAATAAAACTTGTTTAAGCTTTTCCCATGATTCTACCTTTGTTGACATTGACATGGGGGTTTAGGACACTAAAAAGTCTTAGGATATGCATCAGCGGTTAAATGCGGCCTTGTAATGAACTCAAATTAAAAGGATTATCTATGATAATACAGCTTAAATGACTTAACTATTTTTAACACAGTTACAATACATGAGTATTACTCATGTATTGCAATATTAAACACACTTTGAGCCACTGTTGAATTCTCCTATCTGAAAATAGCTAATAGCTGAAAATTGTTACTTGAGCAAACAGGAAGTGTACTTTTGACCTAATCATACTTTCCATATTGCGAGGAAAATACTGCAGGAGCCACAAGCTGATCTTAAGGTCTGATAGGGCCACACAGGAGGGATTTCTGCCCTGAGAAAAAGGGCAAATCTAGGGGCCTAAAAGACAAGCCTTAGAATGTAAGCCATTGTCCAAAACAGATGTTTGCTAAGGACCAAATTGTGAACATGTACTAAAATAAATGTGTGTGTGTGTATGTAAGGAGAGGTATACAGAGCATACTGCCATTTAGTGAGGCGCTGTTAAAATGAGCGCTGATGCAGGCAGGGGTCCTGCATAATAAGGGAAGTAGGGTAATGACTCGAGGCCTGGTACACATTAGAGGATATTAAAAGAGCCATTTTAATCACTCAAGCTGCAAACCGGACCTCTCCATGGAGGGATAATAGTTGCAATGGATATGTTTCATTTGCACTGATTGAGATGATACATGGAGTTCACTAAAATCACTGCCAAGCCATTTCTGAATGGATATTTTTAAATATGTTCTATTTTCCTAAATGTATTCTGCATAAAATGTAAGAGTAGAAAGTAACAAAGCTTTGCGGTTTTCAGTTTATAGAGGGCTGAGCTAAGAACATGTGTTCGCAGTGCGTGGTCCGCAGCAGTGGTGGATCACTGAGTGTAGCTGGGCCTGGGACATATGTGAGGGTGCAGACGCTTTAGAGATTTAAGGCTCTCACCATGTCTGTAGAAATATGCAGGAATAAGCTTGGAGGCTAATGCCAAGAGACGTAACACACAGTGGGTGGGCCGACTGCACCCTGCAGGGCAGTTTCTGTCTCACTTTACCAGGAACAGATAAGTGGTACTGTAGTGCTGCGATGACAGTGCAGCTCAAAAGAGTAACTTATGGGAAGCGTCAAAACTTGAACTACCCAAGAGTACTTACTCATCTCATTCTCTCTAAATATTGTTCTAAATATTATACTATACTGTGAGTTGTGATCAAAGTACATACATTTGCCCACAGCACAATTCCAACATAAAATATATGTCTGGGTAAATATCTCTATATTCAACCATCACCATTAAAAGTGCAGAGTTAGTAACATAAAAGTCCCAGTTTCACTGCTTTGTAAGACATACATGCATACATACTTTTTCTGATATTCTCCCCCTTTTATTAAATTAATCAATCTGAGTTCATTGGATTTTAAACAATGTCAATGACTCTTTAGAGGAAAGGTGTACTCTAGTGTATATTTATAATAAGTTACTTGTTATTGAGGTTTGGTTAACAGAGAATATCAATTACATCTGTAAAAACTGACAAACTTGTTTAGAGTAATTTCCTTCTTTTTAAATAAGCTAAAGGATAGTTCATTCGAATTTCACAAAAAAAAAAAGAATCAAAATTACACTTTTCTTACTGTGGTTACTGTTCCCTATATAGAAAGTAAGCCTTCATGACCTGGCCAGGACATGGCCAGTAGGGTCGTTTTTAGTACAAATTTGACTACCTTCTCAATTTCCAAAGCTTTTGCTTTAATGGCCTCTAACCGACGTGCCTTTAAGTCTTCCTCTGGTGTTGGATCTGGCTCCACGCTGGCAGCTACCACCTCCTCCGACTCAGCTGCAGAGGCAGGAGGGTTTTCCTGGAGGGCCAAAAGGTGATAGGTTAGAGCTGAGGTCACCCTGTTAAGAAACAAGTTCTCATTTTAAATTGCTTCAAATGGATACAACTCTGTTGCATAAAGGCAAGGCACTGATTTCATATAGTAGGAACTCAAAGCACTTTACATTAAGCTTCCATTCACCCAGCAGTGTTACAGCTGTACACAATGACAGTATGAACTGTGGGGAGTGGGAATTAAACCGCATACACTAAATAAATATGACTCTTTATCACTTTGTCTGGGTGACTTACGTTATTGACTGGGAATTACTTGTGTATTTTGAAAGTAATTGATGACTTTAAAACAATTTGGTGGATGGAATGGATGCATTAGGTGACTGTTACCTTTGAAGATGCTGCTCTTTGAGGGAACTCCTCCACAGGACTGCTAGGAGGTGGGCTTACTTGAGAAGTGGCCTTTGCTATTAAAAAAAACATCATAGTAAATTATTTTATAGAAAAGTGAGTTCAGTGAATGATGTATACATTTTTAATCACTCAATTAGTGAGTAGAAAACCCAATTGGGTGTTGTCACATGTGTGTCTGGACACCATATATACACCAATAAATGATACACACTGTACGACTTATACAAATGTCTTGTCTTGACTTGGTCTTTTTCTAAGCTTAACTAAATGGTATCCCAGATGGCTAAAGGTGGGAGGTACAATTTTATTGCCGTTTTATACAAGCTTGAATGTGCTGTACTTTAGAACATTAATGTTTATGCATCTGCAAAAAATCAAAGCACTGAAAAAATTACTTTGCACACTTGTATCCTACAGTCTCATAAAACTGCTTATGCCAGATTACTTTACATCAAGCTTTTGAAAAATGATTACACAATTTACATGGCCTCAGCATTGCTTGTAAAACTATGACGCTTTTAAAAGTCACAAAAGAAAGCATGGATAATCACAGACTTAAAGTAATGCTTATAACCAACACTACTTTTTTTATGAAAGTCAGCATCTGAATCCAAAGCAAATACCTCAATAAAACAAGGGTATCCCTTTCCCAGACATTTAAGTGTGTTATGCAAGTGTAATTAACATTTTAACATGTTCTGGCACACCTTGACCTTATACATTACACACTGCCACTAAAAACAGATGCTTCACCTTGCTGTTGCTGTGTCTGCTCCTGTGAAACTGGAAAAGGATCTGTTGGTCCTAACAGGGATAAAGCCAAGCATTAAACTCACATAACTCATATTTCAATTGTTGTAGTTCTATTTTCTATGCTCTTTACACAAAGGTCTATTTTCTTCTTTAGAATGGTTTTGTTGTTATTTATTTTGAAACAGGTAACTTATATTAATTTCCAGTATATTCTTTAGTGTGATCCCAGGTGTGGGGGAGATTGAGAGCACAATGCTTACGCTTTTGCTGATGGGAGTAATTCTTGTCTGCAGGTCTTGACCCAGAGCTGGTAGAATGACTGCCCCGTCTCTGTGGAGACCGATTCCTGACAGATGTAAAAGGCTCTCTACGTCTGTAGTCAACGTCTTCTCTAGAAAACAGGAAGCCACTCTTTGTTATTAGCCTTGACACTGACAGATTTACCTATTGCCAATATTAAGTCTGATATACAGCTTGATAAGTATTTTTTGATTAATGTAATATTACTCAAAGATGTATTTATCCCCTTTTGAGCTTTACCTCATGTGAGGTCCTGACTCCCTTCCTCTGTTACGGAAATAGTTTCCACCTCTGCCATTGTTTCTGCAGAAATAATTAAAATGATCATTTATTGACAAAGACTGCAGACTGCAATAGCTATAAAAATGTGTAATATTCAAAACACAAAAAATATGTTTAGAATCAAAGATGTTGAATTAAGGCCTAGTCCACAAGAAGCCGATGCATTCCCTATCCGATCTTTTTTTCCCCTTGTTCTAAAAAAAATTCCGTAAACACGGCGTCGTCTCAAGAAATATCTGCGTACACACGAAACCACTGAAGCCAACTGAAAATGATTTAGTATATATGCCAGACCAGTAGGGGGCACTGTAATTCTGCCACAAATATACACTATACACAGAGAAGAAGACTTTGAGCATGCGCATAACTTTGCGCCTTGTGGCGTATGGTGTTGTCCATTATCGCTTGTTGCTCACCACAATTGCAGTGATACGCGTCTCCGTGTGGACGGCCCCCTAGTCAAACGGAGATCAGAATAATTGTGATGTAAATAATGAGTCAACAGTCATAGCAATTCTGCCATCCTTTTTAATTCTGCCATTTTATTACTATGTTACTTTAGTTAGACAATGTTCCCAATTTGTTATCAAATGTCAATCAGCAGACCTTGTTGCTGCACATTTAAATTTTGAGAACTAAAACATTTGCCGACCAAAGAACCTTTGGGTACTGAGGTATTAATGAGCCAGAGGCACCTGGTAGTCATGACCTCCGCTTGAACTCAGACCACATCTCAAACACAGAGCAGGTCTAACAAGCCTCACACTTTTACGACTCCTGCCCTGTTTGAAGTAGCCAAGATGTGGCCTGCCATTTGCCAAACACCGCCTGCCTGTCTTTAAAACATCAAAAGACTTCAGATAAGAAAATGTGATGTGTTTTAATTAACAATTTAAGAATTATTAATTACTGAGTTTGCAGAATGGTACTATACGTTATGCCTTTTATGGTGTTTTGTAACCAATAATGGTTAAAAACAAAAGATATGACATATCAGAAAGCTTTTTATTTTTGTTTGTAAAATTTGTTTTAAGGAAGATGTTTTATCCATAAAATTGACTGAATTCGACCTAGTGGCCAAGTTTTCCAATTGCAGATGTATAAATACAACTTAAAGGTACAGTGTGTTTGTACCACGTTAAAGAGGCAGAGACTCAAAGAGGTGCAATTTTGTGGAACCGATTAGAAGATTGTATAAAGGGTGCAGCAACATTACCACAATATTAAAAAATATATAAAACTAGTACCTTTTACAAATACAATTTAATGTAATACATTTTAAATAATACAAATTATATTAATTCAAATTAATTTAAATAATCAAATAATTCGATTTAAAAAAATAATTTCATAATTAATAATAATTAAAAGGAATAGGAATTATGTTCTATTTTCTTTTATCAATTGTTACAGTTGTTTTGCGGTTTTTCTGTTTTGGTTTGTTTAGTGTTTTTTTTCCCCTCAGTGGTAGAAGAAATAAGTCTAGACCCTTTCAGTCAATATAAGTTTTGTTGAAAATTTTTTGAGATTTTTTTTTCTTTTTGACTGAATAAAACAAATATAATAATAATAATAATAATAATAATAATAATAATAATAATAATAATAATAATAATAATATACATTATTATATATTATACATAATATAAACTGACATGATTAAAAAATTAATTAAATTGTGTGAAGTACCTTGAGTCTAACTGGTATCTCAGATCATCTCTATTGTGAAGGTAGTGTGAAAACTGGCCATCCTAAGAACAGAGTCATAACATTAAATTGTAAAATGTTAGTATAAAAGACTGTCAGACTGTTCAAGACTAACTCAGTGCTTTTTCAATGACATTAAACTTATCTTACATTTCTGGGAGGTGAAGAATTTCTCCGAACATGTCCAAATCCAGGGTGTTCATTTTCAAAAAAATGTGCATTATTGTGTGGGTAATTGTTGCCCTGACGTTCTCTTGGATCCTGATAAGCCCTGGGCTCATTATACCACTGGCCATCTTGGGTTCGTCTGTCCAAGTCCCCTCCCTGCACAGGGCTTCTTCTTTCAACAATATTAACAACTCTGTGAAATGTCACCTGTAAAAAAAATTAAATAAAATAAAATATAAAAGTCAAGGATTAAACACAACTAAAAGATTAATAGATGATTGTAACAACTGCAATATAAAAATAACCACAAGGACCTAATTTTCCTTTGAACCGCACTGTCTTACCTCTCTCCCATTTCCAGAATCCCTCATGAATTGGTCTTCATAAGACTCTCTTAAAGATTTTCGCCCGCGCTGAAACACTAAACAAGAAAAAAAAAAAACATACAGACCGGCAACAGAGTTTAGACAAGTATTGGTGGTTACATAAGGGTTCAGAAAACACAGAAATTCAATCAACATTCACATTTAACATAAGCTTGCCAAAGATAGCTATTTTCATTATCTTTGACACAGGGGCAGGAAGGAGCTTTAATTGGTTGTCAAATGTTAGTAAAATGTGAGAATAAATTGTTGGAATAAGTTTGGAATATTTTAACTTACTAGTTAAGCTCTCCAAAAAATAAGCTCGAGATGTTTCAGCAGCCAAAGATGAACCTAAACAAAAGTGTAGTGTAAGCTTATTGAATATTTAGACAAAGAGAGCAACATATAACTGCCTGAAACGTAACACGTTGGTGTTTTTTTCTTTAAATGAAAGGTGGTCGGTTTGCAAAATCATTTACATACAATACTTTACAGGTCTGTGCAATAATTGTTCGTTAGCTTTAGGTTTGTTGTTAGAAAAACTAGCGTTAGCATTACAGCGTCTACATGATTACCAACCACGTTGATAGACTCACCTGATAAAGATGTGGTTAGACAGATTAAACCCCTCTGTGCATTTTATGTTTCCATCAATACATCAGAATCAAACATCAATATTTCCAGTCGCATTACTTTAATTTGCAGGAAAACAACAAGCTTTGCACTTAGCTTTGGAACAGCAACACCATATACAGCAGCACTTTTTTGCCTTCCTGGTCATCTTCTTCTATAACAATGTAGCTACTTACACAAATCTCAACTGCTGCCCCCCCGTGGCAGTTCTGGTGCATCGTCTATGTCTATAAAGTTTTACGTTTGAGCGCTATAGACATATGCGCACTATGCGGTATTTTTAGCAAAACAAGGAAATATGTCTTACTGGACATATATGGCCATCTAGAAAAAGGCGGATATCAATCTGTAAAACAAATGGCATCTGTCTGTATACAGTTTACCTCAAATGTTTACACTTGTGTTTGTCTGTTTGTTTTACTGTGGGGATTACATCTAAACTTATAAGTAGTTGTGTTAAAGCGTTTATGAGTTGCTTTAAATGAAAAGTGTTTTTTTGTAATTAGGGGCGCAGACATTATAAATGAATGCCTCTTTTGCTCCTTTTCATTCATTCATGGTATATTTTCTCTATTATGTTCATTGTTTTTGATTTATTTATTGAATGAAATAAAATAATAAAATTAAATGTACAGTAAATTTAAACGTATATAATGTTTTATTTTAAAGCGTTAAAGTGAAATCTTAATGTGTATTTGGAAATGGAAATGGGATTTTTACCTGCAGAACAGCAAAGCAATTATGGTATTCTAGATTCAAAAGAACATAAATATCACAAAAGTATCACAGTCAAAAGCTCTATACATAAAGACTACCTTCATCTATCATTTCAACTGGTAAGAGGCCTGCTGTAGTTCTAATTCAGCCTGTATAAATTATATTGCCATAAATGCAATGTCAGAGTGTTATCATGAACAATGTTAAAATATTTCTCTCTGCTCTACTCTTACTTAGCTTGTACTGTAAGATCATGTGCAATCAGTCACTTTTACAGCCCCTCAGTGTTTTGTGATTAACTTAAAAACGATTGGTCGAGCGGGTGTCACGTGACACTCGGTCGGCAGGAGTTTCAACGACAGCTGAGTAGCTGCTAAATGTGTCTTTCATTGATCGCTATTTAAGTCCAATACGACCAAGTTTCGTGAAATGGGAGACAAGAAAAGTCCTACGAGGTAAAGCTATCGTTAACTTATTAAATGGCGACTTTACGGCACAATTTGTAAACAGAAGGCCGAGTCAATGGATGGAGCTGTTTTAGTGTTCATGGCGGCTGCTGGTTTAATATGGGGCAAGTGTAAACTGAAAGCTTCACGTAGCTCTTAGACTGACCTCTAGTCACCTTGCTAAGAGTCCTATATGTTTAATGTTTGGTAGCGTTAATCTTGCAAGTAGACGTGGAAAGCAATTTCTCATAAAGAGCTACCAATACCCATCGTTTTTTGTTTTGTGTGTACATTTTGAAGGCCAAAGCGGCAACCCAAGTCCTCCTCAGACGACAACTACTGGGACTGTAGCGTGTGCACGTTCAGGAACAGCGCCGAGGCGTTTAAATGCATGATGTGTGATGTCAGGAAGGGCACGTCAACTCGGTAAGCTCGAAGATATTAAGTGAGATGACTGACAAATAGGTACTATTATACTATAGTAATAACTTTTTTGAGTTGATGAACTAGATAAACACCTTAAGAAAGTAAATAGAAAGCTAATTTTGCTACTATTATGCTATTGATTATGTTTTATGAACAAAGCAGATCTTAAGCTCCCTACAACCTCAGCTTATCATCTGCATTTAGACCCAGCAGTTCACTAAACAAGTTTCCTTCACCTCATAAATAGCCATTTACTTTCTTACTTCATGAAAGAGGTAATAGATACATGTGAAGAATTTATAGTTAGTTGCACAAGATTAGAGAAGACAAAACAAACTCCTACGCCTGGCCTAGACAGAATGGTTAGGACATTTGATTTAACTGAGGAAATAACAAATATTATTGGACCTTCAGAAATCACTGCAATATTTCTTAATAAATTACAACAACTGAGTCCAATCATATTTAACTGAAAGTTAGCAGTATGTACAGGTGGGTAAACACATTTTAAGATGGAGTATTACATGTGGGGTCCCCCAGGGATCAGTACTCGGGCCAAAATCATTTCTGATTTATATAAATGTTTATGTTTTGTAATTTTTTTCTTTTTTTTTTTCTTTTTTTTTTTCTTTTTTTTTTGCGGACGATACCACTATTTAACAAAATAAAGAAATGGTTTAACAGTAAGTAGTTGCCAAAACAAAAATGATGCTATTTGGAAAGCTTAGAAAAGATGAACAAACTGTTGAAAATAGTAAATGTGCGTACATTTCTGGGTGTTATCCTCAGGCACAATGTTAGATGGAAAACACAAATGGCTAATATTTGTTCAAAAATGGCTCAAAGCATCACTATAATAGGTAGGTGTAGACATGTACAAAATCAGAAAGCTCTCACAATCTTCTATTGCTCACTCATTCTACTGTATATTAATTATTGTACAAAAGTTTGGGGAAATATCTTCAAGAGACATTATACAGACTCCAGAAAAAACATCAGAATTGTACACAATGTGGGATTTAAAGATCATACCAACACACTGTTCTTAACATCATATACCCTAAAACTTAATCAAAGTTAAACATTATTGATAATATATAAAGCTAGACACAATTAACTCCCAAATAACATCCATGAAAAGTTTGCTAATCGTAAAAGTGTTATAATTTAAGGGGAACATTCAGTTTAAAAGTACTGTTTTAAAAAGGCAGTCTATCACTTGAAGTAGTGTGACTCTTTGGAATCAAATAGACAGTAACATAAAAGGTGCAGCAACATTACTACAATACATTGCTACAAATATGGATGACATCAAGCTATACGCTAAGAGTGAGCGGGACATCGACTCACTTATCCACACCACCAGGATCTACAGCTCTGACATTGGGATGTCATTTGGGCTTGAGAAGTGTAGTCGAATGGTGACAAAGAGAGGGAAGGTAGTCCACACAGAAGGGGTCTTACTACAAGAAGGAACAATAGCAGACATTGAGGATGGTTACAAGTACCTTGGAATACCACAGGCAAATGGCAACCTTTTAGAGGTAACAAGGAAAACAGCAACTGCCAAATACCTCCAATGGCAAGAACAAGGCACGGGCAATAAACAGCTACGCCCTGCCAGTGATCAGATACCCTGCGGGAATAATAAGGTGGCCAAAGGAAGAGATACAGACCACAGACGCTAAGACACAAAAGATCCTCACCATGCATGAAGGGTTCCATCCCAAATCCAGCACCCTGAGACTGTACGCTAGCCGTAAGGAAGGCGGCCGTGGACTAGTGAGTGTAAAAGCCACTATCCAGGATGAAACATCCAAGATCCACAAGTACATCTAAGATAAGGCCCCAACAGATGACGTGCTCAGTGAATGTCTCAGGCAATGGGGAACAGAGGAAGAGGAGCTGGAGGAGGGACCATCATGGGAGGACAAACCCCTACATGGGATGTACCACCGGAACATAACTGAAGTGGCTGATATCAAGAAATCCTACCAATGGCTAGAACGGGCCGGACTGAAGGACAGCACAGAAGCCCTCATCATGGCTGCACAGGAACAGGCCCTGAGCACCAGAGCAATAGAGGCCCAGATCTACCACACCAGACAAGACCCAAGGTGTAGGCTGTGCAAACAGGCCCCTGAGACAATCCAATACTTAACTGCAGGGTGTAAGATGCTGGCAGAGAAATTATACTTTAAACGCCATAACCAGCTGACTGGCATAGTGTACAGGAACATCTGCACGAAGTACGGACTGGAAACCCCGAGGTCAAAGTGGGAAACACCTCCAAAGGTGGTAGAGAATGACCGAGCCAAGATCCGGTGGGACTTCCAGATTCAGACTGACAGAATGGTTATGGCGAACCAACCAGACATCGTGGTGGTGGACAAACAGCAGAGGAAACAGGAGAAACTAGAGAAATACCAAGGGCTCAGAGAAGAGCTGGAAAAGACTTGGATGGTGAAGGCGACAGTGGTGCCAGTGGTCATCGGAGCACTCGGGGCAGTGACCCCCAAACTGGAAGAGTGGCTACAGCAGATCCCTGGAAGAACACCAGACATCTCGGTCCAGAAAAGTGCAGTACTAGGAACAGCAAAGATACTGCGCAGAACCCTCAAGCTCCCAGGCCTACCCAAGCTCGATGGATGAGACCACCCGCGGAGGGTGAAGGACAAAGTTTTTCTTTTTATATATATATATAAAATTTAAAAATACACTGATTGGTAATAATGAATTATAAATTTAATAAATAATATTAATTAAAAATAAATTGGTTAATAATAAAATAAAGAATTAATCCAGATAATGATAATTAATTGATGATATTAGAATAGCAGGAATGGTATCTGTTTTTCACTTTGTTTTGTGAAATGTTGTGGTTGTTTTGTTTTTTTTTTCTTTTCTTCTCACTGGTAAAAGTGATAAGTGAAAGAAGATGTGACTTCAGCCTATACCCATTCAGTCTATATAATTTTGATTTAAAATGAAAATATTGTATTCTTTATTTAAATTAGTCTTTTTGACTGAAATAAATTAAAATAAATGTTCTGTTTCTCCAGAAAACCACGGCCTGTCTCTCAACTTGTTGCACAGCAAGTGAATCAGCAGTTTGCGCCACCCACACTTTACAAAAAGGACAAGAGAGAAAAATCTGAAAAAGACAGAAGTGATAAAGAACTAACACTGAAAAGGAAAAGCTTTAAAAAGACAAGGTAACCCTTATATATTAAAATATAAAACTAATGCTAGTATAGTTATTGACAGTTATGGTAATGTAATGACTTCTGCTTTTGTCTCATCACTAGACCAAGATTAAAAAATATTGACAGGAGCAGTGCCCAACATCTAGAGGTCACAGTTGGAGACTTGACTGTAATAATCACAGACTTTAAAGAGAAAGTCAAACCCACATCAACCTCAACAAGTGCTGCTTCAGCAGATCAACACAGTCACAGTGGCTCAAGCTCTGACAACACTGAACGAGGGGCCTCCAGATGCTCTTCTCCACACAGAGAGGACTCCTCAGGAAATGGAGAGACTCACTAACTTTCACTGTTTTACGTTTTTCTTCTTCAGTCTTGAACAGCCTGGGCCAGAAATGCATCATTATACTAATTATCTGATCCAGTATGGTCAGTGTCACTTCCGTTTCAGGATGTGTTTTTCACTGCCTTCTTATGTTGGCAAAGAACCCAAGGATATGCTTCAAGGAACTGTTCCATTAAAATCAAAATCAGTAGCACTGAGTTCTGGGACATGAACCAACTGGTTCCTCTGTTGTGGTGCCTAACAATGAGTGGGTTGTTTGCATTAATTATTAAGCATTCAGATTGCAGCGCATTAAGAACAAAAATGTGAAGTCATCACAGAATGTTTGTTTTGCTACAAATGTCTTCTTTTGCACTTAATGGTGTGCCATGTTTATTGTTATTAGTTAGAGCATTAGTTCTTCTATTTTGTTAGCTTTTGTACATTGGTTGTGGAGCATTTTCAGCCTGGTTATGGCCAATTGATGCAATCATTCTATTACTTTCTAACATTTAAGTTAAAAAAAAAACTTGCTAATTTCTTCCAATTATGCCTCTCACATTTGTAGAATTGTATCAGCTTAAACTATAGAATGGTTTTGTAAATTAATGTAAAAATAAATAGATAAATGAAAATTTATATTTCTTTAGTCGTTAAAGCAGGGATTTTAATAAACATGGTTTTGTTTGTCCTGAGTTTTGGAAATATTACCATTGCACTGTTATTACCTTTTAGTTTTGAATGTGGAAAAAAAGAAGCTTTTACATTTGAAAATGTTGAAGTAAATGATTTGTCAAATATTTGGTGTTATTACTATTTACTGCTTTATTGTTGCCTAACTACAGTCTTTACAAGACTTTAATCTTCTTGTAGTTTCTTAACCTTAAAGTTTAAGCTGATGTGATATGCTGGCTAAATCAAGGGCCAAAATGTATAATTTTATTTGAATATTCCTTAGGTCTTATGTTTTTTGTCACTTGTTTTATTATTGGTATTAGTATTATTATAGATTCAAGTGCCTGGCTAACATTAATAACAGACAAAATCTCTTTAATGAGCAGATTTTTAAGAAGTGAAATGAAATCTGAATGTAGGGCTTCCCCTTCTATCGTCAATGAATAAAATACACGTGAACCAGGAAGTGGGAGGAGCGTAAACATGTAAACATCAACGGTACATTTATGTAGCCACTAAGCTTGTAGCTTCTCCGTGCGAAATGGGCAGTTAAAATCGTTTCATTAGCGTATATTTGTACAATGCAAAATGCGATGTTACCGTCATGCTTTATTCCTATGCATTGCCTTTACGCTTTTTTCAGTGCTTTATGTGTTCAGTCAGCTTGCCTCCACATTGGAGGATAGACAGGGATGGAGTGAGCAGGGCGGAGCCGACCACAGAAGCCGTGACACTGGGCTTCCTCTCAGGAAAACGCGAGGCACGGCAGGCCTCCGCGGAGGACTTGACAGGTAGCTAATTTCGACAACGTTTTATTACTTTTTTTAAAAATAAAATGCTTAAATTGGTTTAATTGCTTCTATAGCTAGTAAATTAGGTTTCAAGCAAAATGTCTATTTGCTTGATGTAGACTTAACTTGCCTTTCTACGATAAACTTAAATATACAGATATGGAGTAAAGAAGCTAGGTTAAGAAAATTATTTCCACATTTTAAATTGAATTTAAAAGCAGTTTTGAGCAGATATTTTAAAAACTGAAATTATAAGCTGTAATGCTTTTGAACTTTGACCACTAATTTTTACATACACATTTTAATCTTTCCATAAGTAGCATCCATAATTAAACTTCATTTTAATGAGTGTAAGCATTTTGCTGATGCTTCAATAAAGATACTATGGTTAACTCGGCTAATATAATCTGTCAATTGCCACCTGTCTTCCCATCACTCTAAGTAACAAGATGCTGCTCACTTAATATTCGTCTCACAACTCACAAACTTGATTTATGGAAGTAGTTCAGTTTGCACAGTTTTTGTTCCACAGAGTTAATTTGAAAATAAGGTTAATTCAGGAAAGACCATGTTTTCATTCTGTCAGGTGTAAGTCAGTTACTTACTGGAGTCCATATTGGAGACTGCCTGCAGATGTTTGTGGAGTGAACTGCTTATTGGAACCGTCTCATGGGTATGAATGATTTTGTGCATCTTGTTAATGAAAGTAACCCTTTGAATCTTAACTTTAGTTTCACAGGGTATCTGCATTGGCTTTTACATAACATTTGTATTAGTGAATTATCTGTGTACCCGATGACTATTCATACTTATGGACGGTATACTACATGTCTAGCTACTTGCTGATAAAGGTGTGTACCTATCCTCAGTGGACATAAAGCTCAGGTATTTCTTAAATTATTGTTTATGGTTTTATTTAGTTTTCAGTCTCATTTTCCTTTTGATCTTTCACTAAAATAAACTAGGAAATAATGACACATTCATGTCCTAAATAAATTTGCAACTCTTACAATATTTTGTCAAATAATTTAAACTTAAAAAAATAAATAAATATTTAATCTTGTGTTACATGAGTGTGCCAATTGCCAAACTGTAGCTGTTTCTTCATCCATTTAGCTCTTGTTTCATAAGAATGTGAGCTGTAATCATTACTTGTCATGTTTTTGTAGAGAAAAACCTGTCAGAGTACCTCATGATCAGAGGAGTCACCTGGCTGTGGTGGCTTGTGGCCCCAGGTTAGAAGAAACTCTCACTATGTTAAAGTCTGCACTTCTCTTCAGCAAAAAACCTCTGCACTTCTATATATTTGCAGAGGATGAGCTACATGGCAGCTTCAGAAAAACTGTAAGTGTTCTGCACTTGTTCATAGCTATCAGCGGTCTATTCTAGTGCTTTAGATAAAATCTTTATAATATCTTCTCCTAATCTTCTTTAAAGTTAGACTCTTGGCCACAAATGGTTCAGAAGAAATTTAACTTCACCATCTTTCCAATCACTTTTCCAAAAGAGAACGCAAAAGAGTGGAAGAAGCTTTTTAAACCCTGTGCATCTCAGAGGCTTTTCCTTCCTGTAAGTCCAGAACATTTCTTATTTATCATATGCAAAGAACATATTTTTATTTATGCTTTATTTAAAATTTATTTCCAGTTGATTCTGCAGAATGTGGATTCTTTGCTCTATGTGGACACCGATATCTTGTTTCTGCAGCCAGTAGAGGACATCTGGAAACTACTTTCTCATTTTAACTCTAGCCACTTAGCTGCCATGGCTCCAGAACATGAAGAGCCGCGTATCGGCTGGTATAACCGCTTTGCCCGTCATCCTTTCTACGGCAAGACAGGCATCAACTCAGGGGTCATGCTAATGAATATGACACGCCTCAGGGCAAAATTCTTTAAGGTAAAAACAAAGAAAGGTGATCAGTTTTAAAGGTTTTTAGGTTACAATACAAACATAATCAGCAGCATGCCCTTCACTTTTATCAATCTGTTCCAAAGAGAAAATTTAACTAATTAAAACTAGCTGCATCAATAGTATTCACCAGTAGAGGTCACCATTGTTTTGTAATTTTAAACCCTGCGACTTTGCACCATTTCTTTGGAGTGTTTGGTAAAGATATATTTTTTTTATTTGTAGATATAGGTTTATTAAAGGTAAAATTATTCTGATCTTTTTTCTGTTTTCACTAGAATGATATGACACCAGTTCCTTTAAGCTGGGAGGAGATTCTCATGCCTCTTCTTCAGAAGTATAAACTTAATATCACCTGGGGTGATCAGGACCTTCTTAATATCATATTTCATCATAATCCAGGTTTATGTTATTCCATACACACTATTGTTTGAGAGCATTTTTGGCAATGACCCTCAAAACCACTATGAATTACACAGAATTTATATTGTCCTTATTTCTTTACAGAAAGTTTGTATGTGTTCCCATGTCAGTGGAACTACCGTCCAGACCACTGTATCTATGGCAGCAACTGTCAACCGGCTGAACAGGAAGGTGTCTTCATTCTGCATGGAAACAGGGGAGTTTTCCATGATGACAAGCAACCAGCTTTCCGAGCTGTTTACAATGCCATCCAAAAGGTATAGGTGTAGCCTAACTATTTGACTACTTCATTAAGCTCAAAGTTTTTAATAACACTACACACTGTCACTCTTAAGAAACAATAAATAATGTGATTGTAACATAGTTTCTTTGAAGGACAGTACTGGATCTATTTGGATGGACATTTACTAGTCATTGCTTTATCAATAGGCACTCCAGGCCATTGCTTCTGCTTTTTAGATGCTTCCGTCATCCATTGCTTAATCAATAGTCTGTTAAGCATTTCAGTTGCCCATTTCTGGCTTCTCCAAACCTTTCATAATCAGTTCTTAGCAATGGGATTTAAAATTAGTGTGAAACAAGAGTAGACTGATACAATAAAAGGCTGCCAATGAAATTCCAAACTGAATTTAAGTGGCCAAAGTATGGCATTTGTTAGATTTTCTTTAATTGTGTGTCAGCCAGCCTTTAGTGCTTTACCGTCCAGTGCACATAAGTCATCAGCGAGGCAGTGAGTGATCCGAAGAGCTCTCACGGAGCTCTGCTTACCTTCGATCTCTCATGTTGATTTCAACGGTCAACACTCAGCAGCAATCTAGTGAAGCAAGGGAAGCTTCATTAGCTGGTCTCCATCCATTACCACCACAGGGCTCAGCCTAGCCACTATCAGCGTGGCCAATGTTCTCAGCCATTAAGTAAACGAGCAGGCTTCATTATAGGGCACTCGGCCCTCATGTCTCCATCAGTCTCTCAGGCAGCACAGACATGCATACAGTAGATTCCACCTGGTTTTGGCAGTTGTAGTGTCTCTAATGCGTGTGCTAGAGATATAAAATATCAGGGCTTTTAGTGGACAATTATAACATTGCCCATTGAACCAGTGATATTTTGTTGATAATTCCTGTTGCTCCTGCTCCGCCTTGTTTGTTTCCTGTGAGGCATGAAGCAGGCAATCCTACAGGAAACAGCACCAGCAGAGGAGCATGCAATAAAGGGCACAACCATTACCGAGCCAAGCCCACAGAAGAGTTGTAAAATTTTTAGTGCTGATGCTGGTTTGAGACATCATGATGGTTGTGTGGACAGCATACTAGCAGCATCCACATAAAAATCAATAGAAGGCTGTTAATAGTGCTTTATGACTTGCTGCACTATATGAAAGATAATAAAGTGTGCTTTGAGTAACCTAATGCGTGGTCAAATGAGACATGATAAAGAAATGTTTTCTTCTTATTTGTAGAAGGTAAATTGGTAAATAAGGACACAAAAATTGTACAGTAATTGCCAAGCATGCCATTTGTTTTAATATGCATTGTCAGCTCTTTCATTTAAATATTGTTATATAACACTTGTCACAGAATTCTAGACAGAAGCAAGTACAGATTTAGTACTGTGATAAGTTGCCCATGCCAACTGTCTAATGCATGCACATTTTTCTCTTTCACAGTACCAGTTTGGTGAAAATCTAAAGAAGTCACTGCTTGAGCCTCTACAGGCATCAATGAAAAGCACCACACACACCTACTGTGGTAGGAGCAGCCACATCTTCACCAAAAGGTTGAAACAGACCATTATATCTGTTCAACAGGAGGTCCCACAAAGAAGATGACAGGGTCAACACACTAATACGATTTATGATTAGTGTGTGGCAGGTCACTACGGGATGGATACTTCGATTAAAGACACTCCTGTGGAGGCATTGTGCTGACAGTCTCATCCCTCCACAAAACATTAGCTGTTTACTGTTGGGTACTGTTGTGGAGGTTTGGGTTTAACTTTTACAAACTTAGTGAATGTACATGGCTGTCCTTTGTGAGAATGCAGGACACAGACACTTTCTAACCATTGTGGCAAAAGCACTGAACCCATTTTTAGAAAATTACATTTTTAAAAGAGTCTACAATTCTGGTTAGAAACTGTGTTATTTTAATCAAGAGTATATATTATTTTTAGTTTTAATATAATTGAGAAGATTTGTTATTTCTGGAGGTACTTTTGTATTTTTTAATTTCTTAACTTAATATCAGTATTTCTTAATGAATGTCAGAAAATGCATGCAGGTGTCTGATTGTCATGTGTGACTTTTCAGTGACTATTATTTTCAGTTTTGTAAGAGAGATTTCAGTAAATTTATAATGCCAAGATGATTTATTACAACTGCACTTGTGTATTACGGTATGACTACTTACCAATATTTCCAGTTTTTCCAAACAGCTGATTTGCACCATTAGTTTAAAGAATAAGATAATACTGTACCATAGCCTTCTTGAGATTGTCATACACATGAGTCAACAGAAATGAACTGTATAAAATATTTTATGATTGTAATTACTGCTTAATATGTTTTTTTTAATATATATTCATTAAAACAACAAAGTGACTTGCTGTCCTTGTTAAATCTAGTCTTGTGTAAGTTTCTTAAGAAGCAGCAAATGATAAGAGGAAATCAATACAACAGTGTGAAGACTAAGTGTTTTGAGACTTGTCCAAAATGATCTGATGTGATGCCTCTGGCTCTTTATTTTACAGGCTCTTTATTTTACTCATGGAGAAGGCAAGAGGTGAGCATGTAGAATTTAAAATGGTCTTTGTGGTAAGAAGCTGAATGGTGAACTCTTTTCTCTTAAACAGTAAACCATTCCCTGGAACACAATGTAACCCTATTGCTGAGTAATCAGTATCTTTAGTGATTTACTGAAACCCACCACAAAGATACCATCATTTTGCATATTAGGCTTTTTGCTTCTCTGCATTAGAGGCTATAACCAATTATATATTATATGTAGCTGTGCTCGGGTGCATTAAAAACAGCAAAAGTTCACTGCTGACCTAAAACTTTATGATTCTTCAGAAGGTGTGGGTCATATGCAACAGTCACATCATTAAGTAAAAGATGGTTGACACTTAATATAATAGATTTTTGTGATGTGGTAAGTTCTTGGACAAACATTTTTCCTATTTACTGTTCTTTAGGAGGTTAGGCCAGGGCATAATACCCTGTATCAAAACAAAAGCGTGCAATATCAGGTTTACTTTTGCCACAGAAATAAACTGACATTCAAGCTCACTTCTAGGGTAGAAGTTTACTGCTGTATAATGAACCACTTGGCCTTTGTTAAGTTCAGGAGAGATTTGAAGTCAATCATGGCAACTGTATGGTAACAGAAGTCTGTTTATCTCAATTAAAAAAAGAGATGGTAATGGTAAGATATACTCTTGTTTGGATTTCATTGCGCCCAAGAGCTTATGTATATTTAAGCAAAGATAATATGCATAACTTATACCAGTGAATACTTGATTAATGTTTTCAGTTTATGACTAAATGTAAACACTCACTTGTAAAATAGTGTCAGTGCAGAAGTTTTAATACTATTAAACGGCTCCTCAACCTTTAATTTTGTGAGTGCTTTTCAAAAGGGCAAATGACATCAGTGTGTCTTGTCAGTTTGATAAAATAGTAAATCTGAAAAGAGGGAAATAAAAAGTCAGAGGCAGCAAGTAGAAAACCATTCATAAACCTCTGCTGCTTCTATTCCTGCTGCAGAAGGATTTTATTTAACACTGGAACATTTTCATCAATATTACATTTGCCCCACACTGCTGAGACAAGTGTAAGTGTGGTGCTATGTCAGTGTTTAAAACAATTAATACAATTTACTATTGAATGTTAGTCATGCAGTGATCCTTCAGAGTCTGACTCAAATGAAAAGTGTAGCTCAGTGCCTCATCATGCAAAGTAGATATAGCATCTTCTGGTCTAGTGGTGAGGCCGTTCTTTTCTAGTTATTTATAGGGCATTGATTCAAAAATGCTAATGCTATCTTGACCGTTATTTTTCTTTTTTGGTTGTGTAAAAAAAATGTCAGTGCCTTAGAGCCTTGCAGATCAGTGTTTCAACAAATAGTCCATGGTCAAATCACAGACAGCAGTTTCTACTTTTCAACTCAATACTCATAAACAGTAGCTTAAAAAAAAATCTTCCACATTTTCCTGAAGGGCTCTTTCCTCCATCGCCCCAAGGTATGTTTTATAAATACAGCTATGCTCATAAGTTTACATACCCTGGCAGAAATTGTGGTTAATTTTTCCAAAGAATATGAATATGAAAACCTTTTTTTACTCATAGTTAGTGGTTGGGTTAAGCCATTTATTGTTAAACAATTGTGTTTTCTCTTTTTAAATCATAATGACCCTGATCAAAAGTTTACGTACCCTGTTGATTTTGGCCATTATAACATGCACACAAGTTGACACAAACAGGTTTGAATTGCTGCTAAAGGTAACCATCCTCACCTGTGATCTGTTTGCTCATAATCAGTGTGTGTTTATAAAAGGTCAGTGAGTTCCTGGGCTCCTGGCAGACCCTTGTACCTCTCATTCAGTGCTGCATTTATGTTTCTGTATTCTGAGTTATGACAAAAGCAAAAGAATTGTCAAGGGATCAGCAGGAAAGGGTAATTGAACTGTATAAATCAGGAAAGTGATGTAAACAGATATATCCAAGGAATTGCAAATGCCAATCAGCAGTGTTCAAACTTTAATTAAGAAGTGGAAAATGAGGGATTCTGTTTAAACCAAACCAAGGTCAGGTAGAAAAACAAAGATTTCAGCCACAGCGGCCAGGAAAATTGTTAAGGATGCAAAGAAAGCCATTACTACGCAAAAAGCATCCCACTTACAATAAATAAAGTGAAAGTTTTGGACTGGCCATCTCATTCTCAACTGTATCTATATCGTGCAAACACACAAAATAATGTTATCATTACTCAGTCTCACTCCCCTAATGGCTTTTACAAACCCATAGTTGGTGCAAATGTCATTATGACTCAGCTATCAAAATGCAGAACTAATACTGTGTGTATTCCCACTCAAACAAAATGGTATCAATCACTGTGGCCGACCTTTTTTCATTGACAAAGTGTCACATCATTGAACCACCTCCCTGTGCCTTGAAGCTAAAGAACTACTGGTTGTAATCAATGCCCCGCCAAGTACTATTAGTGAATAATACGCCACATAATTCATTAACCCTCATCTTAGTTGTTGTAAAGGGACATTACTGGTGGCATTAATAGTGTGCGTGATTTATGGAGTGGCGTGGACAATCCATGTGTCCACTTTTATACACTTGCATGAAAACAGTGTCCATGACTATGGCGTCAATACGGGCTCACATTAATCGTGAACTAAAGAAAGGAATCTGAATTGTAAACCTAGAAGCGTAAATGGAAGCTTAGAATCAGAAGCAAAGAAATTTAAATAAAAATGTAATTGTAACCGTAGCCATGAAAGTGTAAAAATAAATATTTTTGCAAATTAAAAAGTATTTTTTAGTGATATAAACTACGTTTACGCTCCCTACTCTTTGTTTTTACAATCCAAAAGTTACAATTAAAAATAATACTCAATAATTGTTCATGACCCTGTGTTGAGGGGGTTCGGGTTTAGGAAGTTACGTCATGAATAGTCCGGATAAATGGGGGAAATTGAAAAATACTTTTTTGAGCTGCTACAATACAGCTAAATGGATGGCAATGGATGTATTAATATATTATAATAATATATATTAATTAATAATTTTTTTTTCCTTCACAATAAACAAACATCCAGTTGCCACCATCTGACCTACCTTTTTGTTCCTGGTTCACATGGTTCTCAGCCAATAGGCGGTGACCCTGCACCACAGGCTTATAAATAAACAATGGGTTCTTAATAGTAACTTTTGGATTGTAAAAGCAAAGGGTAGGAAGTGTAAACATAATTACTAAAAAATACCTTTTTATTTACAAAAATATTTACTATGTTTATGCTTTCAAGGCTACGGTTACAATTGTATTTTCATTTACGAGTCTTTGCTTATGCTTCTAAGCTTAAGTTTAGGCTTCTAGGTTTACAATTCCAATTTCTTTCTATCGTTTCAAGCCTCTCTCATGGAACCCTTATAAGGCCCTTAAGTAAGGGTCACCATACAGCGATATTTTTATTATTATTATCTTTTATTTAACCAGGTAAAAAAAATCATTGAGATTAAAAATCTCTTTTCTAAGAGTGACCTGGCCAAGACGACAGCATATAAACTTTAAAAAATATATAAATACAAGACATCAACAAAACAAATAATATACCTCCATCCACCAGAGGGCAGGCTCCAAAAGCAGAAATAAAAGGAGAAATCAAACCTCGACTTTACACGTTCAAAATCATTTAGTTTACAGCCTGGTACAAAGAGGTCTCCGGTCTCTAGAGCTAAGTTTTTACTACATGATTAATACGTTTGTTTATGCTATCCGAAAACAATTTTTTGTACTATGCATTAATAGCAGAAAAACCCGGGTGTAACAGCCATTTTATTGCCCTGTGGTAAGACTAATATCAGTGAATGGGGGACCAATGAGCTCACGCTATACACTATACAATCATTGTTTCGTTTACAATTATTGTGACCCCGTATTGATGCCATTCATGACAGTCAAACAAAAACTGTAAATAATGAGTATGTTTACACTCATATTGATTTTACTTACGTTACCTGCAGCTAACCAACCTAACCTTGAAAAAAAACTCTACTAATTAATGTATCTAAAAAGTACATTGTAGTAGCTAAACCACGCAGTAGCATTAAAAATTAGCTCCTTTCAAGAAAAGGGCTATGAAGACAATCAGTCTCTGTCATGTTGTTTACTCGGCTTCTTTAATTGCGGAATAATTACACTTGACCAAAGTTTGTGCTATAGTTGTTTTCATATAAGCCTTGTTCTTTGAGTCTCCTGAGTCCTCGACCTCATATACTGTAGGTCATTTAATTGTCTTTCCCCCCGCACTGCCTTCGTTCTCTGGCATTTCCTAATGAATCTTCCAATCCTGGCCACACGCACACACTCAGAGGTTGCTTCATTGACTATTGGAGCGACTTGACCTGTGCGTGGAACCTTTAATTGTTTTTTTTCCCCTGTGTTTGACAGCCACCGACATGATGGATTTGCCCGAACATTTGTCTGTGACACGGTAAAGGACAATCTCTGTATACGTTAACAAATTCAGGGTCAAATGAGAACTTTTGCTTATTAACTGGTGGATTTTCGGGCTTGTCAGACATCCACAGAAGCATCTCTCTTTTGGATTGTAGAGCACATTTAAAGCAGTACAAGTAAAAATTCCAAGAGCTAAATGGGCTATTTTACCAACTCCACAAATTACCCCAAATCTGCTTCCACCTCATGAACTCCGTCATGTGATTGAAGTGTTAAATGAGCTGAGATCTTTACAAAATAACTGTATGCATGCCCCCCATGTGAAACCTATTATAAAAATCTAATCTCAAGCTAATTTAACATTCTCTTTCTTTCACTCTGAGGCATTTATATCACTGAAATAGATTAATCAGACACATTACAGCAACATTGAAATTTAAGGTTACCAAGCTGCAAAATACGTAATGAGCATTATGGGTTCAGTTGAGGAATATAGCAGAAATTGCTTCATGAGAGCCATTTTTCAGACTCACTTTTTATTTCCAAGGGCACTTTGACCACCAAGACATGGAGATGGTTCCTCATCAAAGCTCTCATAAGTCATTATCATTATTTATGCATGTCCAGAGAAAGAGAGCACGCAATTTTTCAGTGATATGACTGATAGGAGAAAAGTGGTTACACAAAGATTTGAGTAAATTATTTCACAGGAAAATAGCACTGCTGATTGAAGCAGATGCTGTTTTTAAAACAACAATTATAAAATCTAATGTTGTTTAACCAAAAACCTGAAAAGTGAAATCAGTCCAGAAAAAAATGTTTGTGGAAAAAAATGAAGCTAAAAAAAACTTAGAGCTGTTTTCAGTTACACGCAGACTACACACAGATTTTAATTGATTTCCATTGGACATCTCTATAGGTAGAATATTAAGTGAAGGAAGGCGAGAATGGCTGCCAGGCAAAGGTAAAAGGAAATCCATGCATGCAGGAGGTAGATAATGAAACACAGCACAGTCAGACCCCTGAGGCATACAGCAGTCACAGGCTCTGGGTCCCATGGCAATAAAGATGGTCCCTTTAATTGAAATCTGGATATTCTCAACTTTTGATAGACACTTTTTTTTTTTTTTAATAAAAGCAAAGTTTCTTCTTTTCTCATTATTTTTCTTTGACATGACAGAAAAGTGACTGCTCAACCTTATGGCTGCTTCTAGAGTTGTCCCTTTAATATTACAGTTACATTTTATTTTCATCAAAAATTATGAAGACTGTTTTGTCCTGTTTTATCATTGCCAATAGGCTTTCCTTGGATGTGACGCGTGGAAGGTTGTGGATTGTCCAGAACAACGCCTTACTCTCAGAAAAAATGTGGATGCCGTCATATTTGGACAGCATGCCATAAAGTTAGGGACCTTTCAACCAAAGCTTTTTACATTCACGGCTTTCATCAGTAAAGCAGAGAATATAACTTTGATCACCAATGAATACCACCAAGCCCTTGAAAGGAGGTTTTTGCTAAATTACTTGAAAGATAGTAGATGTAGACATACCTGGTCAGATGAGCTCTTCTGTTCAATGGCACTTTTACATCTTAAAATGCAGAGGTGTTTTGGTAAGCTTGTGGTTCTAGTCATTTCCTGCTCCTGTTTAAAGTCAACAATAGTTTTAGGCCCTGAAGCTGAAAGTCATAAAAGCATCATTTGGTTGTGTTAAGCAATTTGAACCCACTTTTCATCCTACCACACATTCTTTTAATTTCTTTAGATAATGTGCAATGCATAGCAAAAGTAATGGAACAACCCAGTGTCCTTATCTTCTTAACATCCCCATGCTTTTGATCAAATTAAAATCAGCATGCGGTCTTCTTAGTGTTTTCCAAAAAGAGGTCTACACCTTAAATTATTCATGGCTCAATCTAAATTCCTAATTCAATTAACAGTTTGAAGAGATACCATATTCTAATTATTATATAATGTGACATTTACACAGCTTGTCCACAAAGAACACAGTCAAGTTTCATTTCCTGCTCGTTATGATGGTTTGTGACTTTTTAATCTCAGAGAATTAACCGAGGCCGAGCACTACTGAAGTTATGAGAGTATTTTTTGTGATACAACGTGATTGTTCAACCCATCAGCTATCAACAAAATGCAGAAAACAAAGTCAAAGTCATAAATACAATTACACAATATGATACTTATTTCTTACTTTGTTCAGACAGCAATGTAGATATTGAATAACTTGGTGTGCTGCATTTGTAATGGATTTGAAATGTTATTGTGATTATTGTGGTTATTGTGTAAGTGACGACATTTTTTTCCTTCACGACTTACTCCCATTCTGCAAAAAAAAAAAAAAGACTGTCTGTATTTTTGCTATGGCTCTTTTTGCTCCATGTTGTCTTGTGGGAATATAGTAATCTAGCCCCATGGCTGAAACCTGTTATCTTTTACTTAAAACACCATTGCTTTGCCTCTGTTGTGACTGGGCTAGTTACAAAAACCACCCATCTCCTCTCAATTGTCAGCCTGTGTCATTATTATTCGGGTGTCGCTTCCCCAAGAGGAATCTTCCCAGAGGAGAGATGGAGAGATGCTACAGCTCCTGTTTTTTCCCATATTCTCCTCCATTATGCAGTGAATAACAGACACTATCTTTCTCTGTTGTCTGTGGCCACTCCTGGTTCTGGCAACGTTGTGACAATGTGTAGCTGCTCAATAGAAATACTCCTCTTTATTGTTGTGAAGCAGCAGAAGTTGACTCGTGGAATAACAAATCTTTGTCTGTGCAAAGCCCTGCACCAGAGTGGGAACTGTATCTGTCTTTCAAATCTGTTTGCTTTTATCAGCTTTGTTAAATTATCTTCCACCCAATAGTGCAATGCCTCAGTTAATATTCACTTTTCCTGTCCTATACATTTCCTCATTTAGGGAATATGTGCATGTGCAAAAGTATAACACATTTTCCAAACAAACAATCCTTTAACTTGATAATGATTAGGAAATATCAACATACAAACTCAGCGTATTAATTTTACCAACAAAAATAAAGCAAAGCAAACACATGTTATTGAAAAATCAAATTGTACACCTTATTTTTCATAACTGTTGGAGTCAAAGAGTCAGTTTTAAGAGAAAGAAAAACTAACATGGCCCGCAGCACTATTCTACTTGGTAGCTATGTGGTATAGTTTTACATATAAGTTTCTTCTGCTGCAGCCTACACATCCTGGAAGTTGAACTACGTACATCCTTGTTTCTCCAAAACAGCAGCAAGATTTCAATAAACAGAAACAGATTGTCCCTCCTTTTGCTGAAAAAGTTAAGAAGAGGGCCTCTGGACATTTAGTTTTGAAAATGTAAGTGAGTTAGTAAAGTAGCGCACTATTCACTGAGCACTGTAAAAAATCAGTGTACAGATATAAGTCTCTCAGTAAAAAAGCCTCCAAGACACAAAATCTTCTTCATTCTTCATGTTTCTTACTCTTCTGGGCCAAAGGGTATTGGAGCATGGTGAATGGATTTAATAACATGTCAACAGGAAACAAACTGACATATTAAAGACAGAAGCCGTTAATGGCCATGTGGGGTTTCTGTGAATTTGTGCATAAAGTAGTGAGCATATCTATGTTGGTATAGTATCTCGAGCTGTGTTTCAATGTTTCACTCAAACGGCTAGAATTGTTATCTCAGATTATGTATAGTGTCATTTTTTAGTACATCCATAAACAACAGCATATTAAACAACATTTATTAGGTTGATTTTGCTTTTAGACAAGCCTGGGAGCATCAAAAATTGTCTGTGTTATTAAATCTGATTCATTTAAATTTTTTGAGCAAAAGTTTTTGTAAGTTTCGTAAATTTTTGAGTTCTTTGGACACAAAAATAGGTGCTGCCAAATTCTTTTTTTTTTTTTTATAAATGCCATCCACCAGTCCTCTCCATACATAACAAATATTTATGATTTCAATTTTTAATTACCAGGTTTAGCAAATAGTCTCTTTGTTTGGTGAAAAAAATAAAAAATAAAATAAAACACATGAAGGCAAATTGGATAAAAATAAATAAACAAAACTGCTCAAAGTTGCTTCCAAATATATTTGCTCCACCTGGGTCCCCAGGACACACAGAAAAAAACATTGTAATGGTTGCCATGGAAACATGATTTTAACAACAGGGAATAAAAAAAGATACGTAAAAGCAGAAATTATGTTTTAAAAAATGCATTTTGAAAGGGGTCAATGGCACAAAAAAATACAGAAAGACTAAGACCTAAAAGAAAAAAAAGAATAAAGAACATTTTTAATTCACCTCAAAACACACCTGCTCAAATTTTGTTATGCAAAAACAAAATTTAAAAAAACACTAAAACTATTCGAGGGACGTATGAGCGTTAAATGCAATAACACAACAAGGCCACAAAGGTTAAAGACTCATATTGATTGGTTGAGTAATTACCTGGACTTTAACTAAAAACACATATTACAGGGGAGGATGGTAACTTTTTGATTGTTTTAAATGTGTGGTTTTAACCTCACCTCAGTATGTTATATTAAACTATATATATATCTATATTATATTAATTATATTCTAAGCCACTATTAGTAAATGCTCAGTGTTTGGGATCTTGAAACCTGTCACATCAGGAAATGGAAATCTTTTTTAACTAAGGGCTTTGCAAAACATACACAACAAGAATTTAACATGCCCTCCGGATACTGAGACTGGAATAATGATGCTCAGTTCATCCCTCACTTTCCACTATTTCACTGGTTACCTGGAAACAGTGAACAATTTATTTAGAAAAATGATAGTTGCTGTCAGAAAGTTTGACATTTGTGTCACTGATTTCTAGGGTATGTACTTGACGGGCACATTGTGGCAATACTTCGGCATGAGATTTGTTGGATTTTAGACCATTCATTGGACAATTAGATGTTTTTAAAGTGTGGTTTGGACAGGCTGTCTATTGTGTGTAAAAGCACTGAGGTACTTCTGGAAAGAGAACTTGGATATGGGCTCCTTTACTGCAAGTGTACAGTATATAGGATACATTCCTAAAGAATATCAGAAGGACAACCTGCATGTGTCAGATTTTTGCTTTTGACATTTTACTACAACAGGTAGAGCTGCAATTACTTCTCTGAGCAATAAACCAACCTTTTACTCATTAAATTTGACTCCAGGCGCCCAAGGACAGAGTTACAACAAAGCAAGCTGCTAGTTTCCATTTGCATTTAGATTGTGCCTCTATGCTAAAGCATGGGAATGAGTTTGCCACAGAAAGTGATAATCCAACTACTTTGTTTGAGATCTCTGTAGAAAGCAGCTGTGGCAAAGTCTTTTCTGTCGGCAGAGCCTGAGGAAGTATAGACTCCAAATCTTTCGCTTTTCCGAGGACGCAGTAGATTGACTCAAGTATCTTGCGGGTGGGATAATAGATATGTACCATATTCTTAAATTAGTCTAATGAATATTTATTAGAAGCTGGTACTGGGTATAGATTAAAAACAATTTAAACACAGAATGCAGTTAAGAGATTAGAATTGAACAGGAAATTAATTTAAGAGGCTAAAACTGTACTTCCTACCAAGAAGGTTTTCTATCTAAATGGTTGTTTCAGTTTCAGAAAAGGAAACTGAAGCTATGCATACCAATCTTACCACTGTTAGGATTTGAATATAATCCTTTACTTTGCTGAAACACAAGTGTAGAATAGGGTCCATTGTTTATATTATTGCTTCATTTCGTCCTATAACAGCAGGCGTCACTCCTTTCTGAGATGTATTGACAAAAGTAGCTCTGGCAATCAGGCTGAATGGACTCTGCCATTCATTTTCATTAGCTGCTGTTTTTTTTCCAGGCTTCACTGGGATGTAGAGGAGCGGACCATCTGTGAGCCTCATAGAAGATAAACCATTGACGCTACCTTCTCAAAGGACTACTTCTCTGCTCATAGGCAGTTCATTTTGATTTGATTTCTGATACCAACAAAGCATGGGATTCTTGTGCCAGTCTCAGAATATAAAGCCTATTGCATATTACCATATTTACTCAATACCCATGCACCTAGATGTCAGATGTGACTTGCTTATTGTCAAAGCTTTATTACACTGCCTATCTGTCTCATTACATTTGATAACCGTCATTTTACAGAGAATGGGAAAGATTTGCAGATACAATAGAGCTGCTGCATATTCTGCTTTATGCATGTGCTTCCAGCTATTTTTTGCATCCCACATCCTTTGAATATGAAAGACAGGTTGAAATGAAATGATGATATCTGACAATAGGGGGGTATAACTCACAACAGGTGATGGTGTATCACCCCCCATCCTAAGACTCATCAGCAGACAATGTCAGTACATTATTATTGGTAGCGTTTGCTTATTCCTTATTTATTATTTGGTAGTAAGTATTAACCAGTACCTAGTACACAGATTATTTAGATGTGGCAATGCAATAACCCGATCTGTGAACACAGAATGTCAGTTTAGTAAGGATAGGGTCAATTTTTTCTATAGTTTCTGTGTTAAGTCATGAGTCAGAATTATTGTCTTTGCAGATTTGTGTGATGAGAGACAGGTTACTGTTTAACTGTCAGCCCGTTTATATTGTATTATATATTTATAGCACTTTTAAAAACAGGGTTTACAAACTGCTTAACACTGAAAACGAAGTTCAGTAAAAGAATAAAAACAGCAGGAACAAGATTTGTTCATTCACTGACTGTTTGTGCAAAATGCAATAATATATTAGAATAATTAAATAAAAAGTTGGAGGCATGTTTAAAAGACGACACCACTAATGACAAAAAATACACATAATAGATAAAATCAAAAAGGTCATAAATATTATAAAAACGTCTGGCTATAAAAATAGGTTTTAATAATTGATTTAAAAGATGTCACTGATTCTGCCAGACGTTTCTCTTCAGGCAGGTCGTTCCAAATTTAGAGTTCTCTGACCAAAAAAGCATGGTCACCTTTAGTCTTCAGCCTATACTTTGGAACAGTTAACAGGGACCTGCCTGAGCATCTAAGGCTCGGTGGCTCAAAGGAAGTTGAAATCTCAAAGATGTAACTTGGTGCGAGGCCTAAACAAGCTTTAAAAGTGATCAGTAAATTCCTAAAATCAATTCTAAAACGCACAGGGAGCCAGTGGAGTGAGGGTAAACCTGGTGTGATGTGTTGTCGTCAATTAAAACCAGTCAGAAGCCTATAGCTGCTGCGTTCGGAAATAACAGTTTTTACTGACACAAATAGTAAATAGTTTATATCTTGGGCTTTTTAGCCATAAAGTGATGTGTGATTCATTATATCTTTTCAAAAGCCTGATTTAATGATGCAATTTATTCAAAAACAGCAGGCTAATTATAAACACAATTAATCAATGCAGCAAGAAAAATTACACTTGTGACCAGTGGATAAATCCTCATAAATGTTTGACAACATATTTCACCAAACAGATGACATCTTTTTCTCATTTTTTACAATATATTATTAAGTTTAAGTGCATATTTCAGAACCTCACATCTGTCAATTGGTGGCATTTAATTACGGACGAGACAATGCAAAATAACTCCTGATTTTTGTATCAAGCCAAGCAGCATTCACAGAATCAGCAGAGGCAGCCTCTTCTCCAGAAACGTACACAACAGAGCACTGCCGTCCCATATCTGTAAGCTAGGTAATATACATACGAAAGATTAATAAGATCCCTGCCAGGAGGAGACTGGAGGTTTGCTGCAAAAATATGAAACAGTGTCACTGCAGTAGAGATGAGGCGCATAAGCAGACGTAATAAAAGCATTATGTCTTAAAATTAAATCACTAAAATGTAATAAGTGACTTGAATTGAATGAGTTAACTTTAGGGAAAAAACATAGTTAAAAAGAGTATTTTTTGAATATTGTTCTATTAGATTAATTTAAAAAGTAACTAATTTACTGCCTAAAGTAGATAATAGTCAGTCAGCACAATCTCAATAAGGAGAAGCAGACAGGACAATACCATGTACTGCTGTGAATAGGGCCAGAGAAAGCTTGCTGCAACCGAGCTTTTGCTTGCAAATTTTGGTTCAGATGGTTCTAGTGCTTGTACAAATGATTAATATGTTCTGGGGTTGATGAGAAACACAAGAAGTTTCAAAAGCAGAATTCTGAATATATACACTAGCAGCCTTTCGTAACACAAAGCCTGTGTTGTTGCATCAGTGTGCTTCTCCAGAGACCATGTACAGGCAATTATCTACTGTAGTAAATTTCTTACCTATTCCTAAGTGTGTTATAGACCCCCTTTTACAAAATACTGTGCTGCCACTTTCATCTCACAACCATGTTGATTTTGACACTCAAAGCAAACTCCATTTCCCAGGACTGTGGTACATGTCAGTGCTACGTACACACTTGAAAACCAGAGCTTTGGTACACAGGCCACATTTCCTAGCCTTCTCCATCTGTTGTGAGCTTGTTTGTGGAGCTTTGGAGACCTTATGTGCAATTCTGACAGGTGCCTTTCCCAAACCCACTCGCAGCTGCCAATGAGCCAGTCAGCAAACAAAGCTGGAGTTGGCATAAAGCAGAGAACAGCTGGCAAGGGCTAAAATATAGGCCCACTGAAGCGCCAAGGCCTCTGAGGTTCACAATCATAGGCACTCAGAGATGGGCAAGACCTCCACATATTCATAACATCTTAATCCCAAATCTGGGTTCCACCTGCGCTTCCATAACTCCATCCCCATTCAGACTCGGGGAAAAACATACAGCCATTCTCAGTGATGTGATCTGTTTGAAAATGAAGAAAAGAAGAGAATATGATGATTTACAATTTTAGACATAAATAAATAAAATTGCCTTTTTGTTCCCAAACTGATATATTTTCAACCTTTGGGGGCAGGATCAGTTAAGGAGCGGAACTTAAATCACTGCAACTGTTGAAACCTTTACCATTGGGTTGTCTTGCAATTTCTTGACACAATTTGCATTTAATAGGAAAAATGCCGCTATTCTAAAATTGTATGTGTGAAGCTTAAACACCTATAGTCATTCTGTGCTACAATTGTTCTTCACCCATTTTTGCAGTTCCCAGATAAATGACACACCGGCTGTCTCTATCTGTATTCCCTCCAAGCGGGCATCTGGGCCAGGTACACAGCCTTGTGATGTCACATTAAAGCTGGGGATCTGGGAAAGAGATGAGGCAGTGGGAAGTAGGACATGCAAAAAGAGGGTAGAATCAGCTTAGGACATATCTGCAAGGACTTCTGAAGGTATCTGTAGACAACTGTTATCACATACACACATATATACAGAGGAGAGCGAGACACAATGGCTGTTGTGATCCATTAGGATAGTCATAAGATGAGTGGTGTGTGTGGCAGGAGAAGCCAGGAGAGCTCAATGCAAATTCCCTTTCTCCTGACAAAATGAAAAGACTATTCTTCAGGGGGAAGCATGGAGTGAGGGTCTTCACGGAGCAGATAGAGGAAGACGGGTAAACAAGAATTAAATGATGCCTGGTGTGCGCTGAGTCTGGCGGCGTGACATTTGTGCTCTGTGAGATTAATAATGAAGGGGATTACAGGCACCTCGTTGGGGACACACAAATGAGACAAAACCCAGGAAGATTATTAGAAGAATGACAGCCGCCGTGAAAAAACGCAGAGCTCCAGACAGCTGTTGAGAAATTAATATTTTATGGCCTTCCATCAAAGGCCGCAAGGAGGAATCTTGCTGTGTATTTGACTTTATATCAATGAAAGTGGTGTGCTGGAGTGTCAAAGTATTAGTGACAATCACTCACTTCTGTATAATGAGTGAGATTTGGGAAGTGAGTGTACTGGGGGAAAATTGGGATTATAAAATAATTCATGAAGGTTACAAATCTGATATGTGAAGCTCCCTGCCAGTTGTGCAGGGAATTCAAGAGGACAATGAGTTGTTTTCAGACAATGCAGATACATCAAAAGAGGTAAGTGACACTGGAGAAGGGTTACTGGAGTTCAGGAATTTCTTGTACAATAGAGTATATTTTTGTAGTTTTTAAAGAGAATAAAAGCCAAAAGATTCTTGACAACAAACATGCTCTTCTAGAGTCATAGTAGAATGTGGACAAGTTATATTGTAATGATATTACTTGATCAATCTTTATTTAATCAAAAAACAAACAAGAATTCCTAAATTAAATGTTGCATCGGTCTTGCAATATTTAACAATATTATTGCACTTCACAAGCCTTTTCAGTATTGTGCATGACCCTTTAGCCTCAGGACTCAGAAATGAACTCGGGGGACTTGTTAGAAGAAGTTATGATGAATCTTATGTAGTTTGTCAAAGGCAGAGGATCAAACAGTTATGACATAATAAACATTTGTGACATAAATTAATTTTGTACATTTTCTTTATTTAGCACTGAATCACAATTTTGTTTTCTTGCTGACATAGAAGTTGTTACAACATCAGGGGCGTTGCATCCTGTCAATTGTTTTTAATGTCTTTTTAGAGCATAAATGACTTGAAGTTAATCAGTGTTTTTTCTACCTCGGGAAGATGTCTGCTTTATGTATCCAGCAGGCTAAACAGTCTCAGCAGAGAAATAACTGCCATTTTTGTGGTTGTGGCTATTGCCTCTGACGGGGCCTGGTGAAATGTGAACCATTACAATTGTGTAGCATGGCTGGCATTTGAGAATGCCGGTGTAAATTTCCATTGACGGGTTGTGATACATGGTTATGTGACACAATCTCGGTCTAGCCGAAGGTCATGCGGTTTGGCATGTATTGTTCTTCACCCACTGTGTTCATGTTGATATATTGGGATTGTGAATTTATGGCCTTTTTTTCTCCAAATGCTGCCAAGGAGCCTATTTTACTTTTAGAACAAGAAGAGGAGACATATTATATTCTGCAGTAGTTGGCTGCAAAACCAGAAAATGGTCAACAGATCCCTGTGAGTTCATCAAATAAATCGTATATCCAGTAGAGAGTTTTTATGTATTTTACATTGGATGGTGTATTAAAAAGATATGCACAGTACAAAAAAAATATTTGTCAAGGACTACCTAAGTGCAGTCTACTAGGACATCCTTTTGTCCTGATTAACCCTACTGGGCTAACTAATGTACATGAGTTTGGTTTGAAGTTGTACTTGAGACCAGACAAAATGTTCTGCCTTGGATTTAAATCACCATCACCTTTTTTATATTAAAGTGCCAGCTAACCTCACAGGCCCAACGGTCACAATAGATTTGTCTGCATTTGTGAACTTACAAATCTCACAAGAATCCAGCTGCTGTACACTGAAATTAAACGCAACACTTTTGTTTTTGCCCCCATTTTTCATAAGCTGATCTCAAAGATCTAAGTCTTTTTCTCTGTACACAAAAATACAGTCAGTATCTGGTGTGACCACCATTAGCCTCAGGCAGTGCAACACATCTCCTTTGAGTTGATCAGGTTGTTGATTGTGGTCTGTGGTCTGTTGGTCCACTCAATGCTTTGCCAAGTTGCTGGATATTGGCAGAAACTGGAACATGCTGTTGTATACGCCACACACACATACATACAAACTACAAACATATTATATAAACATAAAAATACTGTTAATACATATTCATTTATTTACGTTGGATTATTTCATTATTGTTTTATCAACATTAATATGTTTTTGATAAGACTAAATGTTCAGATACCATTGTGTGCTAACATCTTTTGTGTGCAATGATTTTCATCAAAAAGCACCAAACATGGGATAATACACATGGCAGTTTACATTAGAAAGAAATATTAAGGCTTTCGGATCGCTGCTGAAATGAATGTGATGAATTAGTCCGGCATGACCACACATGAATGGCTGTCAGGTCCCTCTGTGTTTTGGATTGTCAGAAGAAATATCAGCTTAGCTATTCAGCCTTCACTGTTGAATTAAGTCTAATTTGCAATATGCCTACAAGACCTTTTACTGGTGATATTAGGTCAGCCTATCTCTGTGAGTGTATGTGTGTGTGTGAGGTAGAGAGCACAGGGAAATACAATGAGAAAGCACATTAGATATGCCTTTACAAAGGCTTATTATTATCAAGTAATGGAATACTGAAGATAGAGAAGAACAGGTCTATGCTATAATACCTGCTCTGTACACCTGGTTGTACTGTGTAATAACTTATATGCAATATCAGTCCAGAATGATTCCTGGGAAAGATGATAAAGAATTATAAATGCCTGCATGCAATGTTCAGCAAATATTCAAATTCAGCTTAAAAACTTGCCACAAAAGGATAAATGAAATATATAGAATAAACTTGTTACGTACCTTAAATACACCATGACATGTGGTTGAACCCTATTAGGAAGAGTGTTGGGTAGTTGTGATGAATGGTCTAATTTTCTAACCAGAGATGATAGATTTTGCCTGACTTATCATTTTGAATGATAAGGAGTAGAGTAAATGATGCTGTATAAAATGCTGGCCTAAACAAAATCACATGCACTTAAGCTAATGAGATAGATACTGCACTCTGCGGTAGCTGTGTACACCAGTCAGTTTAAAACATGCCTCATACAACAGTCCACAAGCTGGCATACTGCTTCTCTTATACTTTAGGAGACTCTTTGTTCTCACTTATTCCCGCAGGAATAAAAAATAAAGAAGATTGAGATAATTGTACTGCAAACAAACACTGATCTACCACAGCACAGCGTCAAGGTTAGATTTACATATCAAACACCAAAACATCTCTAAATCCCCCAAAATATGTTCAGGCACAAACGTTCCAAAAAGTGATTTCTTCCAAAAGACTGTTTTTCTAAAAAGCATGACTTGTTGTGGTAACTACTGATAAATATGATTATCAGCTCATGGTATTTGTGCATATAGGAACAGGGATGCGGGCAGATAGGATATTCAAAAATGGAGTTCAGTTTACAGTGATGTATTGCATATTTGCTACTCGTTTTTGTGGTCTGCAGCTGGACTGTCCTACTTTCTGAATCTACATTTTTGTTTAGAGCAGAAAGGTTGATATTATACCAAGTGACATTTTAGCAACAGCCCATCTGTGATGGCTCCACATCCACTTAAAATGTGACCTTCTCTTAAATGCACCAAGGGATATCTTAACAGTTACAACTTTTGTCTTGGAAAGAGAAGGCAAAGCTGAGAAAGGGCACGGACAATGCAGTAGCATAGGCTACATGAGATAGGATAGTGAGTGTGGGTTGTTGAAAGTATAACTCATTGTTTCACATTTAACTTAACTGCATTTAACTTAACTTTTTGACACCAAAGGCCATTTGAAACAAAAGCAGTTATCCTCGATGACCATAGCCATTCCTTCGTCATCATCACTTTTCATTACAAAACTCAGTCTTGTCAAATGGTCTGCAAGGCACTATGATATCAAAAGCCATGAATCATAAAACCTGTACAGACCTCTAAGCTACTGTAATAAAGTATAATAGTGCACTCAAGCCTCAAGGTCGGCCACTGTGAGCTCTTGGAGGGCAAGGAATGCCTTGCTCTCTACTTGTCTTTATTTCTTTCGGTTGTCCACAAACCTACAGTTCTGCAATCAAGGCAAAGCTTTTACCATGAAGAGTATCATAGATTAGCAGTATACTGTTCTTGTAGTGGAACTACCTGGGTTGCAGATGTACGATGACTGGATTGATGAGTATATTGAACATACAGAACCAACGGGTGAGACAGGAAGGGGCCTAATGCTCTAATCATTGCAGTGTTAGCACAAGAAAGCCTGAAGTCAACCACTTTTCCTTTTTTGCACTATTTTTTAAAGCAACAGCAGATGAGGTGTAGTGCCTTGAACCAAATGTCTTGTTTTTTTCCCAGCTACTTTTTCCCAACTAACCAAATGACGTAACCTATAAATATCATCTTTTTACATGACAGCTATTTTATTATGGTCTGCCAAGTGCTGGAAACAAGTTAGTGACAAATTAGATGGCTTCTGGATGGAAGTCACACTACATTTTTTTGGCTTAAGGGAAACATGCACTAAGTGAAGTAAAATGAATTTTATATATATATATATATATATATATATATATATATATATATATATATATATATATATATATATATATATATATACAAGTACACCATCTGTGGTGGTGACCAGCAGCTCCTGAAATTACACTAAAATTACCGGACTTCTTCTAACCTGCCAGGAGCAATGGCTGTGAGCACTAAAGCATTGGTCTCTGACCAGTGATGCCTCCTGGCAAAATGCTCATTACAGCCATGGTGTGCTGCTACCCAGAATGCATCTGTACAAGTGAAGTCTCCTGTTGCTTTGAGGCTATTCACTGTCAAGTATCGCACAGGGAATTTACTTCACACTTAGCACACTATATTTTTATAAAAGAAATTGAAGCACTATATAAATGAAAGCCACTTACCTTTACCATTATTAAGAAAAACACCAGAAGCTAAAAGCAAAGGTTGGACAGGATCACCTATGAAAAAATAAGTAGGTACAAATTATACACCTGATGAGCTCACCTTGACTAAAATCCATTGTCTTTGCTGACACTGAAATAGCACAAGGAGGAGGGAGGGGTGTTTACATTATGCAGTAAATGTGAATGAATTAACTGTCGGCCATTATTTATTCATTTCCCAGCTCACAAAGGTAATCGCAGATGGGACATATTAGTTACTTTTATTGGATACGGACACTGACCCAGGCTCATGAATAAAGAAAGCCGAAACTTTACGAGGATATAAATGGGATTCACAGACTGTGCGTTTAGGGGTAAGTGTAACATTTGTGAAAGGCTGAGCTGGTATTGTTGTCCATAGTATCAGTCATTTCTTGCCTGGGTTACCTAAAGTTGTGTTTTTGTGTCCACACTATAAAACATTTCAAAGTATTGCTTGTTTTTCTATAACATCCAAAGTCTGGGGTTGTGTTGTCATTCCGAACCTTGAAGCCAGATTTTTAAAAGCATAAAAACAGATTTGTATAGAAATGTTTACCTGGTCCTATCACCCATTCTGTCTTTACTACTATGACTGTGTTCTATTCTGACAAATAAATGTAACTTTTATTCAAAAAAATCTTTATATATTTATCTAAATCGTTACTTTAAACGTTTTCAAAAGCCCCAGTTTGGAGCACAAAAAGATATGCAATGTGCAGCAATAGCTTAAATAAATTATAGGAAAGGCTAATTGTTATTGTACTGTAGCGATGATCTGTGGATATTTCCTAGCTCTTTAAATGTGAAATATGAATAATACAGTAGAGTATTTCTGGTTAAAGCTCAATGTACTGCAATATGTTTTGGGGGGGTAATATACACATTCTTATTGCAGGTCAAACAGCACATGCTTGGCACCAGTATGGTAGTTTGGTTCAGCCTCTTATGAATAATGAATTATAATTACAGCTACTATAATTATGCTCTGAGATACACATAGGTTTTTTTTTCCTAATGGTTGCTTAATGCGTTTAGTTGGACTGAAAATCAAACAACAATGACACATTAAACAAGGGGAGTAAAGATGGAGAAAAGGTCCAGATGGATCAGAAAAGCTGCAAAAAATGTCTGCCAGTAATCATGCACAAACAATTCAAAGTGTTTGAGTGCCGAGCTCTGATGAGGCAAACAGCACAACAATAGAGGATTAGACTTCTCCGATAATCCTGTAAATGAATAACGTGTGAAACCTTTGTATTAGTGTTCACATTTGGCTTACAACACTTGGCTTTCTTCGAGCTTTTCACCCACATGTGATGGTGGGATCTAGAAATGGATACACAAAATTGCAAATGCATATTTATTGCTTTTTACTTTTAGCAGATAAACCTATTTTCAATAGCCTACAAAACGCCTTTAATACCGTGCATTTACGCTGATACACCATAATGTGACGTTAACAGGTTATGCCTACTGCAGTGCATGGTAACCATACAGTGAGGGTACACTTATTTTGAAATATGGTTATGGATTCAAAATAATTTATATCTATAGAATAATAAGCAATCACATGATTAAGCAATAAAATGCATGGTTGTAATAATTTAAGACAGTTGTGGACATGGAATAATACTTCATTGTGTCCAGTATGAATTATTTTTAATGCAGTGGCATATATCTGTTGGAGAAATTTAGATTTAATATCTTTAACTATATGTCCCTAATCTCAATTTGGCCTGTCTATTCATGAGGTCAGCGCACCCTGCGAGAGATAGTAGAAGCCTTCCTTCAGCACCAAGGCTGTAGTCTGTTTAGTCTAGACACGAGGCTATATAGTCGTATGTATTTCAGATGCAGACTGGTTATTCAATGCTTAACTGTGTTGCATTGAATAACCAGTCCCCATACTGGGGTGAAATCTTAAACCTGTTCTGTATTTGCTGGTGACTGTGCTTGTATTTACTTGTTTAGTCTAATTATGGCCTTTTAATGTGGCTTGTTTTAGTACAAACAAAGCACACATCTTCAAGTAATCAGAATTGATTGTGAATAAAGATACATTGACATTGACATACACATTAAGACTAACGAGGCTAGGAAATGGACAGTCTAGAGGCTGTGGCAGACAGGAATATTCTGGACCAAGTCAGTGCCATCTACAATGATCCAACCAACACATCTAAGATAAACTGTGGTAAATCTAAAGTTTATTCAACCACAGATGAATTCAGCTGAAGTACATTTTGTCTTCTTCTCATACACATATTTTGTGCTGAACTGAACTAGTCATTGTGTATCACATTTGTATGTATATCATAAAGTATGTTTGCTGTAATGCAATGGTAATGCAGGTCTGGATTTGCAAAAGGTTTAAACTTTTTAAAGTTAGAGTTATTTTAAAAGTACTGTTTTCTCAAATAGCCTTCTCTTTTGTACCATATGCCTCCACCCCAATGACTCACCTTTGTCTTTTTGGTGAGATGAAAGCATGACCTGGTAGGTCTGTCTTGACTCTCTGAGAGGATGCAGCCAATTAGCATCACAATGCAATTATGATATCAAAGATCAATGTTTTCATCCATTTCTAAAGTGACATGAATAAATGCAATTACCACTTTGTTCCACATCTGAAATTAGGAGAAAGAGGAGGCATCATGTGTCAAGTGGATCAGTACATCAATGAATACAGGGCTCCCTGGGTGAATAATGAGAGCGAATTTGTAGTTTTTGCTGTTTGGTAAATCCTAAAGGTTATCAGCAAACATTAATAACGCAGGCGGTAAGTAGTCTGTGTGTGGAGCACTGAAGTGGAGAAGAGCCACTGCTATCAGTTTGACATTTCTGTCAGTGCTGCTATTTGAACTGGTGGGAAGCTCTGACAAATGCCATGGCTGTCACAAGACTCAGTTTTAATTACACCTGACTGACTCTTTCAGGGGCTTGGGGATGAACTTAATTAGGTAGTGAGCACTTGAGCTAGTCCTGGTTCTGGGTTGGTACAATTGAAACAGATTTATTTTTTTTGTGGCTTTGCATTTTCTAATAGAGCCTTTTGGTTGTGTGTCTGTAAATTGTTTACTTAATGTGTGTTGTAGTACCTCAATGTACTATTATTCATTCATTCATTTTCTACTGCTTAGTCCTGTTAGGGGTTGCAGGACATATTTTTTTTTTATTATTATTTATATAGCGCTTTTCCACCTAGTAGGCACCTAAAGCGCTTTACTAGTGTTACCACTGGAGGCTAGGTGGGTTAAGTGTCTTGCCCAAGGACACAACGACAGTATGAACTGCCGCCCATTTAGACATAGACAGTGACAGACAACCATTCACTCTCACAGCCACTCACTAGGGACACACAGTTACCATTTGACCTGTACATGCATGTCTTTGGACGATGGGAGGAAGCTGGAGTACCTGGAGGGAACCCACGGTAACACGTGGAGGACATGCAGACTCCTCACAGACTGGACTTAGTCAAGGATGTCTGGGTTGGCCGGAGTATGAACTCACAACCTTCTTGCTGTGAGGCAGGAGTGCTAACCACTCTGCCATGGTTTGCCATGCAAAGGAAAACCACTGAACGAGGGTTTAATATTACAGTGAATGTGGTCTGTGAAGTGGCATTGTATGCAAATTAACACTCCCATAAGGAAGCCATTTCATGGTAATAGAAGTAATACAAGAGCTGTTCAATGGCCTGTTTGTCCTTGTTATAACTCTCTATTTATCTACTTTCTATAGAATGGTGCTTTTTAGAGGCTGGTTAGTACAGAAATATGAAGCGCAGAGCAGGAGCAAACACAGGGTAACAAAAACACTGAGATAATGCCTAAGGTTAAAAACAAAGTACAAATCCTCCCCAAAGTGAAAAATCAGGATGAACTTGGCCATTTTGTATGAAATATAACAAGTTTGGAGTTAAATGGAAATGCTGTAGTACAGAACAGTCTTCAGGCGATATCTGTGACACTCCAATTCCAGCTATAGAAAATTGACAACTTTAGATAATACTGAGGACCTCGAGTATCCCACAAGCTCTCCCCTGCTGCATATGACAAGCCCATAGCAATGATTAAGGGCTTGGTATGTTTTAATGAACACAAAGCCATCCAAGTGGAAGGTGATTTTAATTGAAATCTCCTTCTGTTAATAACATATTCTCAGAGGGAAGTGCGAAGTGAGCCACTCCAGAGGAGGTAGCCCATTTGAGTTCAGTGCATGTTCACTAACAGGCTTCCCACCACTTATCCTGGAAAGGCTTGCTGTGGTTTACGCTTACTAACTAATATGAAAGCTCAAATAACAACTTCAAATACAAAAAGATTTAATAGAAGTTCAGTAAAAAAACAATAATTTATTATCAACTTTTGCAAAGGTCACCATTGTCACACATCTTATCTTGCTACACATTACTTAAAATTAGACCATTAGACATTGACTTAACACAGGGTTTGGTTTAAAATTCCAAATTTACAAGAATCCATTTGATAGAAGGCTCAAAATGGACTTTACATAAAACATATGCAACCCAATAAACTTTATGTTTAATGATCTCTGCTGTGTTCTGAGTCCTGCTCAGTGGCAATCATCTTAACACAAGGGCATGTTTATAATATTAAATAAAATTGTATGAGGTGATGATTAAAGCACTGGAATCCACAAACTGTTGCTACTGTGCTCATTACTTATAAGGCTCGACTGTGTATGGAAATTAGAAAGGTATGCGATAAGAATGAAAAATCAATAACCCTGAATGAGTTGGCAGGTCCATATCTGACATAAGAACATTAACGTTTGTTTTCTTTTTAAGACAGAATTAAATAAGAAGAACACACTATCCTCTGTTTAGGTATAGTTCAAATACAAACCTGTATTAGTTCATTAGTCTGACTCCAGCATTAAAGGTTATTTTAGGCCATTGAAACTGAAATCTATTTCCATTATTGAGACAGACCTGAGCCTGAAGATTCTCTAAACCATAACACAAATTTGACTTTCATTGACAACAAACATTTTCTATTAAGGTCAAGTGGGTATTACTCATGGTGAATTATCACGTGGTCATGTATAAAACAGTTTTTAGTTACATGTATACAACATAAATATAAAAATGAGCAAAACTTAAAAATGTAAGCCTGAAGTAAGAAAAATAACTATTATATTTTTATAGAAAATTGTGATTAGGATGATATGAAAACAATACTCAAAAACAAATCTCATTATATCACTAATAAATCCTTTACAAAATGCTTTTTGGATTACAAAGTGTGAAAAATATTTCTATTGTCCTCAAAAAAATGCCACATTGAACGAGGCAAGTATTTAATACCACATGGGTAGCCTGTGTGTGAGTTCTTTATACAGTAGTTACTGAAAGGAAGGCGTTGTGCACTTTGGCTCCTTCTGGGGCCTTAGCGCCATGAGTCATTAATTCCTGGATGGTCATCCAATTGTCCAGGATCTTCTTGTTGCGTTTCTTCATCATTTTTTTGTGACTAAGCTCAATGATGCTGACTTCTTTGCGACCCTCGCTGCTGCTCTGAGGGTTTTCTTTCAAACTCTCTAGCCGACTGCGCTGCATGAACTCTCGCCGTTTTCTCTGCTCTTTGGCTCGGACCAGATGCTGCTTTCTCTCCTCTTTGCTCCAGTAGCGACCCATCTTCATTTCACTCATTGCATCATCATCTGTGGTCATGCCACCACTGCGCTCCTCCTTAATCTTCAGGGCACGCTCCCGGAGGATCTTGTCCCTCACAGGCCTCTTGGTGATGTAGCGTGTGCCGTCGCTGCGGATCTTTACCTTCCACTCCATCTTAGGTTCAGTGGCGGGCCCCTGAGGCTCTTTGCAGAGGCTGAGCAGACTGAGCTGACTTTGGGCATACTCCACAGCTGAACGCTGCTGGATCAGCTGCATGTAGCTCTGATAGTGGCGAGCGTGGGCCGGAATGTTGCCCTGACGATACTGGGAGCTGTGGGATGGGGAGAAATAAGGAATCTTTGAGGCATGTGCTTTGACCGTCCCGTCTTCGTCAGGCTGAGGGGTTTGGTCTGACTCAGAAGGATTGCTGTGGTCTGGACTACTGCTCTTGCCCAGAACAGGCACTCGGCATGCTGGGATAGGGCTAGAGTGGCCTGTAGCAAGGCTGCTACAGAGGTTTCTCTGGTTGGTGAGGCTGACCATTCTCTGAAGAGAGTGCTCTGGAGAGCGGTCCATCTGTAGAGGGGTGCTACGTGAGCTTTCAGCAGTGTTATAGGCACTGGAGCTGTCCTTGTCTGATTTCTCAAGCCGTTCATTTATGTCTCTCAGCTTGCTCCTGGTGGGATCTACCCGCTTTGGGCTTTGGTTTTTGCTGGAAAGGCCAGAGTGGCCAGAGAAGGGGGACTGCTGGCTTTTACGGAGCTTGTGGGCCTGCATGATGTTCTGACACTCCAGCTCGATGCTGCAAAGCTCTTCATTGAGCATGCGCAGCTCATGCTGGACACTGCCCTGTTCAGCCAAACTGCACTCGATGGTGCTGCGTCGGCTATAAAACAGGTCATATTCGCCACTGTTACGAATCTGACACTTGAGCTCCAAAAGTTGTTGGAAACGGTCGCCTTCACCATCCTCATTGTCATCTTCATCTCTGTCCTGCAGCCGCATGGAGCCAGTGGCACGGTGTGTGTCCCGACTGTCCCTGAGGCACTGGGACAGACGACTCTGAATCTGGGCCAGAACATTATGCTCTGAACTTTCCATTCTGTCTTTT